>JAKWJD010001759.1:15915457-16327669 GCA_027705065.1 Solanum peruvianum
AGACCTTAGACATTTAATTTTTAAACGGTCTGATTCTCAACTTCAGCTTTCCACTTCTTGAAGGTTGCAAACATATCTGACTTATGCTTCAAGAAATAAACCTATACCTTCCTGCAGGAATCATCAACGAAGGCAACATAGAATCTGGATCCTCCCAGTGATGATATTGGAGATGGTCCCCAAACATCTATATGGACCATTTCCAAACGCACTTTCTTTGGCTATCTAGGAGTCTATGTGAAGCTTCTCTTTTCTGTTTTCCCATAACACAGCTCTCTGAAAGACCCATATCAATAGACTTCAGGCCCTCTAATGCTTATTTTGCAACCAACATCTTTATTCTTTTAGCACTCATGTGTCCAATTGTATTGTGCCACAGACATGAATCGGAAGCACATTCAGCAACAAAAGCATATTAATACACCATGTAGTGGTGTACAAGGTTCCAGATTTGGTGCCACGAGCTACTACCATAGCACCTTTCACAATCTTCCACGAACCATTCCCAAACTCTGCTGCATATCCCGTTCTATCCAATTGATTAACAGAGATCAGATTTTACTTGAGCCCAGGAATATATATGACATCCTCCAATATCCACTGGCATATCGAGGGGGTCTTTATGCAAACATACCCCTTTCCTTCAATATCTAAGGCTTTGTTGTCAGCAACATGCACCCCTCCAAAATTTCTAGAATTGATATTTTTGAACAACTCCTTGTTTGGAGATGAATGGAAAGATGCACCTGAATCCAAAATCCATGATTCAACCAAGTTGTTCTCACTGAGTATTAGAGCATCCCCAATGTCCTCTGCTGAATTTATAAAATCATTGTCATCTCCAGATTTCTGATTATGTTTCATCTTTTGCTTTGAATAGCTCGTCCGAAAGTGCCCTTTTTTACTACAGTTCCAACAAGTCACGTTTGATCTGTTTGAATATTTTCCTCGATTCTTTGATTTGGATCGACCATGTAAATTTTGGCCTTTCATCTTACTTCTTTCCCTTCAATCAACGCTGAGAGTACTACCCAATAAATCTCTCACTTCTCATTTGTGAATACTTTCTCTAAGAACAACATCATGGATTTCATAAAACATCAGTTCTGAGATCTACTGGAACTGCTATTCGCAGCAACAACAGTATCCCAAGACTCGGGAAGAGATGACATCAAAATTAACGCCATAATTTCATCTTCAAAATTAATATCCACAGAACTGAGTTGACTCACAATCATATTGAACTCATTTATATGATCAGTAATGTATCCATTATCATACATCTCTAAATTGAACAATCTACGCATCATGTTCATCGCCGATGGTTTTTCATACATGTTTGATAGTGCCTTCAACAAATCGGACGTAGTCTTCTCCTTCACGATGTGGAATGCCACGTTTCATGACAAGTTCAACCAAATTAATCCTAGAGCCTGGCGATCCTTGAGTTTCTACTAATCCTTCGTCATGGACTCTAGCTTCACCCTAGTCAACGGTTAGTGAAGATTTTTCTAGTACAGATAATCTTTGATCTTCATCTTCCAAAAACTGAAATCGGATCCATCAAACATCTCTATACCAAGCTTCGAACTATCCATAATTTGTGATCATGTTGAATCTCCTTAGATTTGATACTAGTTGTTAGGATCGAATCCACAAACACACACACTTGATGAATGAAGAACAAAAGAACTTTCGAGATAGAGACGAGAGATCTAGAGAGAGAAACCAATAGTTCATGGTAACATTTCGTGGGTAAATTTCCATAGCGATGGGGTATATATTAATTATTCGGAGTATTTTTTGGTTACAGAGAATCAATAAAGAATAAATAGTATTTTTTGAACCGCGTGAACATTAATATATGGCAGTACATCAAATATTAATAAGGCTCCACAACCTAACAACTAATTCCATTTTTTTAATTTCCGATATATCCCTTTTTTATTTTAGTGAAAGGTTGTGGCATGCGCATATTGACCAATGGTAAAACACATTTGTCAACGCTTGCACGCATCAGTATATCATGTGTGCATATGGAAAACATGTATATAGACGTTAACGGATATTTGCAAAGGCCTACACACATAAAACATGGTGTGTGCACAACGACAGACGATATCGGTCATGGACTGCATACATCATATATTGCATGCGCTAATCATCTTGGTGAAATCTGTCATGGCATGCCTGCATAGACAGAGTCAGCCGTCATCGGTCATGGTCGTCATACATCGGAAGTTTCCATATGGCTAATGACATCTACCAACAAGAGGAGACATCGTACAAGGCATGCACACATCGAACATCGTGCATGCACATCGACTAGGAGACATCAGTCATGCCTATGCACATCGTCCAATGTCACAAGAAATTAGTCATGGCCTTCACGCATTGGGCGTAGCATCTACGTATATGGAAAACAACGCCTACCAATGTCAGGAGACATCTGCCAATGTATTTATGCAACAAACGTAGTGTGTTCACATTAACTAGGCATCGTCGGTCATTAACTGCAAGCATCGGACTAAGCATGTGCGCAAGTGGAAAATGACATTTTCCAATGGCATCAACATCAGCCAAGGCCTGCAATCTTCAAGTATGGTGTGTGTGCATCGGCATGTGCACATTGGATGGGAAAATTGGCGTCTTCCGTTGAACGTCCAATGATTTATAAATGTATCTGACATGGAATGTGCATGTCGGCCAATGACACGCGTCCTCTGCTAGGAGAAAATGGTTGTGTTGTACCCGCATAGGTCATGTCCTATGCACCTTACTCAGGCGATATCTATTGTTTGTTGCCCACATTGTGCACATTAAGTTGTTGTCTTCAGGCGTCACATACAAACATCGTTCAGCCAACGTATGACATAGCCTAACCCTATCACCCATCGCCTACACACAACTTTTAGTGACATCTGACATGGCTTGCCCACGTTAATATTGGCATGCACACAACGTTAATCAAACATCGAACATGGCCTGCATACATATATTTGCTGATTTGAACGTGGACTGCTTGAATCGTATTTTGCATACACACATCAATATGCTGACGTCAAACATCGTATGCTTGTAACTTTCGAGTCTTGAATACATCAATTTGGAGACGTCGAATGTTGCGTGACCCCATTTTTTAAATAAAGGAATGGAAGGTTATTATATTAGTTTTTGTTTTTTTAGCGTTAATTTCATATTTTTTGCATAAATTTCCTTTTTTTTATTTGTTAATTAATTACGCATTTTTTTTGGATTAGCTAGGAGAAAACAATTTTCCAAAAAAATTGTTGATTTTATTAAATTTAAGGTTAGTATAATTATATCTGAATTTTTGACATAAATTTTATATTTTTATTATAATTTTCCTATTTTTATTAATTAATTACTCATTTTTTTAATTTGAGTAAAAAAATAAAAATTCAAAATTAATGAAAATGTTGAATTTAAGGTAACTATATCTATTTGTAAATTTTTTGTATTAATTTTATATTTTTATCATATTTTCCCTAATTTTTATAAATTAATACTCATTCTCGAGATTTTCTCAAACAAAATAAATATTACAAAACATTGTTTAATATAAGGTTAATTTATTTATTTGTGAATTTTTGGCGTTAATTCTATATCTGTATCATATTAATTCTATTTATATAATTAGTTATTCATATTCGTGCAAAAAAAAATTCAAAAAAAATTGTTGAAAACTATATTTTTATGTTAAAAAGCAAATGTGTGTTTCTCTTGGAACTTACATATTTGGGTTGTACATATTTAATATGATTCATTAAAAAAATGATACCTACTCCTCTAAGTGAGAATCGGTGCAACAAAATCAAGATCTTTATGTGGGCCACAAAATGGACGTATCATGTAGGCATCAGACATGTGCATCGGTGAACGACAGATAACGTTGGTCATGGAAAAGACACATTGGACGTGCGCATATTAAAAAAGACTTTCACTAAAATCAGCAGACATCCTCGAAGCCCACCTGCATCAAATATGGTGTGTGCGCATTGACACAGCTACATCAGTTGTGGGTTGCGTCATCAGCCAGTGGTAGACCACAGTGGTCATTACATGCATGCAACGGCGTAACATGTGCGCATATTGCAAACGAGGTTTGCAAAAGCCAATCTAGGTAAGTTCAACATCATCGAAGGTGTGCACGCATGAAATGTGATGTGTGCACATCGGGTGGGAAAAATTATTCATGGCCTTCACGCATAAGACGTAGCATGTGCACTTCCGGAAAATGATGTCTGCTAGTGTCAGGCGAAATAGTCCAAGGATTGTACGCATTAAATGTGGTGTTTGTCATTCCAAGTATCAAATATTTCATGTGTGCATTAGCTGGGCAATCTCAGTCGCGATATGCCCACATCGGCCAACGACTGCTGACATTGGTCATGGCTTGCACATATCTTAAGTGCACATATAGTAAATGTTGTCTAACAATGTCAAGGGACGTCGTCTAAGGGCTTTATTCATAAAACACGTTGTATGCGCATTGACTTTTGTAAAAGGTTGTGGCCTTTGCATATTGTTCAGTGGAAAACTACATCGGTCCTGTCTTGTACGAATTAGCATAACATGTGCGCATATGGAAAACAACATCTGCAGACGTTAGGGAACTTTGGACAAGGCCTACACATCAAATGTGTATGTGCGCAATAGCAGGAGATATTTAATCATGGCCTGCGCGTATCAGATATTACATGTGCTAATCAACTTGACGTCATCGGTCATGGCTTGCATCATACGTGTGTATATGGCTAAAGATGTCTACTAACATGAGGCGACAATGTCCAAAGAATGAACGCATCAAACATGGTGCGTGCACATTGACTTGGCGACATCAGTCATGCCTACACGCATCGTCCATTAGTTGAAGACATCATTCATGACCTTCACGCATCGGTCATAGCATGTGACTATATGAAAATGTCGCCTGCCATTGTTAGGTGACATCTGGCAAGGCATGCATGCATCAAACTTGGTATATCCACATCAGCTAGGTGTCCTCAATCATAGTCTACGAGCATCGAATGTAGAATGTGCGGAGGTTCAAACAACATCTTCCTATGGCATAAACATCAGCCATGGCTTAAATGCTTCCCGTGTGGCGTGTTTGCATCGGCTCGGCGACATCATTCGTGGACTACACGCATTGTCCAATGTCATATAAAATCGGTCAAGACTTACAAGCATAAGTTATGGCGTGTGCACATCAGGTGGGCTACATCAATATTTTTCCTATACAAATTGGCAAAATTAAGAAGACAACTTTCATGGCCTGCAAGCATCTAGAGTAGATGTGAGTACATGAAAAACGATGTCTGCCAATGTCAGGAGACATCGTTCAAGGCATGCATGCATCAAACGTGGTGTGTACACACGTATTGGGTGAAATAAGTCATGGACTGCATTCATCGATTGACAAAAGAAGATATAGATTGTGCCCTGCATAAATTTGGTGTAGCATGTGTGTATATGGAAAACGACGCCTGCCAATGTCCGGCTTAGATATGACAAGGCATGTATGCATAAAACAGTGTGTGTGCACATTATTAGGCATCATTAGTAATTATCTTCAAGAATTGGATGTAGCATATGCGCAAGTGGAAAATGATGTCTTCTAATGTCATCACCATCAGCCAAATCGTGCAAACTTCACGCGTCACGTGTGAGCATTAGCTTGTCGTTATCATTTGTTCACTACACGCATAGTCGAATGTCAAATTATATTGGCCAAGTCCTGCAAGCATAAGTGGTGGAATTCGTCGTTCGGCTTGGTGACATAAGTAGTGGCCCGCACAAATCGGCCAACTAAAGATGATAGGATTCATGACCTACACGCATCAGGCGTAGCATCTTCATATAGAGAAAATTATGCTTAAAAATGTCAGGAGACATCTGCCAAGGAATGAATGGTCAAACTTGGTATGCGCATATCAGTCACGCTTCATCGGTCATGGTTTGCAAGCATTCAATGTAGCATGTGCGATGTGGGAAGCGACGTCTTCCAATCACATTTGCATCTGCTAAGTCCTGCAAGTTTCACATCTGGTGTGTGCACATTGGCTGGGACATATAAATCGTTGCATACACGCATTGGCCAACGTAATATGAAATCTACCAAGTCTTTCAAGCATCAGATGTTGCATGTGCACATCCATTAGGCGACATCAGTCATGGCCTGCGCGCATTGATTAACAGAATAAGACAACTTTCATTGCCCGCACGCATCGGGCGAAGCATGTGTGTATATGGAGAACGACGCCTATCAGTATGATGCTACATTTTTCAAGGCATGCATGCATCAAAGGTGGTGTTTGTGCAGCGACTAGGCAAAATCTTTTATGGCCTGCACGCATCGGCCAACAGTAGAAGACATCGGTCATTGCCTGCACAAATCGGGCTTATCATGTCGGTATACGAAAAACGACACCTTCCAATGTCAGACGACCTCTGCGAAATCATGCATGCAACAAACGTGGTGTGTGCACATTAGCTAGGTGTCATCGGTCATTTTCTTCATGTATCAGACATAGTATGTGAGCTAGTGAAAAATCATCTTCCAATGGCATCTCCATAAGCCAAGGTCTGCAAGCTTCACGCGTGTTATGTGAGCATCTGCTGGGCAACATCATTTTTGGCCTAAACGCACCGGCAACCGTCATATGACATCGACCAAGGCCTAAAAGCATTTGTTGTGGTGTGTGCACATTGGTTGGGCGAAATCAATCGTGGCTTGCACACATCGGCTAATAGAAGAAGACAGCGCTCATGGTATGTACACTCAAGGCGTAGCTTGTGCATATATGGAAAAGGATGCCTTGCCAATGTTAGGCGACGTTTGCTAAGGTATGAATGCATCAGACGTAATATGTTCATATCAGTAAGGCATCATCGGTCGTGGTCTACAAGCTTCAGACGTATCATGAGCACAAGTGGTGTCTTCAAATGACATTGATATCAACCAAGGCCTTGAATCTTCACGCATGGCGTGTGCGCATCTTCTTGGAGACATCATTAGTGGCCTACACGTATCGGCCAAAATCATTTGACATTGTCCAAGGCCTGTAAGCATTAGTTGTGGCGTGTTCACATCGACTGGGCAACATCGTTTGTTGCCTGCCTTTATCGGCCAATGTCAGGCGACATCGTTCAAGGCATGCACACATTAAACATTGTGTGTGTGCAGCGATTGGAAGACATCACTTGTGTCCTGCGAGCATTAGCCAAAGGTAGACGACATCAGTCGTGCCTTTTACACATCAGATGTTGCAAATTCTTGTATTATCAAACAATGTATACAATTTAAGGCTACATCGATTAAGGAATGCACGCATAAAATGTGGTATGTGATCATCACCTAGGCGACATAGGAAATGACATACACACATCAAACATAGCTTGTTCGCATGTGGCGAATGACATCAACCAATGGCATTAGCAATAGCAAAGGCCTGCAAGCATCACCCGTGGCATGTGTGTATTTGTACGGCGATATCAGTTATGTACTGTGAACATCAACAAACATTAGATGATATTGGACAAGGTATGCACACATCATACATGGAGTTAACGCATCGACAGGGCGAGATCAGTCTGTCATATGTACATCGTCTTGGCCACAATGTTCGTGGCCTACACACATTGTTCAGGAGACGTCATCCAATGACAGATTGTATCCTCAAAGTCCTGAACTCATATGACGTGTCTTGAGAGCATCGTTAGTCAATGTCACTCAATGGAAGGTACCATCAGTCAAGGCATGCATGTACCTAATATTGCAAATATGCATCGGTTGGAAGAAATTGGCGATATTAATTAAGAATAAACCCATTTTTAGTTGCATTTGATGTGGAAAGTTAACATTATCCAACAACACGCGTCAACAGCTAGGACACATTGACCGTGAGTAGCTGCATAAGTCGTGGCCTATACACCTTTCTCACTCATTGTCGACCGTTGATTGCCCGCATTCACATTACATAGTCATCTTCATGAGTGGCCTACAAACATTGCTCAACCAACATTTGGTGCAGCCTACCCCCATCGCCGTTGTCCTACAAAAAAATATTAGCGATGTTAGACATGGCCTATGACAACGACGTTGGCCTGCACACCAACATCAAACGTCGGCTCCATACATTGATTTGCCGATGTTGAACATGGGATGCCCGCATCTATTTAATATACACTCATCGTTCTGTTGACGTCAAACATTGTCTTGCTTCATAGTTCATGGCTTGCATACATCGATTTGGGGACTTTCAGACTTAGCTTGACCGTATCATTGAAATAAAGGAACTTAAGGTTAGTATATGCATTTGTGATTTTTTTGCATTAATTTCATAATTTTTTCATAATTTTCTTATTTTTATAAATTAATTATTCATTTTTTTTGGGATATGGTGGGAGAAAAATAATTTTTCAAGATAATCGTTGAACTTTTTGAATTTAAGGTTAGTATAATTATATATGAAATTTTGACGTAAATTTTATTTTTTTATCCTATTTTTCATAATTTTTCAATAAATTATTTACTCATTCTCGAGATGTGCTCAAAAAACAAATATTACAAAAAATTGTTGGATTTAAGGTTACTTTATTTATTTGTGATATTTGGCGTTGATTTTACATTTTTATCATATTAATTTTTTTTGATTAATTAGTTACTCATATTCTTGATTTGCCAAAAATATAAAAATTTAAAAAAAAAAAATATTTTTTCATTAAAAATTTATTTATGATAAATAGCAAATGTGTGTTTGTACCTTAGAACGTACATATATGGGTTGTACATGTTCATTATAATTCTTTTGAAACACGATGCCTAATCCTCTATGTTAGAATCAACACAATGAAATAAAGAGCTCCATGTATGCCACGCATAAGACGTATAATGTGGGCATCAGACATACGCGTTGAATGACAGACGACATGGGTCATGGACCGCAGGTATCGGATGTGTGTAAATGATAAATAATGTCCAATAAGATCCAGAAACATCCTCGAAGGCCCACGTGCATCAAACGTAGTGTGTGCAGATCGACAGAGCGATATAAGTCGTGGCTTGCTCTCATTGGCCAACTGCAAACGACAATGGAAATGTCATGCAAGCAACGAATAACACATGTGCGCATATGTCAAATGATGTTTGCATACGTCAAGAGACATAGGCCAAGATATGCATGTATGAAACATGGTGTTTGTGCATCAGCTGGGCGACATTGGTCATGGCCTGCACGCATCCAGTGTAAACATATGCGCAGATGGAAAACAAGATCTGCAGATGTCATACAACATTGTCCAAGTCGTAGACGCATCAATTGTGCAGTGTGCGCAATGGCAGGAGACATCAGTCATGGCCTGCACACATTAGATGTTACATATGCTAATAAGATTGGCGACATTGGTTGTGGCATGCGCACGTCGACAACGCCAGCCATCATCGGTCATTGTTTTGTTGCATCTGACGTGCCCATATGGCTAGCAACGTCTACAGTCATTAAGCAACATCGTCCAGGCATTCGTTCTTCAAACATCGTGTATGCGCATTGACTTGGTGACAGAAGTAATATCATACGCGCAATGGCAAATAGCAAAAGAAATCGGTCATCGCCTACACGGATCGAGCAAAACATATGCATATATGGAAAACGATGCCTGCCAATCTTAAGAAAAATATGCCAAGGAATGAATGCAAAAAATGTGATGTGTTTACATTATTTAGGTCTCATCGGTCATTGTCTACAAGCGTTAGACGTAGAATGTGCTCAAGTGGAACAATATGTCTTCGAATGGCATCAACATCAGCCAAGCCTTTTAAGCTTAACTCGTGGCGTGTGTGCATCATTTGGGCGACATCATTCATGGCCTACACGCATAGACAACGTCATATGACATAGGCCTAGGCCTGTAAGCATTAGTTGTTGCGTATGCACATCCGTTGGGCGACATTATGTGTGGCATGCGCGTATCAGCCAACAGCAGAAGACATTGGTAATGGCCTGCGCGCATCATCTTAACATGTCCACATATGACAAATGATATTTCAATCTTCAGGCGACATCGGCCAATGCCTGCATGCTTTAAACATGATGTGTGCGCATCGGCTGTGCGATATTATTCATAGCCTACACTCATATGCAAATCATGTGCACTTGTAGCAAATGATGTCTTCCAGTGTTAGGCGACATTGGCGAAGGTCTGCACGCACCATATATGGTGTGTGTGCTACGGAAGGCAATATTGGACATGGTTTGCATGCATCAACTGTTGAATGTTTGAATTAATTTTGCGACATCAGTTGTGGCATGCATATATCGGCCAACGACGACCAATATCGATCATGGCCTACACACATCGGAAATGAAAATATGTTAAACGATGTCTACCAATGTTGTGGGACATCGTCCAAGGGCTTTACACATCAAATGGGTTGTGTGCATATGGAGTGAGCGACAAACGTCGTAGGCTGCACATATCGGCCAATGGAAAACTAAATTCGCCATAGCCTGCAATCATCAGCGTAACAAATGCACATATGAATAAAAACAACTGCAGACATCAGGTTTCATAGGCCAATTCGTATACAAATAAAACGTGGTATGTGCGCAAAAATAGGCAACATTGGTCATGGCCTGCCCTCATAAGATGTTGCTTGTGCTAATGAGCTTGGCGACTTTGGTCGTGGCATGCACGCATTAACAATGCTACTCATCATTGGTCATGGATTTATTGAATCAAATTGTAACAATAAGAAAATGACTATGCTAAGTAAGATCGATACACACCTAGGAGACATAGGTTAGACAAACATGGATTACTGCACGTGGAACCAGACCTCTAAACCTATGCACAAGCCAAGAAAACAACCTTGGTAACTTAGTTGAGCTAGGAAGGGATGGTTCCATCCATTTTAAGCACCCGAATACTAGGATTCACCTGGATGTGTCTTAACCAGACTTAGAGGGTTAGTCCTAGGTTTTGAGGGTTCTAGTAGTAAAAAGGTAATTTCGGGGCTTGGGATAGTATGTTAATTACCCTAGGCTGATATTTAATATATTAAATAATATTAAAATAAGTCAAAATGGGTCAAGGATTTGTGTTCATCGGCTCTGGCCTCCTTGCATCGGCAAGTGTTAGGCGACATCATCCAAGGCATGCACACGTAAAACATTGTGTTTGTGCATCAATTGGGAGACAACGAACGTGTCATGTGCGCATTGGCCAAAGGCGGATGACATCACTCATGGCATGCATGCATCGCATGTTTCATATCTTTTATTGGATAACGATATTTCTCAACGTCACGAGCCATGGGTCAACGCATGCACACATAAATATGGTATGTGCACATTCTTTAGGTGATATCGGGCATGGCTTGCATGCATCAAACATAAATTGGGCCTATGTGTAAAACGACGTCTGTAATGGTATCAGCAATAGCCAAGGCCTAAAAGCATCACCCATGGTGTGTGCATATCGGTAGGCAATATCGGTCATGGCCAGCGACAATCGGCCAATGTAAGATGACATCGGCCAAGACCTTTACACATCAAACATAGAGTGTGTGCATTGGCTGGGTGACATTAATCGTGATATGCACACATCGGCTTGACAGCATCGGTCATGGCATGAACGCATCATTCAGGCCACATCGACAAATGAAAAAAAGCATCATCAAAGGCTTGTATAAATCTGACGTGTATGCACACATTGTCATGTTACGTCACCCAATGACAAGTACTATTAGTCAAGGCATGCATACATCTAATGTGTCGTAGTTTCATTGATGTACATACTATTGGTCTATATTTCTAAATATGATGATGACTACTATTGATGCTATATTATGTAGAGTTGGACATTACTTGGTATCCTTTGGTTGGTTTACTTTGTTGAGTAAGGTTATGTGGCTTTGATTGGTGATTTCACTTGTAGGGTTAATGGTGGGTTATGAGTAAGGGAGTTTACGATATTATGATGTTATTAACTCTTATAGATGTTGACTTTAGTATAACTTGTTAATGTTGGTCTTGTGTTGTACATGGTTTTGACTTATGCATTATGTGACTATTGGATTATATGGGTTCTTGATTTTACATATTGCAGCCTCTCCCGTCAGCGAAAGAGGCAACACTCTCAACCCAATGACGTTCATGTCAAAGCCTGGCCTCCCTACAGAACTCTTGCATACTGACCTCATTTTGGCTATGTGAGCATGGGGATCCTCAGATGGTAGCCCTAAAAACAAACCCCTTGCATTGAGCTCTACATCTAACTACTAGTTACCATGAACGTATGCCCCTGTTGTGGAGGAGGTAGGACAAGAGGCCTATTAGAATCAGTGATATTGATGATTCCCCTATAGAACTCTTTAAGGTGTGGGATGGGAACTTTCATCCTCAAAGCATCATTATTAAAATTTTCCGCTACCACTAGATTGTGAGCATTAACCGGTGGTGGGAGCTGGTGATTGATCTTATCACCTAGATTAGTTGGGTTCTGCTGACTATTCATTCTTTGAGGTATAGGGTTCAGTACAGGATCGAATAGAATTATTCATTCTCCTTGAATCCGTGTACTTGGCATACATAAGAGCTAGACCTCAGAGAAAAAAAATAAAATAAAAAGTAAAATCAAGTAATTGTTGACTAAATTTTAGTAATTCTTTTAAGGTTAATATAAAAGCCACTTTCCCTGGAGTCAGCACCAAAATTTGATACGCTTAAATTACACCTCCCTAAATAAGTATCAGCGATTACATGTAGTAAAGAACTAATCTATTCGGTTGGGGTCGATCCCATGAGGAAAATTACTTAGACTTAACTTCAATGTATCATTACTTCTATTTGGTCATATCCTTCTGAAAAAAAAGTAATTAAAAGGGGGGGGGGATAAAGAGGGGTTTTATGACTTAAAAATCTTTTGTTATCTCTTAGTAAAACAATTAATAGGAGTAAATCTTTCATTTTTATCAAGATGTGAGAGAAACCAGGGTGTAAGTTTTCCCCAAAGATTCATAACGCCATATTCCTAGCTATAAAAATTATTCCCTACTGATTAGCATGAAAATTTATAAGTTAGGTATCTCTAAGTCCTTGGTCCAACAGTTAGAGAATTTCACCCCGTACCTAGGTCCGACTACGTGTGTCTAAGCTACTAAACCTTACCTTTACTTCATATTAAGCATCATATTCGATGTATGGATTAGTTATTACTTCGCACCAATCAAAACTAGCCTATTAGATAGTTTCCAACTAAATCTGTGTTGATAATTTTAGTACTATTAATTACCTCCTTGTTCTGACAAGTAACAATAAGGCGAATTCTAATGCATGCACTCGTTAAAAAGATTTCTAAGCGAAAGAATTATCAGTGAATGCAATAACCTATTTGAGAATTCTTATTAAGCTAGGTTTACTTTGTAAACCACCTATAGTTCCCACAACCCTAGTTGTGGATTTAGTTACTCATGCATATGAAAACACAATTCATAGTGGATAAATAATAAATCATGAACTTACTTAGACAGATTCGTAAACAATCAAGAAATTAAACTTTGAACAATAAGAAATCACTTAAAACTAAATCAGAAAATTTGAATTAATGCCAAAGTTTTAAAAACCCAATCTCAAATGATAAACTAATAATAGTAGTAATATTATCCAACCGCCAAAACGAGGTTTTAAACCCTATTTATAGAAAATAATTTCTTAAATTAAAAAGAGTTATAATAAGAAAAGATGTCCAAAAGATGGGGCTGTAATCGACGACCCCCATAGACGGTCCTTTGAAGAATCGATGGACCGTCGCTGCTTCTGTCATTCCAGACTTGACATTTGTCTGCTTCACCTGGAATCTTCTCTGAATCAACCAATACACCAACAACACGGTCCGTCGATGCATCAATTTTACTTCGATGCATTCCGTCAGTCCATACTTAGAGTTTCTTCAACGTTGGGTGCTGGGCCGATCCCTGATCCAAACGATGATTCAACAGGACGGTTCGTCGATCCTTTCGTATCCCCACACTTGGTCTGATTTCCCTAGTTTCTCCACTTGCCTAAACTTATAATCAAGGTTACCACCTACGTTCTGTCGATGACCTTCGTGGGCCACCTCTACACTGAATCTTAGTTGCCTTCAGAATTTTGGTTTAGGACACCTTTCTGCAAAACAAAGATTAAAAAAACATATTAAAAGTTTGATAAAAACATTGTAGATACATATCAATCTTAAAAAAAAGAATTGAATGTATCCTAAATTCGTTGTACATCAATATGTTATCGCGATGGATGAATTTTTCTCTTGTAATGTATGAATTCTTCTTTGCAATGCATGAATTTTCCGTAATGCATGAATTTTCTCTTGCAATGCATGACTTTTTTTTCGATGCGTGAATATCAACTCGCGATGCATGTATATATTATCGCGATTCATGACTTTCCTCAATGCATGATTAACAACTCGCGATGAATGATTTTCCTCGATGAATGAATATTTTCTTGCAAAGCATGATTTTCCGGGATACATGAATATCAACTCGCGATGCATGAATATCTTTTTGCGATGCATGATTTTCCTTGATACAAGAACTACGAATAGTAGTAATATAATATAACACCAAAAATGAGGCTTTCCACCTTATTTATACAAAATATTTTCCAAAATTAAAAAGAGTTAAAATAAAGAAAGTTCTCCAAAAAAAAACGTAGTTGTAATCGAGGACACCCATAGACGGTCCGTCGATAAAATGATGGACCTTCACTGCTTCTATCATTCCATACTTGAAATTTTGGTCCTTCATCTTGTATCATCTCTATATCAATCAATAGACCAAAAATACGGTCTATCGATGCATCTACTGTCCTTCGATGCCTTCTGTCATTCCATACATAGAGTTTCTTCAACTTTCGGGTACTGGTATTATATCCGATCGAATCGACGATTAAACTGGATAGTCCGTTGATCCATTCGTAGCCCTACGACTCCAGTTGCCTAAACATCCTGTCTACGGTCACCATCTACGGTCTGTCGATGGAACGACGGACTATCGATGACCTTCGTGGTCCACCTCTGCACTAAATCTCTGTTGCCTTATGCATTTTGGTTTTGGACACCTTTTTGCAAAACAAAGATAAAAAAAACATACAAAAAGTTCGATAAAAAGGCTTTAGACACACACTAATTTTAACGAAAAAGAATTGAATGTATCATAAATTCATAGTACATAAATATGTTATCGCGATGAATGAATTTTCTCTTTTAATTTGTGAATTCTTCTCCGGAATGCATGATTTTTATACGATGCATAAATTTTCTCTATAATGCATGACTTCTTCCTCGATGCATGAATATTAACTCGTGATTCATGACTTTCCTCAATGCATGAATAACAACTAGCGATGCATGATTTTTCGTGATGCATGAATATCTTCTTGCAAAGCATGATTTTCCAGAATGCACAAATATCAACTCGCGATGTATGATTTTATATGATGCAAAAATATCTTTTCGCGATGCATGATTTTCTGCGATGCATGAAATAATAATAGTAGTAATATAATCCAACAACAAAAACTAGGTTTTACACCCTATTTATAGAAAATATTGTCTTAATTTAAAAAGAATTAAAAAAAGCAAGTTGTCCAAAAAAATTGGCTGTAATTGGCAACCCCCATAGACGGTCCGTCGATGAAATGATGGACCGTCACTACTTTCGTCAATCCAGACTTGACATTTTTCTTCTTTCTTTGGCATTTTCTCTTAATCAATTATATACCAACAACACGGTCCATCGATGCGTCCACTGTCCTTTGATGCCTTCCGTCGTTCCATAATTAGAGTTTCTTCAACTTCGGGTACTGGACTATCTCTTATCCAATCAACGATTCAACTGGACGGTCCGTCAATAAATCGACGGACCATCGGTCCTTTCGTAGCCTTACACTTGGTAAGATTTCCCTTAGTTTCTCCAGATGCCTGATCTTCTAGTCGACAGTCACCATCTACGGTCTATCAATGGAACGACGGACTGTCGATGACCTTCTGGGCCACCTCTGCACTAAATCTCATTGCCTTCTGCATTTTGGTTTTGACACCTTTTTGAAAAACAAAGATAAAACAACATATTAGAAGTTCGATAAAAAAAACTTTAGACACACACCAATCTTAAGGAAAATCCATTGAATGTACCGTAAATTCACAGTACATCAATACGTTATCGCGATGCATGAATTTTCTCTTGCAATGTATGAATTCTTCTCTAAAATGCATAATTTTCCACAATGCATGAACTTTCCATGATGCATTAATTTTCTCTTGCAATGAAGGACTTCTTCTTCGATTCATGTATATCAACTCGCGATGCATGTATATGTTCTCGTGATTCGTGACTTTCCTCAATGCATGAATAACAACTCGCGATGCATTATTTACCGTGATGTGTGAATATCTTTTTGCAAAGCATGATTTTTTGGGATGCATGAATATCAACTCACAGTACATGATTTTGTGTGATGCATGAATATCTTTTTGCGATGCATAAATATTTTGTCGCGATGGATGATTTTCCCGCAATGCATGAAATTTTCCCGCAGTACACGAATATTTTCTCGCGATGCGTGATTTTCTGCGATGAATAAATTTCTCTGATGCATGAATATCAACTCGCGATGTGTGTTTTTTTACAAAGCTTGATTTTTTTCCTGTGATGCATGATTTTTTGTGAGGTATCCTTGGTACCAAATGAAGATTTTTTAATCGAGTGATATAGTGTCTTCTAGGTGCCTTCCGGATAGTGATATTGTCTCAACTGAGAATACATTAAAATGACCCTCCATGTGGTGTGTCATCTACATCGACAACAAGAATAAAACGACTCTCCGAGTAGTGCATCATCTCAATCAACAAATAAAACTAAAATGATCCTCCGTGTAGTTCATCATCTCAATTGACAATACAATTAAAATTACCCCTCCGATTAGTAACAGTATCATGTCTAATAATGTGATGCAGATGATGTCCTTGATGAAAACCGTAAAATGTCTTTCCTAGGATTTTCATTTGGGAATTGGATGAAACAATATTGTTCACATTCCCGAGACTTTGATACAAGAAATATAGAGTAATTCCTGCATGCACAGAAAAATTTGTAAATTTTCGGGAGCTCTTCGCCCTTTGACTTATCCATATTCATTAATCGGAGGAATTTTGTTGATTTCAGAGCTACCTATAAACCTTCGTCGACAGAAAAATTGTTCATTCTAAAATGAACTAATCTATGTCGAATTCTTCAGTTGTCTACTCCTTGTCTTTTCATCTTCAATTGATTTTCTTATCTCCCGACTCTTGATAGATAAAACTAAATATTTTATGCCAGAAAAATGAAATAGAAAGGGGAATATTTTTTAAGGAAAAGAAATTTTTGAAAATTAATATTTTGAAAAAAAGGTTACTGCCAAGTAGCACATCACATCAGGCTTAGCGAACTTCTTTGATTCTAATGCTTGGAAGTCTATCAGATTGTTCGCTGGGGTGTACTCCGAGTCACTCATAGACTATCGATAAACCGAGTTGAAATTTTGAGGCCATCCTCAATATTTTGATCCAGTTAACTGTATCAACTCATCTTTAACTGTTGATGAATAAATAACGAAATTTTTGAGATCCTCTCAAAAATTTTGTCCCAGTGGAAAAAGTCAAAGCAACTTTAATATTGACTTGTTAAGAAAATTCTTCTTTTCGAGAATTCTTTAGTACCTCTCAAAATTCTATCCCATTTTTCATTGTCAAGAGAAATAGAAATCTTATGGGAGATATGATCGAACCCTTGTGCACCTACGTATCCCATTGAGACAGGAATCAGGTCAAACGTAGTTTTCCCATCAAAGGTTAAAAAAATAATTTTTTACAAAGAAACTGACCAAGGCCTACATAGGCTACGTATCTAATTCTTGAGAATTTAGTTCGAACATAGTTTAGATACAGAAAAATAAAAAGGTATAATGAGGTGACTGAGGCTGACATAGGCCGCCTACGTATCTTATTCTTGAGAATTCAGGTAGCACGTAGTTCATTATAAGAGGGATTAAATTTTGAAAAAGCAGATACAAGCAAATAGAATAATTACAAGGAAATAACAGAATTACCAACTGAATCTTCACACATAATGTCTCTTCACTACATCTGAGTTAATCTGTTTTGGCCATGCGGTGTCATACATGTCTGACAGGATTAAAGCACCTCCAGATAATACCTTGCGAACCAGGTAAGACCTTTCCAATTCAGTGCAAATATCCCTTTGTACTCATCCTTATAAGGAAAAATGCGTTCAAAACTAATTGACCAATTTAAAATTTTTAAGCTCTGATTCTCTTGTGGAAAGCACGAATCATTCTTTGTCGATATAGTTTACCATAAAAATTTCAACCATTCTTTTCTCGTTAATCAATGTCAATTGATCAATTCACTTGGTGACACACTCACCATTACTCGACTCACCTTCTTGGATAATTCTCAAGGAGGTATCTCAACTCAGCAATTATGACTGTTTCTTTTCCATACAATAGCAAGTATGGCGTAGCTCCTGTGGACGTTCTAGTGGTCATTCAATAACCCATAACAGCATACGATAACATCTCATGGAAATCTAATTGATTGTTGATTATTTTCCTCAAAATCTTCTTTATTTTCTTATTGGCGACCTCTATAGCTCCGTTCATTTGAGGAAGATAAACAGTTGAGTTTTGGTGAGTAATCTTAAACTGCTCACATATATCTCTCATCAAGTGACTATTGAGAATTGCACAATTTTTAGTAATGATGGACTCTGGTACTCCAAACTTGCATATCAGATTGTTACGCACAAAATCATCTAACACTTTCTTGGTCACGAATTTGTACGATGTTGCTTCAACCACATAGTGAAGTAAACAGTGGCAACCAAAGAAATCTATTTCCGTTAGAAGCGGCTTGCTCTATTGGACCGTTGACATCCATGCCCAAGCTATGAATGGCCAAGATGAACTCATAACATTGAATTTGTGAGGCGGCACTCAGATCAAAACACCATGCACTTGACATTTATGACAATTATGCACAAACTTGTAACAATCGTGCTCCATAGTTATCAAAAATAACTGGATCGAAAGGATGTTCCTTGCCAAAGAGATTCCATTCATGTTTGTACTGCAAACTCTAGCATGTATTTGTTTAATAAGCGTGCTCCATAGTCATCCAAAAATAACTGGATCGAAGGATATTCCTCGACGAAGTGAGTCCATTCATGTGTGTACCGCAAACTCTAGCATGTATTTGTTTAATAAGCTACGCATCTTCAGCAGCATCTTTACATCAGAAAAGATCTAAATCTGGAGTCCTCCTATAAAGGATTTATCCACTTAGAAAGATTTTAAGGGACATACGGTGTATCGACTTCCTATGGTTCGATGTTCCATCCTCAGGATAACTCCCGGTCTCTAAGTACTTTTTTATATAAAAATACCATGGAAAACCATCTAGTTTTGCTTCAACATGTGAATAATGGGCATGATGTTCTTTCTGCACTATATCTTGAGGATCGATGTAATCAGTATTCGTATGTTAAATCATTGAGGCGATGGTTGAAAGAGCATCATCAAACTCATTCTGCTTTCTAGGAGTATCTGTGAACTTAATCTTATAGAATTTTCCGCTTAACTTTTGTATATATTGTACGTATGGTGTTATCATTGGGTTCTTCACAACTCATTCTCCTTGAACCTTATGATTCAACATATCTGAATCTCCAATAACTAGAAACTTGTGAACATTCATGTCAATGACCATTTTCAAACCAAAGGACACAATCTTCATATTCAACCATGTTGTTAATGCAATTAAATAGTAGTTTAGCAGCCATGGGATAGTGTTGACAAGAATCTGAAACTAAAACTTCTCAAATACCTTATCCTTTGTGATTCGCCGCTCCATCAAAGAATACTATCCTACTAGGGTATGCTTCAGAAGTATATTCTCCCGCAAATTACACCTCCCCATCCGGTAAATAAGTCTTGAGCGATTCATATTCGTCATTAACAGGTTTTTCTACAAGATGATCGGCCAAAGCCCGTGCTTTTATCCCCCTATGGGTCACATACATAACATCAAATTCACTCTAAAACATCTTTAATTTAGCCAACTTTGCGGTTGACATTGCCTTCTGGAAAATATATATTTCAATGGGTCGATTCTAAAAATGAGATATGTAGTATAATAAGACAAATAATGCCTCAATTTCTAGGAAATCCAAGTTAAAGCACAACATTTTCTTTCCATAAGAGTATAACAGGACTCTTATTGAGTGAAATTATTTCTTATGTAATAAATAGCTCGTTCCTTCTTCCCCATCCTGTGATGTTGATCAAGTACGCATCTATGTATCTCAGACGGGCAAATATAGCAACAATAGGCTTCCTTCTTGCGGAGACACCAACACCTGTTCGTCATAGAATCAAAAGCAGTCTGACATTCTTCACTCAACTTTGTCAACGCATCTTTCTTCAATAACATAAAGATGGGCTCACACACCACGGTGGATTGAGCTATGAACTGACTGATGTAGTTCAACCTCCCTAAGAAATTCATTACTTCATTCTTTGTCTGCGGAGAAGGAAACTTTTGAATGGCCTTGATCTTTGAAGGATCGAGCTCAATACCCCTTCGGCTGACTATGAATCCCAACAACTTGTTGGATGGCAACCTAAAAGTACATATGGAGGGATTTAACTTAAAGTTATCAAGTAACTTCCTTAAATGTGTCAAGTGATCCAAAAACTCGTGGGACATGATAATGACGTCATCTACATACACCTCGATCTCCTTATGAATGAAGTCATGAAATATTGTCATTATAGCTTTTGCATAAGTATCACCAACAATTTTGAGACCAAATGGCATCACCCTATAATGATATACACCCCTGGGCGCGATAAGTGTTGTATTTTCTACATCTTCTTCATCCATAGGATCTGGTGATAACCTGTGTAACAATCAACAAATGATTGCATTTCATGCTTGGCACAGTGATCGCTCAGAATGTGAATTTTTGGAAAAATAAACTTATCTTTTGTATTTACTTTGTTGAGATCTTTGTAATCTACACAGATTCTGATGATCCCATCTTTTTTGGCGACCGGAACAACATTGTCTTACCATTTCCGCTGTTGCTTCACTTCAACTAATTGAGATTTGATCTTTTTGGTGATAGCTTGTTTTTTTTAATTAAACGTAGCTCTGGCTTGAACTGCCAAGCCTTCTGCTTCACTAGACTAAATCATGTATTAATCGGAAACTCGTGACACACCTCATTGGTACTAAGCCCTAGCATGTCGCTAAGTTCCCAGACGAACACATCAATTTATTCAGAAACCAAATGAATCAGATTCTTTCTTTGGTCTTCATACAGGTGGACAATGATTTTGACCTCTTCTACACACTCATGGTCTCCTAGATTCATAGTCTTCCAAATTCGGCTTATGCAAATTGTCAAACTGCCAAAATTCCTCAGCAACATATTTCGCTACATCATTTTCCTCTTAATAATTGTTAACCTTCATTATCACCTACATTATTTTGTATGTTTAGCTTGTGACTTGCCATGACATTGGCAGGTTGTAAATTGAAATTACTGAATTCATAAGAAAATCAATATAGGAAAGAAAAATGAGTAAATAAGTAAATAAATAACTTTTCAATAAAAAAAGGCTTTCATTCAAATCGAAAAAAAATATAAACTTTGACCATGTAAAAGGGTCATGTTTCCTTTTTAAAAATTACAGGGGAATTTTCATAATTCAAGTAATTAAAGAAACTAAAAAATGGTGGGTCTCGAATCTCTTCCGTACTTCCATTGATTTAGAAAAGATGAATAAACAATGTCCTTCTACCAAGATATTCAGGGAATAAGGATTAGTGTGGAAGTCCAATTCCTTGGCTGCTCTCCAGTCTCACCATCGCCAATAGCAGCTAACTCGGCCTCGTCCTCTATGAAAACGTCAACTTTTTCAAAAAGCTCCCAGATTCCTTCCCCTAATCCATCGAAATCGGCCTACTGTCAGACTAGAAATGACTAGTGATAACGTTCAAATATACTTCTTGAAAATAAATATAAACGATCATATGTAATATATTTACCCAACTATGAGTCGGGGTCGATCTCATAGAGAATATGAAAGAATATTTAGAAATGGTAAATATATAATTTGATAGGCGTTATATTAAAATGGGGGATTTTAAATTGAAATAAAAATAAAAGAAATAAAAATCGCTTTGAACACTGTATTTATTTATATCCAAATGAATAAAAATAACTAGGAATGTGTTATCCATAAGCTCATAACGCGGTAATCCTAATAATAGCAATTGTGCTCTAGTATTATGCATGCAAAGTGATTAGTTAGTTATGTATCTCTAAATCCTTGGTTCGGCATCTAGAGAATTTCACCATGTATGTTGGTCCGGCTATGTGTGTGTCACACCCCTTTTTCGCGCGGCGGCGTAAGGGTTTTTCCAATTTAAGTGACGTTATTAATTAGGGGATTATTTTAGCTTTTTCAGAGTCGCCACTTGGAATTGAGTTGTGGTGTTCCAAGTCACCTTTTATTTAATCCCTAATTAAAAGGAGATGACTCTTTGTTTGGTCTGCGAACGAGTTCGGGTAAGGAATTCTGTTGACCAAGGGAAGGTATTAGGCATCCCTCGAGTCCCGTGGTTCTAGCACGGTCGCTTTATGGACATTCATGACTTAAATTAATTATGAATATTGTATTATTAAGATAAATATATTTACCCATTTTTTGATTTATATTAACATATTTAAAACCATCCAATTTTAGAAGCATGTGAAGTTTTTACACAATTTATTAATTATTATTGTTTTATTTTTTGCTCTCAACATTTGCATGCTTCTTAATTTCTCTCTTTTATTTTATTTTATTTATTTTTTATTTTTTTTAATACTAATTTTCACGTTTTTTGTTTGTTTAACTTTCCTTTTTTTATTTTTTATTTTTTATTTTTTTACATTGATTTTCTCCTTTTCTTTTCTTACCCTTTTTAATAGTTTTTTTTTTTTTTTGATAATAATAAAATATTTTATATATTTTTAACACTATACTTTTTGTATCTTTTCATTTTTAAAATATTTATTATTATTTTTTACTTTTTCGTGTACATTTTTTTACATTCTTTTTATTATATATATATTTTTTTATTATTATTCTTTTTCTAATTCGGATGTTCTTTCATCCCTATTCTTTTCTTTTTCTGTTATTCACGTATTCTGCCTCTTTTCCTTATTCCATTTTTATTGTTATTATTTTTCTTTATTTTTTATTCTTTCAATTTATTATCCTCTCCTTATCCTAACAAGTTTATTATTATTATTTTTTAATAGAATTCTAAAAATAATAATGTAAGACAACACACATAATATAATATAAAATATAATTTAATACATTTCTAAACACAACCAAATAAAGAATTCATTCAAATTAGTAAGACATGAATATAAAAATTTGAATAACTACACATATTATCATTAAAAGCTAAACATGAAAAATAAGAACATACTTGGACAATAATTTTTACTTAAGCATGAAATAAACTACGAGTTATTTAATATGAAATAAACTACGGTTTGTTATAACAATTTCACACAAAACATAACTATATAAGGGATCTAAACATAAAGTTGGTATGAAATATTTGAACAAACTTCATATAAAAGCATAACGATTTAACCACATGTGAAATTTGACAACTTCAATATATTGCAATCAATGCTTGTATAACATGATATTAAATTATTAAAAAAAGAATAAATGGTACCTCTTGCGAAAATTCCACCAAAAGAAAATAGTTCGAATAAGGAACCGCGAAAGTAAACCTCAACTTCAACCTTTGTTTGTGATTTTAAAAAAAAAGTAAGAATATGAGAATAATATTTTTTACGTATGTGTTGTCTTCTTTTCTTGATTTTTTCCTCCCTTTCGTTCTTTTTCTTTTACCTCTCTGATGTTCTCTTTTTTTTTCGTTCTGTCTTGTTTTCTCTCGTTTTTCTTTCTTTTTTTTCACCTTTTGATGTTGTTCCTTTTTTTTGTCTGATCTTCTCGTGTGTCCTCTTTTCTTTTTTCTGTTTGCTGATCTTTTTTTTTTATATATGTTTTGTGTAGTGTGTGTGTCGTGTGTGTGAGTGGGGGAAGTGGGGAATGGGAGTGGGAGTGTGATCGTGGGTTTGTGTGTGTGTGGGTTTTTTTTTCTTTTTTTTTCTTTTTTTTTTTATATATAAATATTAAATATATATATATAAAAATGATAATTATATAATTATTAATTGTTTTGAGTAAATAAATAAATAAAGCTAAATGGGTAATTAAAACAAAAAGACATAATTAAGAAATATTAGTTTATTTAAATAATATATATATATATATAATATATATATATATATTATATATATATATATAAACTTATCTAATAAAAATTATATTTATGTTGTTTATTCTTATATCTTTAAATAAACTTAATGACAATAATAAATATATTTAATTTAGATTGATAAAATTATTTATGCTCTAAAATTGGTGTTAAAATTAAATTCGGTCAAAAATTACGTGTTTGCACTAGGTAGTTGGGTTAGACAATGTAGGTCTAAAACACTACAAGTTTGATGTGGGTTCATCGGGGATGCATGGGGTACCCCAGTTCTGTCACTGATATACAGAACGAGACCCCGATGACGGACCGTCGTACCCACGACAAACCGTCGTATGGTCCGTTCCAAAAGCCCTAGCACCCTGTCCCAACAGACATATGTGACGGACCGTTGTCTTCACGACGGTACATCCTGCACAACCGTTCTGGTTGTCAGAGAGCCAGTTTCTAAGGGTCTCTCATTTTTTCCTAAGTGTTCCCCAATGGACACATGTGATGGACCATCATCCTGCACAACCTTTATGGTTGTTAGAGACCCTGTTTCTAAGGGTTTCTCACTTTTTCTAAGCGTCCTACGACCGACACACATGACGGACCTTCATACCCCTGATGGTCCATACTGCATGACCGCATGACGGTCAGAGACCCCTCTCCTAAGGGTTTCCATTTTTTTTAGTGTCCTACGACGGACCGTCGTACCTATGACGGTCCGTCTTGCACATACCGTCATGCTAGTCAGATACTCTCCTTCAAGGTTCTCTATATATACATAGTGGAAGTAAAACACGACGGACCTCATGATGGTCCGTCATAGTCACGACGAGCCGTCACCAGGCCTGTCGTGTTTCACTGTCTCTATAGCAATAACCTACTATTTTCAATGTTTTGTTTGTCTTGTTTGCCACCACTCGTACTAATATTGATCCTTTACAGGTACTATCTACTATGGCACCCATGAAAGACCGAATCTACGCACGCGGGCGATCAAAGTCTATCGCCCTGTCTCCCCGCATGGTCATTGGCTCTGATGATGAGCGTGACCCCGAGTATGTACCCCCAGGCACTTCCACCCCTTCCCGTGCTGCACGTGCTCCTAGAGCCACACCCAAAAAGGTGGCGTCTGGTGTAATCAATGCCTCCAAGTCTGATGAGGAGCGCACACTGACCGGCACACCCTCTGGGTCAGCCACAAATAAAGAAGGAGAGTCTGGCTCCTTAGGAGTATCGTGGTCAGAGGAAGCCTCCGGCTCTGCTGAGGTTCTCACACCCGCCACCGCTGCAGTGTTGGCCTCGTCTGATGAGGCTAACAATTCGGATTCTATATCAGGTTCACCAGCTCAGGCCCCACCCCAGCCACTTACCAGCCCAACCGGTAGTGTGTCGACGGGAAATTTCAAGTCTACTCCGACGCCAAGTTCCTGACTGATAAAGGAATGATGACTCGAACACTCACCTTGGAGCTGCGAGTCCTTACAAGGAGTCTCCCGACGATGCCTGAGATCCACAATCTCTTCACTAGGCATCGCTTGGAGTGGACAGCACTTCCGTTGGGACGTTACAGTGAAGAAATGGTCTGAGAGTTCAACGCACCTATGTAGCGACTCTTCGATCACAGATAGATAGGCGGGCTGCCCCTGCTAAACAGGTCCCCCTGGAGCAGGTCCGAGTACGGGGCGTACATGTTGACATTTCCCTGCCGGCCATCCGCCAGTTTCTATACGGCGAGGGTGTTGATGCTACTCGGACCCCTCTCACTGCCGAGTTTGACTACCGCTGGCAGATAGTTAAAGATGGCCAGTTCCAGCGCGAGCCATCACTGAGAGAGACCACCAAGAGGTGGATGGCCCTGCACCTGTTAGTTGATAGAGATAGTGCCGACTTGGTGAATGAGCCAAAGGGGGCCATCAAGAAGGCCAACCTCACGTCCACGGCAAAGTTCTTGTGGCTGCTTGTCCGTCACTGCCTTTCCCCTATAGTTGCTGATAATATCGTTACCACGGAACGAGCGGTGTTGATGGCGGCGATGATAGTCAGGTTCGAGGTGGACTTCGCGTGGCTTCTACAGGTAGTCATGCACGAGAGGTCATTCAAGGTCACTACTACTTACCCTTTCCCGTGCATGATCTTTGCTCTCTGCAGGTCCGTAGTGTGCCTATATGGCACATAGATCAGCTTAAGACCCCGCAGGGCACTGTTGACGTTGCCCTCATCACAGATGAGGCCAATGAGTTGGCTCCATGCAAGGGTCCCCTTCCAGAGCTTCCCTCACTTGCTGATGATCTTGTTGATACGGTAGCCCAGGCCCGCACGGCTACACAGGCGGCGTCTACTGACACTACCCCGGTCGAGTCTATCCCAGGTAGTAGCACTGCCCCGAGCTCCTCTCGCACAGCCCCTCTACCGGCACTGGTCCCGCTTGCTAGGGTCCAAAAATTAGAGGCGCAAATGGATACACTTCTGCATCATATCTAGCCGTGGATGCAGAAGTTTGTTACTGAGTCAGAAGAGCGCCTAGAGCAGAAAATGGTACAGTATAAAGAGTGGAAGATTTCTAAGGTTAACCAGCACTTGGACGCCTTTGAGTTGAGGGTGCTAGCCTGGCCAGCCCCTCCGGTGGATGTGTCGACTCTTCAGGCTCCAGTTGACAGTCTTCGTGCAGATATTGACACGATTTTAGATGCTAGGGTGCCGAAGTCGGAGGCCCCTTCTGTCGAGCCTGCTGAAGACACAGTGTTGTCGGCCCTATTTGCCACTCTAGCGATTCCACCACCTCTCCCTCGAGAGAATGCCAAGAGGCATAGAGGTCGAGCAGAGAATGAGGCGCGAGCACGGAAGAAGGAGCGCCGAGAGATATAGGCTGCGAGGAGAGCCTCACTTCCTGAGGAGGAGGCGCACCAGATTAGAGCATAAGAGTTAGCGGCTTGGGCGTCTAGCTCCCGCACTGTGGAGATAGAAGGAGGCACTAATGATGGTGCGGTTGTTGCTGAGGACACCACTGAGGGTGTCCAGATTGCAGAGGACGTGGGTTTCGGGGAACCGAACCCACCAGCTTGCTGATTGATGGCGCTTTGCGCCATAGGTTTGCTTCACCTACCACTCAAGTATTTAAATTTTTATGCATTGGGGACAATTGCATGTTTTTTTGTTGGGGTGGGGTAAATGGAAAGTGAGTGTTAGGGTGAAGTCTTAGTAGCCCAATTCACTATCCTCTTTTTGGGTTTTCTTACCTGTGTTATTTTTCCCCAAAAGACTGATTATTTTTTTCTGTTGAACCGGCATGTCTATATATTTTGTACATAGTTTAATTCTGGAGCATGATGGCTAAAATGATATCCTGATAAACAGAAAAATGATGCATGACTAGGCATAGCAACTGATAATTGTGTGGCTCTAAGCATGACATAGAGTTACACCATTGCATTACCCTAAGTCTTAAATTCGAACTGATAATCTGGTATAGTGATGAGATGTCAAGTGAGTGTGAGGAAAATACGAATAAGTCCACTATTGGTACTCAGCTAAAACTTGCATGGTTAGTCCTGCTAATAGTAAGCTGTAATAGACAATTAGGAAAGGATTATAGGCCCTTATTCAATATAGCCCATCTTTAGCCTAAATAGAAGAAAACCAAATGAAATTTATCCTTCTTTGATCCAAATGATCTGAGCTTAAAATAGACCTTTCTTTTTCACCAAAACAGGTCTTTTCTGGAAATAATGTGTTGGCCCTGGTCCCTCCTTGGACATGTGCACCTCAGCTTATGCCAAAAGCATAAGTTGAGGGTGGCTAATGCAGTAAACAACCTTTGTTATGGCCCTGACCCAAATTTGGGTATTGTGTACCTTGACTCATGGCAAAGCCATGAGTTTAGGGTGGCTATTACGAGGAATGCTCTGGAAAGTGGGGTAGAAAGAACAAAGAGAGAGAAAGAACAAAAGTAAAGTGTCTCAAGAATTAGTTGAAATAAAAGAAAAGAAAAAGAAAAAATATACAAGAAATACAAGAAAAAAAAAGAAGAGAGTCACTTACACAAATGAAGAAATAAGAGAAAATTGCAAGGTGAAAGAATATGAGAAACTGGGCGAGATAAAATGATAGAAAGTGGAAGGTTTAGCCGAAATTCAAGGAGGGAGAAAAGTCACTAAAGTATACCTAAATATACCCTACCTGACCTTGAGCCTATTATACTAGCTAAGAAAGTCCTATCGTGATCCTAAGGGTTGTATAGCAAACTTAAGGCAGTGAAAATAAGGGCAAGCTTATGGCAATAGGTATGAATGAGTGTGACTTTGTTCTGAGAAAGAGTGTTGAAAAGTAATCCTTATACTCAAACTGAAATCATTGTGTGAAAAATGAGGATTTTGTTTAAAGTGAGGACTAGTTGCAATACCGGAATTGTTAGCACCTCGATGAGAAATTGAAGAGGATAGGTGTTAGTGCATGGTTAATCTGTTGCATGTTCTAATCCCACATAATTCAAGCCTAATAGTTATAGCATGCATAGATTTGATGAGATTAATCAGGATTGATAGACAAATGATTGCAAAGGATGAAACATGGATACTATTATACAAAGATGTTGTATTAAGTCATAGTGCGTCGCTTGAGGACAACAACAAATTCAAGTTGAGGGTGTTTATATACCGTGGTTTCAAAGTATTATTTATACTTTTTCCTTAAGTTTAGTGTGTCCAAAAGCCTTTTTGTGCTAATTTTTATATAAGTTTCTTTTTATTTTGCAGGAAATCTGTCCAAAGCTGAATGAGGAGATTTTGAGCGAAGGAATGTAGAAGAGACCACCTACAGGAGCTTATGATGGTCCATCGTGCTTGTGACGGTCCGTAGGTGGCAGCGTAGTGCAGCTGCTGAAGGAAGATGGGGAAGTCAGACAAACTGTGGGGTTACGAAGCTTGTGACGGTCCGTCATAGTTGCCGTCGAGGGTAATGAAGAGAGTAGTAGAAGAAATTTCACAAGTATGGGACGACGGAGTCCATGACGGTCCGTCGTGACCATGACGATCCGTCGCGTGGTCCGTCGACCAAGCCGCGTTTTGGCAGATTTCTAGCAAATAGATTCCTTGTTTAATTAGGTTTTTTAATTTTTATAAATAGTTCAAAAAAACTCATTTTAAGGTTAGACTCTGTTAGGTTAGATTCGGTAGTATTAGTTAGATTATTAAACTCTAGATTATTGATCATTGATTACTTTGATTTTGTGAGATTATTGATTACTTTGAGATTCTTGCAAGTGATTTTTGGTGATTAATCAAGCAAAATTTCGGATTTTACTCTTTCTCGTTGAAGTAAGTACATGAATTCTTAGATAACATATTTGAATATTGTGATTATGACTATGGGTAACTAAACTCCATAACTAGGGTTGTGGTAACCATAGGCAAATAATGAGATAAAACTTAACTAAAATAACAATTCTATAATAGTGTCTTGCATGTATTAATAATTCTTTCGCTTAGAAGTCTTTTTAACGGATGGTCAACGTTAGAACTCTCCTTAATGCTACTTGTCGGACCAAGGAGGTAGATAATAGGAAAAGAATTATTAACATATATTTTGTGTATATTATCTAATAGGCTAGTATTGATTGGTACGAGGTAATAACTTAGTCAAATATCGAATACGATGCTTAATATGTGGTAAAGATAATGGTTAGGATAGCAACACACGTAGCCTGACCAAGGTGAAAGTGAGATTTTCTAAATGCCGGACCTAGGATTTAGAAATACTTAACTTATCACTTTACATGAAAGATACTAGGAAAGAATTGTTATAGTTAGAATTATCAAGTTATGAACCTATGGGGAACACGTAAACCCTAGTTACTTTGATTAATTGATTAAAATCCAACTTTCAAAGATGTTAAGTGTCTCTTTAAATTTCGTTAGTTATTTTCACTCATTTAGAAATAGAAACCCCTCTTTTATTATTTTACTTTCCAAGGAAGTCATTCACCAAACAATAGCAATAACAAGTTGAAGTTAAGTCTAGACTATTTTCCTCGTGGGAACGATCCCAACCTCACTAGTTGGGTTATTTACTTGACACGACCGCTTTACTTCTTATTTGAGAAGTAAGTTTGAGTGTATCATCTAGCGGGTTATTATCGGAGGTTCATAGATGGTTTGTGTCTATTACATCTTCTTTGACTACTTTGACCAAAAGAATATGAATTTTGAGTGGTCGATGGCATGTGAGAAAAGTGTTCAATTGTTGAAAGATAGGCTCACTTCTGCTTCGGTGTTGACTTTACTCGAGGGAATAAAGGGTTTTTTTGTGTATTGTGACGCATCCCGAGTGGGTTTGGGGTGTGTGCTTTTGCAACACGGGAAATTGATGCCTATGACTCTAGGCAACTTAAGGTACATGAGAGAAACTATCCCGCTCATGACATTGAGGTAGCAGTCGTGGTGTTTGTTTTAAAAAATTGGAGGCATTACTTGTATGGGGCTCATGTTGATGTCTTTACTGATCATAAGAGTCTCCAACATGTTTTTACCCAAAAGGAGTTGAATCTCCGATAAAGAAGGTGGCAATAGTTATTGAAAGATTATAATATGAGTGTCCTTTATCACCCCGGCAAGGCTAATATAGTTGTGGATGCCCTAAGTCGTATGACAATGGTTAGTGTATCCCCTCTTGACGAATCTAAGAATGACTTAGCAAGGGAAGTACATAGGTTGTCTAGGTTGGGGGTGAGGTTGGAGAGTTCTCTGGATGGGGGTGCTATAGTTCATCATAACTCTGAGTCATCTCTATTGGTTGAGGTAAAGTCAAAACAACACCTTGATCTAGCCTTAATGAAGTTAAAAGAATCGGTTCTCAGAAAGTTGGATAAATCATTCTCTTTAGGGGGGATGATATGCTAAGGTAGAAAAGGAGATTGTGTGTCCCCGATGTAGATGGGTTGAGGGATCGAATCCTAGAAGAAGTACATGGGTCCTGCTAATAAATTCACCCGAGTTCGAAAAAAATGAACCATGACCTAAGCGAGATATATTTGTGGGAAGGTATAAAAAGGGGACATAGTGGAGTTTGTCCCTAAGCGTTCGAATTTCCAACAAGCAAAGGTCGAACACCAAAAGTTGGGTGGCTTACAACAAGAGATCCAAATTCCTACATGGAAGTAGGAAGACATCAATATGGAGTTTGTAGTAGGCTTACCTCGGATTCAAAAATCATATGATTCCATATGGGTGGTGGTGGATTGATTGACTAAATCTGAACACTTTATTCCCATCAAGTCTACATATTCGGCGGAGGATTGTGCAAGAATCTTCTTAGATGAGATTTTTTGCCGCCATGGCATTCTTTTATCCATCATATCGGATCTGGTGCACAATTCACATCTAGATTTTAGAGGTCGTGGTTGGGTAATATGGTAAAGTTGAGCAACGGTTTTCATTCCCAAATATATGGTCAAGGATAGCGTACGATAGAAACCCTTGAAGATAAACTTAGGAAGTGCATTATTGATTTATAATAATAATTTTCATTCATCCATTTCCATGGATCCCTATGAAGACTTGTATGGTAGGAGGTGTAGGTCTCCAATCGGATGGTTTGAAGTTGGTGAGCCATTGCTTCGTGGTCCTGAGTTGATTTACAAGACATTGGAAAAGGTTAATATCATAAGGAGTCGGCAAACGGCCTACAGTCGAAAAGAGTCTTACGCCGATCGTAGGAGAAGGAATTTAGAGTTTGAAGAAGGTGATAAGGTGTGTTTGAAAATTTCACCAATGAAAGGTGTGGTTAGATTTAGAAAGAAAGGGAAATTGATTCCTCGTCATGTGGGTCCCTATGAAATCTTTTAAAGGGTCGGTAAAGTTTCGTATGAATTGAAACTTCCTAGTGAATTGGCTTTGGTTCATCTGGTTTTCCATGTTTCTATATTGAAGAAGTGTATCAGTGATCCCAGTACATTTTCCTAATGAGTTTCTTGGTGTCAAGGATAACCTCTTCTATGAGCAAGTTCTGGTTAAAATTCTTGATAGGCAAGTTAAGAAGTTGAGGAATAAAGAGGTGGTTTCGATAAAGGTGTTATGGAAAAATTACCTAGTTGAGGGTGCAACATGGGAGGCCGAGGCTGACATGAAGTCCCGTTACCCTCATTTTTTTGAGAATTAAGGTTAGTCATTCTTTTTAATAATATAAATATGACTAGATATTTTTAGACTTGAAATTATTCTTTTGTCTTGTTTTGAGTTATGTTATGCATTTTGATATGGTGAGTCTTTATGAAATGATATGTAGAATTTTGTTAAGTTGAGCTTTATGCAAATTGACTCATGTAATGTAAGTTGAGCTCTTAAGTGTTGTGAGAAGGAAATGCCTAATGATGAAGTTTTTTTAGCCTTATGGGTAGTAATATGAGTTTTGATGTTTGCATTGTTCAAATGACATGATTTATGTTGATATGATGTTGTTGATTGGTTGGGCTGCTAGTCTTTAGTCTATTCTTTTCCTTCAAAAGAGTTCTGTTTCATTCGGGGATGAATGTTCGTAAGGGGGGATAATGTAACACCTTGAAAATCCCAGATGTGTCGTAAATCCTAGCATAGGTGTCATAAGGATTAAGTATTGTTTTTAAGTCCATTTTAATGAATATAGGTCATTTAGGAAGTTTAAGATACAAAACGTCCAAGATTGTCCATGACATTCAGGATGTTGGTTCAAAGGGGTGTTAGCGTGCCTTAGCCTAATTTTCTAATTTTTAGGAGTTGGAAATGTACAAAATTGGTGGAAGGGTATATAATAGGAGTTTAAGTTTCTTTATGGTCATAATATCAGGGTATGACTCCGAAAGGACCAACCTAGGGCCCTTGAGGAGGACCCTAGCGTTTAAAGCAACACTGCCTGGCAATGTGCATCGACGAGACAGAAGACGGACCGTATATGGCCCAACGGGGCATCGATGCCAACATCGTCCCATATTTAGTCTCCTCCCATACTTAGGCTAGTTAAGAAGGACCCTTCACCCGCACAGCCTCTAAATTCATCATATGAATACAGAGGTGCACGCTATGGTCCGTGTGTGGATCAACAGGGCGTCGATGCCACTGTCATTCCACACTTAGCAAATACATGGAGGCCCCTCACCTACACAGTCTCTAACTCATTAACGGAGTGTAGGATGAGAGGGGTTGGGGTCCCTCGACTCCCAGACGGCCAAACCTTTAATGTCTTGTCTGTAAGGGTCAAGGTTTCTTCCTAATTTAAGTTGGTTTAATTTCATTAGTTATGGGATTAGGTGGTTTAATTAGGAGTTAAGGGAGTCTAATTAAGTTAATTGAAGACCCAATATAAATACTCCTAGCACTCATTAATCTAAGAGAATTTTCAAATATAAACTCTCTTTCTTCTGTATTCTATCTCTTTACTTGAACTCACCATTGAAGACTAGCAAGAATAAGGGTTTAGGGGATAGAAAAGGATGAATTCACCATAAAATGTTTATCAAACTTTAAGGTATGGGATCTAATTCACCTTTCAGAATCTTTCCTCAAAGGATTCCTTCAAAATGAATTTTAAAAGTTGAGTTTTCTTATGGGTTGCATTCAATTATGAAATTGAACTTATGAACTTAGTTGTTGATGATTTCTTTAGGTTATATTGTATATGTTAACTTGAATTTCAACCTGATTTTGGTAGTTGTTAGTGGTTTGGTCTAAATTGAAGAATTTGATCCTCCATCCCTAACCCTAGTTTGTGATGTTGATCTACATTGTATTGTGATCATTCAATTGGCGTGGTTATTGATTAGATTACTATCCTATGGTGTTACTAGGATTAAATTTACGTGAATTATTGGCCTATCATTCTAGTTCTTGAGATGTGATTTAGGTTATCAATAGTAATGTGAAATTAACATATGTATCTTGTCTGTAGTTGTGATATAGTGTTGAATTGTGTTGAAGAGATGCAATTGGACTTGTTATATTACTAGTCATTATTGTGTGATGATGTTACTCCCAAAATTGGGTTGAGTTATGGGTTGATGGTAAAACCTTGATGATAGACTATGAGGAAGACTTCGTAAGTCTTGAATCTCTATCTTTAATTAGAAATGTGATTAATTGTTGTTATGTCATGATATTACATAGGAGTATGCCTTATATTAGGATTATAGGGTGGTATGATGTTGAATTGAAATGTATTTACTATGTTATGAGGTTGATTAAGGTGTATGTGATATAATGATGGTGAAAATTGTCAACGTGCGATGAAATTTTAATGTGTTAACCTCACTTATATGGATTGTGATGAAAGGACTTATATTCATACAATTCTTTTTGAGCTACTGAGATGATGATTATACAAGGGGTATACCCTATGACCTAAAATAAGATATAATTGATAATTAAAGTCTTGAAGACATTTCAAAAAGGGATTCTAGCTTAGCATCGAATGAAGTAGATTGATGAGTGTCCCATTCAACATATGTAAGGTAGGAACACTACATTACTCTTGATATTGGAGACTATAATGCATGACGCATAAAGAGGGTCCCAACTATATCTCCTAGTTCTTGAACTATGTTGCCCCCATAGGAATACTAACTAGTGGATCCACGTAGTTCCTCTGTTTCATGTTTTGATACTACCTTTGCAAGAAGCCCGCCTTCTTTCCATTTAGGGTTTAATGACACCAGATTCAACACTATCTCATGTGGTCTATGTCAGTTAGGGCAATATGTTCCCAAAAAGTAAAACGAATTCAAGGACTTGAACTTTAACTTAGATAACGTAAGAGGTCTATCTTAGTATAGGTAGGAGTATGAGACTCTACCTAAACATTGCACTAGCTACCTTGAGGGGAGTCATAGGAGGAGGTTCTTATACATGTTTATGTTATGATAATATATGATATATATATGATGACCATGAAACATTGTTGATACTATATGTTGATTAGTTAATTTATGAATATGCCCTGAATTATAATGTTAATATATGATGTAATGTAAACCTAAATTCCTTGTTATATAATGTAGGACATTGGTCATGTTTTCTTGTTGAAGATACTTGATTGAGTAAGGTTATGGAGCTTTGCTTGGTAATTTCACTTGTTGACTTGATAAGGACTTGTGAGTTGTTGTCTTGCTTATTATGATATGGTGAAGTCTTATTCATTTTTGTGATGCTATTCCTTGATGTTGGGGTTTTAGTAAATCATGGTTTTCAAGCACGTTGTGATCGATTACTTATTGAGTTAGTAAGCATGTTTGGTTGATTGATATGACTTGCTTGTCTTTACACTAGGTCCCTATAGGCGTAAAATGGCATGTTTTGACAAAAGTCCCTTTTTAGCTTGTTTTGCCTGTAAATTTGCATAAGGTCTCATACTTAATACATGTGGAGTACTAACCCCATTTTCTTCCCCTTTTCCCAATCATTTTAGGTTCCGGTCGTTGAACAGTTTGGAAGGCGATATTTTTGAAGGCTTGGGTTCTTCACATCATCCAAGTGGGGTAGATTCTCAACTTCCGAGGGCAATGCCATCATCTAGCTTATGGACTTGTGATGAGTTTAAAGACTCTTTCATTTGTTTCCTTTTCAATTGAGTACTATATTTATGTATGACCTATATGTGGTCTTGTTGGATTGATGTAAGGGTTATGCCCATACTGTGATAATCATTTATATGGTAAGAGATGAGACAACGTTGAGACTATTTCTATATTTTCTATATATGTATATTCAATAAAAGTAGAAGGATATGTAACCTTCCTATTAGAAGGGTGTATGTATACTCGATATGAATATATGTACTATGTGTATGTAAAGGTCTATGTAAACCTCCAAGCAGTTAAAATGAAAGTTTCAAATTTTTCCGCATTTTTCAACCTATGAATGTAATGACATGAGACAAACAGGCTAGTCTTAGTCCTTGAAAAGGACGACGACGATGGTTACGTCTAGGGGATAAACCCGTATGTGACACATTACATGAGTCATTTAGCAAAAAGTTCAAATTATGAATAATTCACATAACTTTTAACTAAGACTCACCATGTCAAAAATATAAAATATCTCAAACAAACAAAAAAAAGACAAAATTTCAAGTATCAAATGTACTACTTCATTGTATTGCACCTCTAAATGCAAACTTTTGAAAACATCAACAAAAATCCTGAAACTTCTATTCCTAGTCATATATATGTTATTAAAAAGAATGACTAGCCCTAACTAGCAAAACGATGAGGGCAACGAGACTTCATGTCAGCCTCGACCTCCCATGTTGAACCCTCAAGTAGGTGATTCTTCCATAACACCTTTACGGAAACCACCTCTTTGTTCCTTAACTTCTTGACTTGCCTATAAATAATTTGAACTGAAACCTCCTCATAGGAGAGGTTATCTTTGAAACTAAGGCCCTCAATAGGAGGAATAGACTCGGGATCACCAATACACTCTTTCAACGTAGACACATGGAAAACGGAATGAATCGAAGCCAATTCACTAGGAAGTTTAAATTCATAGAAAACCTTACCAACCCTTTGAAAGATTTAATAGGGACCCACATAATGATGACTCAGCTTCCCTTTCTTGCCAAATCTGAGCACCACCTTCATTGGTGAAATTTTCAAATACACCTTATAACCTTCTTCAAACTCCAAATCCCTTCTCCAATTATCAACATAAGACTTTTTCCGACTATAGGACGTTTGAAATCGGTTCCTTATGATATGAACCTTTTCAAATGTCTTATAAACCAAATCGGGACCAAGAAGCAAAGTCTCACCCACTTCAAACCATCCAATAGGAGATGTACACTTCCTACAATACAAGGCTTTATAAGGAGCCATGTAAACGTATGGATGAAAACTATTATTATAAGAAAACTCCACTAAAGGAAAATATTTATCCCAATTTCCCTTGAAATAAAAAATACAAGCCCTAAGCATATTTTTAAGGGTTAGAATAGTACGCTTTGCTTGACCATCCGTTAGGGGATGAAAAGTGGTACTCAACTTCACCTTCGTACCCAACCCTTTTCGGAATGACCTCCAAAACCTAAATGTGAATTGTGCACCCCTATCTGATATGATAGATGACGAAATACCATGGAGATACACAATCTCATCTATGAAGATCCTAGAATAATCTTCCACCGCATAAGTAGACTTGAGGGAATAAAGCGAGAAGACTTAGTCAACCTATCCACAACCACCCCTATAGAATCATACGACCTTTGAGTCTGAGGTACACCCACTACAAAGTCCATACTGATGTCTTCCCACTTCCAAGTAGGAATTTGGATCTATTGTAGTAAGCCACTCGACTTTTAGTGTTTAGCCTTTACTTGTTGGAAATTTGGACACTTAGCGACGAACTCCGCCATGTCCCTTTTCATACCTTCCCACCAATAAATTCCCTAAGGTCTTGGTACATTTTTGTCGAACTCGGATGAATTGAGAAGAGGGACCCAAGAGCTTTTTATAAGATACAGAGCCTCAACCCATATACCTTGGTAACACATAATGTCCCTTGGAACCTTAAAATACCATCCCCCTTAGGGAAAATGCCTCATTAAGCTTGTCGAGGACCGTTTCCTTAAACTCTATAAATGATTTTTCAAGGTGTTGCTTGTAATTTACCTAAACTACCAATGATGACTTAGAATTATCATAGACCATGAATTCACAATCCGAGGAATCTTTTAGTCTCACTCCCAACCTAGCCAACCTATGTACATCCCTTACTAGGTCTTTCTTGGTTTCATCAATCTGGGATACACTACCATAGTCATACGACTTAGAGTATGCACAACCACATTAGCCTTGTTGGGGTGATAGAGGACACTCATGGCATAATCTTTATACTATTGTAACTACCTTCTATCCTGGAGATTCAACTCCTTTTGGGTAAACACATATTGGAGACTCTTAAGGTTGGTAAAGACGTCAACATGTACACCGTACAAGTAATGCGTCTATATTTTAAAGGCAAACACCACGGCCGCTAACTAAAGGTCATGAGTAGGATAGTTTCTCTCATGAATCTTAAGTTTCCTAGAAGCGTAGGCTATAACCTTCCCATGTTACAAAAGCACACACCCTAAACCCACACGGGCTGCATAACAATAAACAACAAACCCCTTTGTACACTCTGGTAAGGTCAACACCGGAGCGCAAGTAAGTTTATCTTTCAACAATTGGATGTTTTTCTCACATGTCTCCGACCACTCAAATTTCTTAATATTTTGGGTCAAAGTAGTCAAGGGATATGCAACAGACGCAAAACCATGCACAAACCTTCGATAATAACTCGCTAGACCCAAGAAACTCCTAATATCGGTAGGATACAAAGGTCTAGGCCAATTTTTAACCGCATCCATTTTCCTTAGATTAACCTCAACTCTTTGACTAGAGATGATATAACGAAGAAATGCCACCGACCTCAACCGAAACTCACACTTTCTATATTTGGTCAACAATTGATGTTCTTTAAGGGTTTGCAGTACCACCCTTAAATGACCCATATAATCAACCTCATTCTTCGAATATACCAAGATGTCGTCAATGAAGACAATGACAAATGAATCTTGGTTAATTTTAAATTACTATATTCATTAGGTCCATAAACACTGCTGGATAATTAGTGAGACCAAATGACATTACTAAGAACTCATAATGACCATATCTAGTTCAGAATGCCATTTTTGGTATATCCTCACCTCTCACCCTAAGTTGATGATACCCCGACCTTAAGTCAATTTTTGAAAAGTAGCTTGCCCCTTGGAGTTGGTCAAACAAGTCATCAATCCGAGGGAGAGGATACTTTTTCTCAATTGTGAATTTATTGAGTTGGCGATAGTTAATGCGCATTCTTAAGGACCCATCCTTCATTTTCACAAACAAAACCGGAGCACCCCATGGAGAAACTAGGTCTTATGAAGTCTTTGTCTAGTAAATCTTTGAGTTGAGCCTTCAACTCTTCCAATTTTGCCGGAGCCATCCGATAAGGAGGAACTGAAATGGGATTCATTTACGGTAGCAAATCGATACCGAAATTAATTTCCCATTCGGGAGGAATACAGGGAATTTCATTTGGTAAAACCTCCAAAAATTCACTCACTCCAAGGACCGACTCAATGGGAGGAATTGCAGAGTCTAAATCTTGGACTCTTACTGTGTGATATAGAAAACCCTTTGAGATAATTTTGCATGCTTTTACACAAGAGTTAATACGACCTCTCGGAATAGAATTTCCCCCTTTCACTGAACGATGGGTTTATTTGGAAAGTTAAACCTCACCACTCTTGTAATCAATGGAGGCAAAATATGCATGTAACCAATCCATACCCAATATAACATCAAATTCAAGCATATCAAGTTATGCTAGGTCAACATAAGAAACTCTTTTGGGCAACATTATAGGACAATTTTTATACACCCTCTTTGCAACAATCGACTCACCCACTAGAGTAGACACTATAAAAGGTTCATATAAAATATCAGGTAAGATATCAAACTTTTTGGTTACTAGAGGAGTAACAAAGGGTAAGGTAGCACCGGGATCAAGTCAGGCATATACATCAATAAAGAAGACTTTCAACATATCGGTTGCCACGTCGGGAGAAGTCTCTTGCTCACCCCTAGAGCGTAGAGCATAGAAGCGGCTCTTATTTGGAATTTCATTTGAACAACTTGCTTGAGCATGACCACTACCCTTGTCTTGACCCCTCACATTGGGTAATCCCTAACCTTTTGACCAATCTTATCACAACCAAAACAATTGTTCGTTCCCTTAAGATAATCACCATAGTGCATTATGCCACACTTTCCACAAGTTGGCTTCTCGGTTGGTGAATTAGTACCCCTTCCCTTCTTGAACTTTAGGTTAGATACCCTATCACCCTTAGCCTTCGGGAAATTGGAAGGAACTTGACTTGAAACCTACTTATTAAACCCAGGCTTGTTGTATCTCAAGCCTATTCTTTGAAGAGCCTCCATCAAAATATCTTTCCTCTTAGAATCCCTACTTTTCAACCTAGCCCTTGTCTCTGCCACATACATGGTTTGGCTGATGTATAAACACCATAATCTAAAGTATTTTCTGTATCTTTTATATCTATAGTATATATATATATATATATATATATATATGATACTATAGATTAATATTATAGATATAGGGTGGATAAATATTTTTTTGAAGAAGTCTTAGTAAGACCCTATCGCTAATATTAAATTTTCTAACATTATAATATTAACTAATAAATATTTATAATAAAAAAATATAAACTGATAGAGAATCTAGTACTTCTTGGTCGTGAAGAAGTCTTAGTAAGACCCTATCGCCTATTGGCATTCTAGCCTTCCTTCTCCTTTCAGGCCCTATCCGAAAGAGAATCCAATACTTCTTGGTCGGGAATATCTGAATTGGTTGTCTGCTGTTCAAGAATTCTTGTTTAGGCAGTTCATACCATCCACACATAGTGTTTTGGTCTAAGATTTCAATTCTTCCGTGTTTCACCAGTAACATAATCTTCCATGGAGCTAAGGTCAATAATATGGAAGAAAAAATTGTTTCCACGACTCTAGCACCTAGTCAATTCTATTCCACTTAATCCATTTTTCATGGCCACATATCTTTCCGATTAAGGAATGGGAAATCTTTCTCCTGTTACATGAATCCAATTTTCATTTCATCCGGGAAAACCCATCTTTTTCTCAACAATGTCTTTGGCCTTTGATCCAATAGAGTTCCGTTAAATAGGAACATATTTGATAAATACTGTTAACTCTCTCATACAGTATTTGAACGGAAAGATCAATTAGAGAATGAACTATTCGTTGTAAGCTATCTTTGATGATTAATCAACAATTCAAAGTGCTTTTCTTATGTATTCTTGATAAACCAACATTTATATAGAGATGTAGGAGGATCTTTTTGGGAAGTAAGAAGCCCCTTTGACAGCTCTTCATCCGCAAATAATTCTTGATGTGAAAACACAGAGCCATTGGTCGAATCCTTGAATACGAAAAAGAGTGGATCTGCAGGGTACCAAATGAATTGGCTTATTAGAAAAAGGCCATGAGATCTATCTCGTGTCTGGTACTGCGTGGTTCAACTCTGCAAATCCCCGAATCATTCTCTTGAAGCTCATCCTCTTCAACATAAATAATCCACTTTCCTCGAAATGACCTGTACCAATAGGGAAATCCCAATTCATTGGACCTTTCTATACAATCAAATAGAAATCCCCAAGGGCGCCATATTCTAGGAGCCCAAACTATGTGATTGAATAAATCCTCCTGCGGGTCAAGGGATCTTTATCCCTCCCCTTCTTCAAACTCTGATTTATATTTTTCATAGAGAAATCTCAGATCAAGGATAGACTAAGAGCCTGTTTGCATTATTTTTAAGGGATTCCTTGGTTCGAGCCGAAGAAGCGATGTAACTCGATTATTATCAAACTTACTGCAATGTATGCACCATAAGACAAGAAATGTTCATGTTGTCATGTAGCATAGAAGAATGTCACTCCTCTTGCAAATTATCCGATACCCCCTTCACAAAGCGGCTCATTCAATCACTAGGATCGAAAACCAAAGAAGGAGAATATTTTCACAACTTAGTGAATTTCAAAGAGTTTTTATGAACACTCATACTTCCTTGGCGAAGGTTGATGAACTCCACCACTTTAGACTCCCACATCTCCTTAGGAAATAACAAATCAAGAAAAGCCTTCTTAAAGATCTCCCATGCCAAGGGACCACATCTCAAAGATGGAAAACCCCATAGCCAAATGTATCTTATAGACTTCATCGATGAATTTTAGGGCTCTTCCTCAACCTTAGACCTGTAGAAGGTAGGAGGGTTTACTCGAGTGAAGTGCCTTAGACGGGGAACCGAAGTATTACTTGTTGTTGACTACGAGGTACAAGCTCCCGATTGGCTTGGGGCGCCCTAACTTGGGCTTGAATCGTGGCGGATTCAGTTAATTGAATGAGGGAATCCCTTATATTCTCATTCATAAATGGTGGGGGATTGAGTGGAGCTTGCTTCATGTTAGCATCATCTTCAAGTTGAGGATCTTGTTCGCCACAAGGAGGAGCTCCTGCATTCGCATTTTCCTCTTCAAGTCTCCGAACCGCATTCCTTCGAGAATTAATTATTCCTATAATCACAACAATACGATTAGATGCAAAAGCACAATATAAGTTACTCTAAGGGAACAATATATAATTTCAAGAAAGAGATTGATTCCTAGGCATCATATAAGTTCCTATTCATAAGTGTGGCGCGGTTCACAATAATGAATACCAACCTACATAGACGTGGTAGAGACAGAGACATAACTCAACAATATTCAACCTCATACTCTGATACCAGGTTTGTCACATTTTTGTTTACCCCACACACGCAATCGGCGTCCTCCTCCTCTTAAGGACTAAGACTAGCCTCTTTGTCTCATATCATTACATTCATAGGTTTAAATTGTGGAAAAATTAAAATTTTTCATTACATCTATATGTAGGTTTACATAGACCTCTACAAACACATAATATAGTCATATCTGAGTATACATAGCACCTTCGTTTAATAAGGTTACATAGCCTTGTACTTTTATTGCACATAAATATATATAAGATAGAAAGATAGTCTCAAAAATTGTCTCATCTCAAACCATCTAAACGATCACAGAAATTTGGGCATAGCCCTAAATCAAATTGAAAGAATTCGCGTATAGGCTTATAGAAGTTGTACTCAAATTAAAGTTGAGTATACATAGAAAAACAAAGCAACTTCATAAGAAAGATATTGGAATTTCCCTCCGAAAGTGAGGATCTACCCACTTGGATGATAGAGAATATCCAAGCCTTCTTCCAGTCGTCTCAAATGAAACTTCAACGAGCGGAACCTAAAATGTTTGGGAAAAAGAAAGAAAATGGGGTTAGTACTTCACATGTACTAATTATGAGACCATATGCACATATAAGAACAAAACACGCTAAAAAGGCACATTTAATCAAAACATGTCATTTTACCCTTTTAAAAGTCTCATGCATAATCAAGCAAGTCATAACAATCAACCAAACATGTTTACTAACTCAAACAAGTAATATGTATCCAACACAGTGCAACCTGTGATTAACTACAACTCTATCATCAAGGAATAACATCACAAGTATGAATAAGAGTTAATCATATCATAATAGGCGAGACATCTCCTCATGAATCCTTATCAAGTCAACAAGTGTAAAGACCAAGAAAAGCCCCCATAACCTTACTCAATCAAGTAACCTCAACAAGAAACCATAATTAATGTCCAACTCCACATAATATTACATGTAGATATGTATTTCATCTTACTTTAACAATATAATCTATCACATACTCAGAAGTGAACTAATTTACATATAGTATCAACAATGTGCATGTTCATCATATGCATATAATATATCATCATAAGATAAACATATATAAGAACATCATCCTAAGACTCCCCTCAATGATAACTAATGCAATTCTTAGGTAGAGTCACATACCCCTACCTAGACTAAGCTAGACCCCATAGGTTATCCTAGTTAGAGTTTAATTCTTTAATTCATTTTACCTTTTGGGAACATATTTCCCTAACCGACATATACCACATGAGCTAGTATGGAATCTAGTGTCATAAAACCCTACTCTGAAAGAAGGCGGTCTACTGGCCAAGGTAGTACCAAAACATAAAACATAGCTACTACGTGGATCCACTGGCTAGTATTCCTATGGGGGTAACATATTTTAATAATTAGGAGATATATTTGGGACCCTCTTTATGCTCCATGTGTTATAGCCCCCAATCTCAAGAGTAATTGAGTCCTCCTACCTTTCCTATGTGGGAAGAGACACTCCTCAATCTAGTTCACTTTGTGCTAAGCTAGAGTCCTTTTTTGAAATGTCTTTAAGCCTTTAATTATCAATAATAGCTTAATTTAGGTCATAGGGTCTACCCCTTGTATAATCATCATCATTAATGTCTCAATAAGAATTGTACGAGTATAAATCCTTTCATCACAATTGATATAGGTGAGGTTAACACTTTACATATCACTTCATAATAAGGCACATTATTATACATCACCATCCTTATAGCATTTACATATTAACTAATCTCACAACATAATCAACACATTTCAATTCAACATCATACCACCCTATCAATCCTCAATGAGTCATACTCTAACACAATCATCATGACTTAATCACAATTAACAACAAGTTGAAATAAGGAATAGGGATTACAAGACTCACCATGTCTGCTTCATAGTTCATCATAAGGGTCTTACCATCAACCCATAACTCAACCAACTAGATCATCAGATCACTATTATTCAATAACAAACTACAATAATTCAATACTAACTCAAAGCTTAAGACAAGATAATTATGTCAATTCTCATAACCTAGATCACTTCTCAAGAACTATTATGGAAGACAACAATTCATCTTAATTTTTTCATGATTGCTGTAACAATATCATCTAATAGTGATTTAAATAATAATCAAGTTAATTGAATCAATCACAATCCAATTCACATCACGATCAAAGTTAGGGTTAAGGATCATATTCTTCAAATAAAAAGAAACTACCACAATTGATCATAATCAAGTTAAAATACATGTTAATACATCCATTATATTCTAAAGAAACCATAAACAACTCAGTTCATAACATCAAATTCGCAATTGTATGAAACCCACTTGAAACTCAACGTTTTGAAATACTATGAAGGAGCCCTTTGAGGATAGAAGTTTCAAAGGTGAATTATATCTCATACCTCAATGTTTGATGAAGATTTGATGTTTAAATCTTCCCTTTATATCCCGAAAAGCTCCCCCTTGCTTGTCTTCAACGGTGACTTCAAATAGAGAGAAGGAAGACAATTTATTTTGTGAGTTTGTTTAGATTAATGAGGGTTGAGGTCTTTATATGGAGGGGGGGTAAATTAGTTAATTAATCTTCATTTAATCCCTAAATAACCCCTAAAACCCTTAATTATTTTAATGAACTTAATTTAAAATGTGCACAAAAGTTGCAGACCCCATCGACGAGTCGTTGGTCCATCGACGGGCAGGCTTGCCTCTGTGCTGCACAACCGTAATTTCAGTCAGACACTTTCCCCATTTTTCTTAGTGTTAGTTAATGTTTGGCAATGACGCTCTATCGATTTATACACGGGTCGTCGCCTGCATCTCATTGATGCACACTTCCTAGAAATGTTGACATCAACTTGCAAGGGTTCTCCTCAAGGGCCCTTGGTTGGTCCTTGGGGAGTCTTACCCGGAAGTTTCGACTACGAACCACCTTGAACACATTTTGTACACCATTCCGCCTGATTTCATGAATTTCCCACTCCTAAAAGTTAGATAAATAGGCTAAGGCACACTAAACCCCTTAGAACTATTTCCGACGTCATGGACGTTCTTGGACGTTTTGGTTCCTAAACTTCCTAAATTACCGATATTCATTAGAGTAGGTCCTAAAACAGTGGCTATACCCAATGCTACCTATATTAGGCTTTAAGATTCGTCTTGGATTGTCAAAGTTTTACACTTAGTCAGGATATAGGTCTTAAGAAATTCACCTCAAGCAACAATCCAAGATATCCATTATTCATAAGATAATTCATATTGTTTATACTTACTTTTAAAGACATTGGAATTCGTCTTATTTCCTGTCTTACAAACGATTATCGGTATTTGTCTCTTGCCTTACTTACTTGGAGATCATGCATACTCACCTCAAAAATCACATCATAAGACACAGTTACTCGCCTCCTTATCATTTCATAAGGAGTATATATACTCGCCTATATGTTCATTCATCATATTAGTAACATAAGGAATCACCTCTTTTTTAATTCTAAGAAGTATGGGAAATAACCTCATATCCATCACATATGGAGGTCAAGGGTAGTCTCTTCAAGCCTCATAATTTACAGAATCTGTTACTGTAGATTAATTTTAGGTAATCGGCCCTTTCAATCTAATATCACTAATATGAGAAAGCCTATGATATTCATATATTCATAATTAAACAATTAATGTGGGAAGTATACCTTCCTCAAATGTATTATCACTTACTAACAATTCACATCATAATATTTACTCTCAAATCCCTAGATCTCATGCTCATCATCTAAGCTTCATTCTCAAGAAATTCTAATCGTAATTCATCAATCCTATATAGACAAGCCTAAACCCATAGTCCCTTCATGACGCTAACCCAATTATATAAATTCTAGAATGTAATCGTGGAAAAGGAATGGCTACATCTAATTTAAGTCTAATAACATGTAATTCTACTTATTCAATCATAAACAATCACAATCCAATCTATTGGAATAACATGTACCATAACTCACAATATTAGAACAAACCCTTACTAGATTTGGGATTTAGACTACACATTAGGGAATTCTAGGGGACTCCATTGTAACAAGAATCTTGTGGATCAAAATCTCGATGATTGGTTACTTTGAACTTGACCTAGCTTAAATCTCTTCCTCCTTCTAGAGAAAGGAATTATGAGAGAAGTTTGGGTTTTCTTTTGGGATTTGAGAGAATGAACTGAATTGGTCTAAGTTGGGCGTAAAAAGACATATAAAAGTGGTTTGTACTTAGGCAAAATGACACCACTATATTTTAATAAAACCTGAAGAGATCAAATTGCCCCTACTATAACTTCGAGCCCACGACTAAAAGACGCAGACCAACGGACCGCGGATGGATCTACTGTCCATTCTAGTTGGTCGTGGTTCATGATTTTGGAATTTTTAATGGGGCCTTGACCTACGTTCCCTCCACCACAGTCCATGATCTGATTGATGAAATGTTGGCCCGTGGTCTGGATGTCCCTAATTGACCTACGTGGCTAATCCATAAACTCACCCTACCGTTAGTTGCTCGATTACACATGCCATGTGTGGACAATCAAAGATGGCACCTTGAATTTCATAAAATCTTCAATTTCTTTTCATTTCAAATCTAGGGTGTTTTATCCTTCATGTCAAATCTACAATTAAATAAGCCACCACTACATTTCCTATCTAGCTCATAAGTGGTGAAGTCAGATCCTGTCGGCTCCATAAGTTCTAATGTATATAAAGGCCCATAGAAGTATTGAGAAACTTAAGTTCATCCTTCTCAATTGACCAAGAAAGCCTCGGATATGATAGTCTCAATAAAAATCTATGCATCATTTGTGAGTTGCACTATAACCAAGGTGCTAGTTGCATTTTATCCTTGGACTTACGACATACCTTTGAAGAAAATAGGCAACTGAGCAGTGGAAACCTAAAACTTTGTAGCCATAGATTTTTTGGGTAGTATCTACGCTAGCCCTGTCTACACATTGTGAGAAGTAGTTGGAGCTATTTATTCTATAATATTAGTTTTAAAGTCTTTTTTCTATCACATGCTTCTGTTGTGGCCTTGGCATTACACACAGGGCATCCTTTACCCCTTGTTGGGGATTCACCTACCGGCATTGAGGGATCCACCCAAGACAAACTTTGTAGGCAATCCATCCTATGAAAGAATTAAACATATGAGATTACATTAATAAAATAATACATTGAATGCACGATACTGATTCAACACAGAGAAACATCCTAACGATGTCATGCATCCTCTCAACACATGAACAAAACTTGTATGCATCAATCTCTAGGACATTACTAATAATTAATTTTATACAAGTAAGAGTGATGAACCTGGAATGTTAGGTTATGGGTGTGAGGGTAGAATCCAAACAAAAATAAGCATTTTTATAAATACAAAGAAGAGATAAGAAGAAGTAAGGCATATCTACATAAAACATAAGGAAATCTTCCAAAACCCTGGAAGTCACAAGTTGAGAGTTATTAGTAAAAATTTATGCCTTAAAAATTGACTAAACATGCATTTACATTCTGAAGCTCAATCTTAGCTTAAAGTAGACAGTCACACTCGCTGTTCACTACTTAAACTTTTCCCTTTCTTGAAACCTCAAAATGCTTCAAAATTATTAAACTAGAATCATAACATCAACAAGTTCATTTTGACAAAAAAAATCCAACTAAATAATAGACCAAAATTTAATTCAATATGAGGATGTAGGTTACTAACTGATAGACCAAAATTTAATTCAATATGAGGATGTAGGTTAAGTATTTGAAATTCCAAAATTAACTCCACCAAACGGTCCATTAAAGCTTCCTGAACTTGTATCCCACAATGAGACACAATTTAGGGGTAATGAAATAGTGAATCAACAATATGCAGTAAAATCAAAATTTAAGAACAACATAATGATTGGGCGGTCCCTTACGGTAAGAAGTTACCTAAATAAAATATCCCTTCCAATGCCAGAAGACTCCTATAGCTAGTCACTTGGACTTGTGACCGATGAAACCTACTAGGTTATACCTTCAAAAACATGGAAGGGAACCCGAGATCAAGGAATACAATCATCCATTTCTTAATGAAAGTAAATATAGCCTCGTGATCACGGATAGATAAATCAAAGGCTCCAAAAACAGAGTCTACTCTCTGCGAATGCAAAGGGAAATTTAAACTTGAACTAGATAATGAATATCTCTAGTTTTGGCCAATCCAAATGTTCTGATAGGCTGCTTATGATTTGTTTCAAACTTAGTGTGTCCAAAAAACGAGATGATACTCCACAAAATTTAATATTGTAGACTCAACCAAACTGTCAAAACTTCCAATCGATTTAATCTCAACGAAAATTGAGTCTCATAAGAACGATCTACTTGAAGTCAAATTCCTTGAGGGGGTTGGAAATAAGCCAAAAAGTCTGATAATCAAGATGAAAGGTCCTTCAGAGAAAACTTGTTTTTAAAGAGCTACCGAAACTTACTAAAAATTATAATACATTAATAACCTTTAGGGTCATTACATTTTAAATATTGTTTTTAATTTTGAATGTTAATAAAATTAGATACGTTTGGATTTTTATGGTTCACCCATTGATGGGTCATTCTGGGTGCCTTTAATGGCCACTTTGAACTTCATATTTGATTCACCCAAAGTGTTTACAAAATATTTCTTCATAAATGGTTAAAAAGAAAGCATAGAAGAAATAGTAATCAATGTCAACCAATATTACTATAAAGGTATGAATAATTGTTAAACTGCTTGCACATATTGAATATTCATTTATTGGACAATATATACTATCATTACTAAAACATAACTATAATTATATAACATATTTTAGAAAGTTATATTTTTGTGTGGTAAATAAATAAATTATTTGATCATATTCTTAATAATGTACGTAATTGTACTTTGTATCTTTTTCTTTATATATTTGTTGCAACATTACTTAGTGTTATGTATGTCTTAATGTTTTTGTCAATCTATCTTATGTAAGGCCTTTTTCACGATAAATATGAAGAGATTATCACGAGCATTCCTTCGTTCATGGCAGAGTGAATGTGTTAAATTTGTCTGTTAGGTCAAGGGTTCGAGTCTTGTATCAATAACAATAAAGTGGAACAAAAGAGGCGAAGGTATTCTAAAATACCTTTTTTGTATCTTTTATCCAATCGCTTGCATTACTATATTTATCGATTACTTAGTGTGGGCAATTAGTTCAAATATCTATTTATTAAGAACTTTGTATCCAAAATTTATATAGTATAATAATATAAGAAATATGAAAACCAATTATGTTGAATTGTTTGACTAAATTCCGACAAATAAAATCAAAGGATAGTGAAACTATATGTTTCTCTTTGTAAATGGGGGACACAATTAAAAGTAAGCTTAATAACAACATTATTTTCATACTAATTTGTCTGGATGGTACCTTGATCTTTTATTAGCTATGAACCACAGTTTACCTTCTCAGTCTTCAATTCAACATATGCTAAACGGACATGTGGGTGAAGGAGGTGTAATCATTAGCATATTAGCGTAAAAATTTGGTTACATCGATACATTTTGGGGTTCCTACTTAAGGACCTTAGGTATAATCATCCGCAAGGTTATTTATATGTTTTAGCATATTTATACTATTTCTCCATATCACAACATTCTTAGACCTATTGTGTGACTTGTTATGGTTTTTTGGTTTGTTTTAATTTTCTTTTTAGTCTAACACTAGACAACATCTAGAGATTTGTATATTGGATCAAAATTTACTCAAATTCATTAGCTCTAGAAAGGTCATATTTTTCTGATGTTATGTGTAGTTATGTTTTCGAGGCTTACATTTTTAATTTTTTGATTACGTATTTTAGCATGTGATTTTTGCAAAAAGTTACTTACCTCGATAACGTACTTGGTATATGCACTCATAAAGAATTTTATTAGCATGGTTTGCTATAGAATGAAAAATAAGGTCTAGAGTTCCCTGTGGCTTTGTTCTCGAGGTAATTGGGTTGACTTCATGGTGCTTAACATGTGGATTTACTTTTCTTTGTTACTTTTTACTTTGTCCAACATTTTATCAAAATTACCTCTACTGATTATTTCATTAATTCTTTTTTGAGTCTATAATACCTTTTCTAACTAGGTAGCAGAGATTTCGATTGAAAGGGTTATGAATGAATTGCAAACCCAAAATGGAGATTTTGACATCATTTTGATGTTTTCGAATTTCTGGTGCAACACTTATCATCCATACACTATAATAGGACACTTCTTCATTCATATAACAGTTGTTGTAATCATTTGGTAATCCATCACGAAAACGAGACTTTGACCATGTTTGTTAAGGGATGACTTGCCCAGCCTCTGTTTATTCGTGATTTGGATTCATTTAGGGCTATATTTTGATAGCGGTAGTGCCCTTAAATGCATATCCTATTTCAAAAACTGATAAAATACCTTGGGTTTCAGGTATATACACTTGGAGACAAAGCATGAATACAACTGATTTAAAAAGAACAAAGGATGTTGAAAGAACAAAGAAGTGAACTATGGTCTTGAACCTTAGAGATTTGAAGATTCTCATCTTGAAGAAATTGAAAATGGGTGTTGGAAATTTTTCATCCTAGACTTGATAGAAGCACAAATAAATTATACCTAGTTTATGTTACTTCGATAAGGTATCATCTCTTACTTTTATTTATGTGTATCTAGAACCCAATTCTTGGGGTGTCATTTTGAATACAAGTTAAATATATTGTTTGGTGTTTCCTTATTTTTGGTATTTTTGTTGTTTAAATGTTATTTCATTTAAGGTTGTTGTTGCAAATACGATTTCATCTTATTTTCTGATGCTCAAGTGAGAGGTTCAAAGATTAAGACTACTAAGTTGATAGACGGTGGTTATTGGGTCGTCATGGGTTCAGCTCGAGAGACTGAATCGTTGTAATTTTCGACACTTTTAGGCGGAGGTTGTGTTTAAGGGCGCAACAACTCGATGCTTGAGAAAAACTTAGTTTATTCAGGGTAAGTTGTTCAACAGAGAATTTACTTCACTAAAGTAAAGTCTAGTTACATGTTTTCATCGATTTACTATCAATAGCAACTACCCTTCAATGTCTTTTACCTCATATTTCGATCACATACCGAAAATTTGATTACTCATTAGTCTCTCAAATTTGTTTTTACTATTATAAACTATAAAAATAATTAATTATAAAGCACTCATTGTTAATTGACTCTTGTATCACCCCTAAGATTTAATATGTTTTATACGATAATTTTTAGTAGCTTTGACTAGAATGGTCTAGATTTGTGCTTAGCTAAAATATTCTCAATACAACTCCCCGTGGGAACGATACCAGCCATTGGTTGGGTTACATGTAGACTAACTATCGTCAAGGCTTAGTACTAGATGACGTGTGTTTGATGAGGTTGATAAGCTTCCGCATTTGCGTGCCTCACATTCCATTCACATAGAGTCAGCTTAGCAAAGATCCCTGACTGTGTGGGGTCTCTGCATATTCAAGGCCTGTTAACCGACAAGTGAGTCATTTTAAAAGACTCAATTTTTAAGTACCATGTTCTGTTTTGGGCTTAGCGAATTAGTGGTCTTTGAAAAACTCTTTATAGAAAGAGTGTTTCTTTTTGTAGCATTGTGAAAGTTTATGGGGATGCTTTAGTTTTATTGAAACTTTGTTTTCTAAGGTAATTCTCATTAATTTCCTCTATTTTACTATTTTTATTCCTTTTTAGTTAAGCTAATGGTGACTAATTTTGCTAGATGCTGACTTACCTTGTGACTAGTTTAGGGAAACATTTCCAGGACCTCATGACTATATGACTTCGTGTCAGGGTCTCACAGTTGCATTTTTTTTGAACTAATTTCCAATTTTGAATTTCGTTATCAGTATAAGTATCATTGTTTTTTTTATTACCTTGCTATGGTACTACTGAAAGATTAGAATCACTTCGAAGCTTCTTGAACTTGTATCCCACAATGACACAATTTAGGGGTAATGAAATAGTGAATCAAAAATATAAATATCCCTTGCATTGCCAGAATCTCCTAGACCTAGTCTCAATGTTTTCGGATAACTAACAACTTCAATCACAAAATTTAGAGCTTCCTAGCTTAGGATATCAAAGATCAAAATTCCGAACCATTACAGAAATGTCTATGGTTTTTTTATACAAAGAGTGAAGAATAAAAAATTATGACGAAAGAGAAATGGACTTTTGATCGAGGAAACCTACTAGGTTATATCTCAAAAAACGTAGAAAGGAGCCCGAGATTGAGGAATACAATAACCCATTTGTTCATGAATGTGAATATAGCCTTGTGATCACAGATAGAAAAATTGAAGGCCTCCAAAAACACGGTCTACACTCTGCGAATGCAAAGGGAAATTTATGATTGATCAAGCTAATGCACATCAACTAGTTTTGGCCAATGCAAATGTTCTGAAAGGCTGCTCGGGAGTTGTTTGAAAATTCTGCTCAAACAAAATATTATACACCACAAAATTTATTATTGTAGATTCATTAGATCTGTCAAAACTTCCAATCGATTTCATCTAGACCAAAATTGAATCTCATATGAACGATCCACATGAAAGGTCCTTCTAGATAAGTTTGGATTTTCATGATTTGATGTGTCATTGTGAGTGCCACTAATGACCACAAGGATCTTGATATTTAATTTCCACAAAGTGATAATGAAAGATTTCCTCATAAATGGCCAAAATGAAAGCATATACGAAATAGTAATCAATGTCAACCAATAAAAGTGTAAAGGTATATATGTTTAGTTATGAAAATTGCTGGCACATAATTAATATTGATTTATTGGACAATATTTACTATCATAACTAAAACATAACTATAATTTGGTAACATATTTTAAAAAGTTATGTTTTTCAATGCTAAATAAATAAATTATTTCGTCACATTCTTAAATGCACATAATTGTTCCTTCTATCTTTTTCGTTCTTTATATTTGTTGCAACATTACTCAATGTTATATACTTTTTATTATTTTTGTCCATCTATTTTGTGTAAGGCCTTTTTTCATGATAAATATGAAGAGATTTATCACGAGTCTTCCTTTGGTTTATGGTAGAATGAATATGTTAAACTCGTCTATTTGGTCAAGGGTTCGAGTCTCGTATCAACAACAATAAAGTGGAACAAAAGAGGTAAAATTACATATAAATCCTTGTTGTATTCATGTGGTAAGTCATCTCGTTAACGAACCTTAGACCGTGGTTGTTAAGGCTTTAGGGATATATTTTGATAGCTTTAATGTCCTTAAATGGGAAAATACTCAAGTACCCCCTCAACCTATGCACGAAATCGCAGAGACACACTTATCTTATACTAAGGTCCTATTACCCCCCTGAACTTATTTTATATGTAATTTTCTACCCCTTTTTAGCCTATGTGGCACTAGTTCGAAAAAAAAAAAGTCAACCATCGTTGGGCCCACAAGATAGTGCCACGTAAGATGAAAAGGGGTAAAAAATTATTAATAAAATAAGTTCAGGGGGGTAATAGGACCTTAGTATAGTATAAGTGTGTCTATGAGATTTCGGGCATAGTATGAGGGGGTACTTGGGCATTATCCCTCCTTAAATGCATATTTTATTTCAAAAACTGATAAAGTACCTTGAGTTTCAAGTATATACACTTGGAGAGAAAGCATGGATACAATCGAGTTAAAAGGAACAAAGAATGCTGAAATAACCAAGAAGTGAACTATGCTCTTGAACTTTTGAGCTTTGAACATTCTCATCTAGAAGAAATCGAAAGTTGATGTTGGAAATTCTTCATCCTAGACTTGATTGAAGTAGAAATAAATTATACACAGTTTATGTTACTTCGATATGGTATCATTTATTACTTTTCTTCATGTCTAGCTAAAACCAAATTTTTGGGATGTGATTTTGTGAAATTTAATTTACATTTATTGATGGGTGTTTCTTATTGTTCGTGTATTCACTGTTTAAATGTGATCTCACTTAGTAGTTGTGTTTGAACTAAATGAGGTTGTCGTTGCAAATACAATTTCACCTTAGTGTTTTGTCTTGCTCGAGAGAGAGGTTTTAAGATTAAGACTACTAAGTTGATGGACGGTGGTTATTGGGTCGTCATTGGTTCAGCTCGAGAAAGTTAATCCTAGTCATTTTCCCACACTTTTAGCTCTAGAGAGTTTTTGGGCTAAGGCGGAGGCTGTGTTTAGAGGAAGCAACTCGGTGTTCGAGAGAAATCGATTTTATTCGAGAGAGAATTTACAGTGACTTTAATCTCATATTCCGGTCACATCCACAAAGATTCCATTTCCCATTAGTCTCTCTTTTTATTTTTTTTTACTAAACACCCATTGTTAATTGACTCTTGGGTCACCACTTAGATTTGATATTTTTTATTTGATAGCTTTAGTAGCTTTGACTAGCATAGGCTAGATTTGTGCTTAACTAAAATATTCACAATAGAACTCCCTGTGGCAACAATTCCAGCCTTTGATTGGGTTATATACTGACTAACGATCATCGACGCTTAATACTATCTTTGATGACGTTGTTCAGCTTCCACATTCGCTGACCTCACATTGCATTCACATAGAATTAGGTTAGCTATGCTCCATGACTGTGTCGGGTCTCTATATCCGTGAAGGCCAGTCAACCGACTATTGAGTCTCTTTAATAGACTCGATTTTTTTAACTACTGTGTTCTGTTTTGGGCTTACGTATTAGTGGTTTTTAAAAAGTATTTTTGATAGAAAGAGTGTTTCTTTTTGTAGTGCATTGTGAAAGTTTATGGGGATGTTTTTGGTTTATTGAAACTTTGTTTCCTAATGTAATTCTCATTAATTATCTCTATTTTACTATTTTCCTTCCTTTATATTTAAACGAATGGGGACTAATTTTGCTAGATGGTGGCTTACATTGTGACTAGCTTAGGGTACAACTTTAATAAGATTTCTAGGACGTCATGACAATATGACTTCGTGGAAGGCTCTTATAATTGCATTTTTTTCTAACTACTTTCCAATTTTCAATTTCGTTATAGAGATAACTACTATCTTCGTGTTTTCTATTGCATTTCTATGGTGGTGTTGATAGATTAGCATCACTTCGGGGCTCTGAATAAGGGAAAAGCATGTGATTCAAGATTTAATTGGAGTTGTGGCATTGAGGTAGGTTGTGTTTCCTTTTTTTTCCGTCTTGGCTCATTTAGTTTACTAATTTTATGTAGAATCACATATTTTTGTTGAAATTAGGATAAATTTAGGCTTTCCTAGGTCCTTAACTGACTTGTGGCATTTTTGGCTGCTTAGTGTACTTTTGGCCTTGAAACCATACTTTATGTTTATCCTTGTGACTTATATTATTTCGTGTCTTTATATTGGCTTCTAAGTAATATAAAAATTATGTTGGCGCATGTTTTCTCGTTATCGCTCATTGACATGGTGATTTTTGAGCTTTTATATCTAAATATTTTATTGTTGGTCCTTAGGCCATAAGCTTGGTCAAACTAGTGTACCATGTGAGTATGTGTGTACTGTGATAAGAACTTCCTGAGTATGTGTTTGGTGCATGGCAATTTTATGTGAAGCTCAATAATTTTATAATATTTGGAATATGGTTGTTGTAGTTGATTGCTCCTTTTAGAAAAAAAACTATGGGTAGTGATTAGAATAATCAGTTATTCTAATGATTTGGTAGAGCTTGAGACATTTATGAAACTTAAAATAGTATAGATACTCATTTATTTGTTCGAGCTTGAGATACAACTACATTTACACTATTAAGTACGATGTACCATATTTTTCAATAGAACGTTGACTTAGTTCTCGGCTACCTTGTATTATTTATGATTACCGATAAGATTGAAGTAATATTCTAGGTTGCCCCTTAACATTTATCTTTGCACTTGGTGCTCTACTAATATACCGATGGATTATTTCTTGCAGTACGATGCTTCTTCTAGGCTTCTTACTTTATTTTAGTTCTTATTTTGCATTCCATCAGTGTATGATTTTACCTTTGAGCATGTTTTATCTTCCGCCTATTTTATGTGTACTTTCAGAATGAGTTCTTAATATTTTTCACGTGTTCTCAGTTATATGAATTTCATATCAAAGAATTTTTCCCTGTTATAATAGTATAATCGTGCTTCTCCTTATAATTTTGATGTTTCCAATCTTGGTCATCCTATGTTATCTACTGACTACCCTGTGTTTTGGTAATCATAATACAACCTAACATCTTTTATCTGATGCAACTCTTAGTACGAGCCACGTGTAGTGAGCGTTGGATCTACATTGGCCGTCACATACTTGGATCTTGTTGATATGTTGGCGCTCAATAATTTCCTTCTTTATATCATGTATACTGACTTATGTCTTGTATTTTTCTTAGTCACATCTCTTGTACATAGAGCCTTTCTATACTTAGTAGCTCCTGAATTGGTGATACTAGGTCTGAGTTATGTCTTGTGTTAGTTTCTCTTCTTTGTTATTTTTTGGTCATCTTTAGTATATTTTGTATCAGATTATAGATTTATGATATGAACCGTTTCCTTTGTACTATGTCATTTTCAGCTCATTCTTATTACTATTATTTTAACTATTGTCGTCCCACATCTTTTGATTTTGGATTTTAGATTGCCTACTCCAGGTTGTAGTAGGTTGCATAATGTCCGAAGTTTTATAATGCATCGGGCTTCGAAAATGTATAAGTGAGGAAATAGGAAGGTTCACAATCCTAGATTAGAATCGAGGCAAGTCATGAGACCCTTAACGGTAAGTTAAGGGGACTATGATCCGTTTAGGCTCAAGTGGCCCAATTGTTTAGGGGTGGCAGCCATTCGATCACCTGGACGGAGCCCTAAATGGCCCATGGTAACTTTTACGTTTTATCTAAGGGTCCTTGATAGACACCCGTCATGTTTTAAGTTGGGGGTGATTTTGGTCATTTTCTATGTGTTTTTCTTTGACGCTATGGCGATTTTACTCCTAATCTATGCCTTATATAAACTTTTTAAGTCCCAAAACTACCCACTCAGAATCATATGCCTTAATTCAAAAAATTCTCTAAATTCAACCCAAAAATTCTCTCTCTAAAGCTAAGGAAGAAGAAGTTTGGGTTTCAAGATCAATATGTAATTTGCTGAGACTTTTGGGATTTAATTATTGAGTTATGTCTGTATTAACCTATGGAGTCCTTTTCTCAATACTTTTCCTGAAATCTCTCTATTTTAAGGAGTTAGATTGTCAATTCAAATGTAGTATTTTATTCAATCTTCACTGATTCGTTTCATTCATAATTACATTGATTATTTTTAATATTTTAATGGATGAATTAAAAGTGATACATGATTTAAATTGACTTCTTGTGAAATCATGTGTGATCCATAATTTTCGATTATGAATTCATGATGAAGCTTCTGAACTAAGAATGATGAATTTATGAATATAAGCATGATTTTATGAAGATGATGTAAATAATTTGCAGATGCTTTGAGACGGAAATATAAATATTGTTGTGAAAGATTTTCTTACATATTACTAAAATACTTATTTTGAAAGGATATATCACATAAAGGATTCATAAGGTTGAATGATTTTGTTACCTAAGTAGAATAAACTTTAAGAGATATTCTATATGAACTCTAGCTTTGATTGATTGCATTATTGAACCTTTCCACAGATGATAATACAACTATGATTAATTACTATTCAATGGTATGTGTTGCAAAGCATAGATTGGACCAGGGCTGATTAATAATGTCCCATAAATGATGTGCGATCATAGGATGATTGTCTAGGATAGACATTAACTAATAGATTCACTTTAGCGCAGACTCATGGTTCTTAATTTTGAAAGTCAAGACACCTATTTTTGTTGTGGGGTAGATACAAGATACCATGTTATAAGTCACATTGTGAATGTCTGTTGCATGGTAAACTTCATTAAATAATGAACTAAGTTTACTTCTCGAAGTATCTCACAATGTGTTTCAAAGATATTTAACTTGCATGTACCATGATTATTACTTTTATTTATTTAACCCTTATATATATTATGATTTAGTTTGGTCATAGCATGTCATGTAAAGTCCTTTTTCGAATAATTTCATAATTCTTATTCCTTCATACCATAATACAATCCATGTACTTATGTATACATGTGACGTCATTATTTCACTTATGTAAGGTCCAACACTCCTACCTCTAACACTCCTTGCTAATTGATTTTTTGGCACTCAAGGGTTTGTGAGTCTTGATGTTATGAGGACTGAGACACTCTTATTGCTTTCATAGTTTTTGTTGTGAACCCTATCTTACATGATAGGAAATATCATAGTTTCACGTTGAGACAAATTGTGAAACATAATCACATACTCGAACATAGTCGTAGATCCCTTCTCCAACCTCAAAAATTGATCAGAACACCTTTCTCTCATTCTCCATGGAATGAACATTTCTAAAAAGGTGTTAGAAATTAATCCCAAGTAACTGAAGGTGTTCCTGCTTGTCGAGTCCTCAATTAAATCCACCCACACTACGTTTCCTTTCAAGCTCATAAGTAGTGGATTCAGCTCACGTCGACTCCATGAGCTCAAATGTATATAGAGGCACATATTAAGTAATAAGAATTTAAATTTCATCCTGTACAATTTCCCAACATAACCACATAGATGATAGTCTTAATAACAATCTCAACATCTTTTGCTTGTTGCACTTTAACCTTGGTGATGGTTACACATTATCCTGGGGCCTACGACATAGCTTCTAAGGTAATGAGTAATTGAGTAATCTCCACCTGAAACTCTATAGAAAAAGTATTTTTAGATAGAGGTTGGGCTGGCTCTGTCTACACAATGTGAGAAATACTAGGAGCTATTTAATGCTCTTTTACTAGTTATGAAGTCCTTTGCCTATCACAGGCCAGTGTTGTGGACTTGGCATAACATGGAGAGAATCCTTTAACCCTTGTTCGGGATTCATCTACCAGCCTTAGTTTATCATGCTAAGACAAACTGCGTAGGAAATCAATCTTGTGAAAGAATTGAACAAATGAGATTTCATGGAAAAAATAAAACATAGAATGCACGATAGCGATTTGAAAGAGATAATTTTCCAAATGATATCTTGTAGCCTCTCAAGATGCGAGACAAACTTCTTTGCATCAATATATAGAACTGTAGGAGGAATTAACTTTATATACTAAATTGTCACAACAAAATTTGGGAGGTTAGGATGAAAACTACTATAACGCACCAGTAAGTCAATATGTAACCTGGAACATCAAGTTATCGGTGTAAGGGTAGAATCCAAACAAGAATATGCATTTTAATAGATACAAAGAAGACATAAGTAGAAGCAACACGTATCTACATGAAACGAAAGGAACACTCCAAGTACCTGGATGTCACAAGTAGAGAGAAATTAAGTAAAAGATTATACTTCCTAAAAACTTACTAATCAACACGCATTTACATTCTCAAGCTCAATCAAAGATTTTGGAAGTCATAGCCCACCTCAAAGTAGACCTGTAAAATCTGTATTAATAAGTTAATAGCTTTTGCCTTCCTTAAAACCTCCAAATGCTATAAAACTATAAAAAATAGAATCATAACATCAAGACAATAATTTAGACCATCACATTCACGAGCACCCCCTAGAAGTAACTAGTGTTGTCATCCTCACAGAGGACTAAGACTAAACAAAGTTGTATTCTTGTCCCTGAGCATTCTGTCCATCATGAGAATGAATTGAGTTTGTTGACAATGCTAAACCGTCATTCACAACTTTGTTTTTCTCCTTGAAACTAACTCTTGGGATCTCCAGTCTGCAAGATAGAGTTACCGCCATGATGACTTGTACTAAGACGTAAATACATTTCCTTAGATAATCTTTCAACTTTCTCTCTAGTTAGGCCTTTTTTTGTAAGTGGATCTGACACATTATCCTTTGACTTTACGTAGCCAATTCTTATACTTCCACTAGAGAATACTTTTCTAACGATATCATGTCTATGTCATATATGACGAGAATTTTTGTTATCCGTCATGCTCCATGTCTTACCTATTGCATCTTGACTATCAAAGTGTATGTATACTAATGCCAGTGGTTTGGGCCAAAAAATACCTATCAAGAAATTCCGGAGTCCTTCAACTTATTCACCGACCTTATCTAGAGCACCTAGCTCAGAGATCATTGTAGAGTTAGTGATACATGCCTCTTTTGAAATATTTTCAAGAGATCGCTCCTCTACCAAGAGTAAATATATATGCACTCGTGGATTTTAATTCATTTATCTGGTGATCAAATTTGCATCATTATACCCTTTCAATGTTGTTGGATATTGTTATAATGCAAGTCATAGTTTTAAGTACTTTAAATATTCCAAAACACTATTTATTGTCATCCAATGAGTTTGATTGGGATCACTTTTAAGTAGAATCCAAACAAGAATATGCATTTTAATAGATACAAAGAATACATAAGTAGAAGCAACACGTATCTACATAAAACGAAAGGAACACTCCAAGAACCTGGATGTCACAAGTAGAGAGAAATTAAGTAAAAGAGTATACTTCCTAAAAACTTACTAATCAACACGCATTTACATTCTCAAGCTCAATCAAAGATTTTGGAAGTCATAGCCCACCTCAAAGTAGACTTGTAAAATCTGTATTAATAAGTTAATAGCTTTTGCCTTCCTTAAAATCTCCAAATGCTATAAAACTATAAAGAATAGAATCATAACATCAAGACAATAATTTAGACCATCACATTCACGAGCACCCCCTAGAAGTAACTAGTGTTGTCATCCTCACAGAGGACTAAGACTAAACTATTAGCATTCATCATTATTTCATTGTTTAAATTGCAGAAAATTTAGAACTTTTCATCTATTTCAAAATTGAGGTTTACATAGACCTCTCACTTATACATAATATATACATAGGGAGTTTACATAGACTCCTCGCATAGGAAGCACTACATAGGCTTCTACTTTTATTTCACATACATAATAAATAAAGATATTCTAATAACAAGTCTAGAATAAGTCTCACATTTAAACCATCTAAGTGGACTAAAATATTCGGGCATATCCATTACTTCATTACAACACAGAACACATGGAGGAATATACAAAAATCGTCTTCAAATGAAAAGGGAAAGAACTAAATGTATTTAAACTAGAACAACATCAATAACTAGATAATGGCATCGTCCTCAGAAGGTGAGGACCTACAAAACTGGGAAAATGAGAGTCCAAGTTATTTTTATATGGCCCTTCTAGAAGCTTAACGGTTAGAGCCTATATAATTGTAGAAACATAGAAATATAGGTTAGTACACACTTGTACTAAGTATGAGAATATGCACATAAAACATTTGAAATCATGCTAAAGGGGACATTCGTTCAAAACCATGCTAAGTTACTTTGAAAATCATCCTGCACAATCAGAACACTTATGAGCCAATAATCACATATTCCTTAAGACAAAGTCATACACAACGCAAGACCAACATTATCAAGTATAACCAAGTCAACATGTTGCATAGAATAATTAGGTATATAACCAAACCAACTTCAACATCATGATATAACTACAAACCATGTATAAGATGTGCAAATCATAACAACATAGACAAGACCCTTACTCATAACCCATCATCAAGTCCACAAGTGCAATGACCAAGTAAAGCCCCATAAACTTACTCAACCAAGTAAATCCAACAAAAGACCATAAGCAATGTCTAGACTCACGGAACATAGCATTAAGAGTAATTGTCATCCTACATTGCAATATAGACCAATAACATGCTCATACATGAAACTAACATAGTATAGGATCATCAACATGTAAAGTCAATATATCCAAGACCTCCCTCGAGGAAAACTAGTGCAATGTATAGGTAGAGTCCCACAACCCTCTCTAGACTAAGTCAAACCCTTTAGGTCACCCTAGTTAGTGTTCGCAGTATTACTTCATTTTACTTTAAGAACACTTGACTTAACCGATATAGACCACATGAGCTAAATGTGGAATCTTGTTTAATCAAACCCTACACCCAAAAAAGGTGAACTACTTGCCCAGGTAGTACCAAAACATGAACATAGCATTCTTGGTGGATCGACTAGATAGTATTTCTATGGGGGCAATATAGTTTAAGAACTAGGAGATATACTTGAGACCCTCTTAATGATCATTGCTTTGTACTCTCCAATATCATGAGTACTATAGTGAACCTATATTACCACCTTGGTAAGGGACATATCTCACATCTAGTTCACTCAATGCTAAGCTAGAGTCTCATTTTAAAATGTATTTAAGTCACCTTTTAAAAAACAATCATAACTTAGTTAAGACCACAAGAGACTAACCCCTCGTATATTCATAGTCATTAGCTCAAAAGTAATTGCATGAGATTGTCCTTTCAATACAATCCTTATATGTGAGATGAACACATTATGGTCATCATGTCATAATAAAGAACATAATCAATTCATAACCAACCTTATACCATTTTATCTTAAGCATAGTCTCACATCTTGACATAATCAAGACATTTTAATTACATCGTCATACCAACACCTAGTTAATATAATAATAAGACATGCTTCAATTGAACTTCATCACCAAGTAGAAGCTATCACAATTGAAGTAAATGTTCAAGATCAAAACGTCTTACTTATTCTCATTAAACAAGCCATCATCATTGGTCTTACCATCAAACAATACAATTCATCCATCAATAGGTTTAATAACATAATTCAATAGAAATTAACACAATAACTAAGTCAATTACATCAATACTACTCAATTCAACATGAGTTCACGACCTAGGGTTACGGAAATTCATATCTATTCCACATACTAAGTTAATTAATCAAGAACTAGCATAATTGAACAATAATATTATCATAATTATCAAAAGAAACCATAAACAATACAATTTAGAAGATCAATTTCAGATTAGAAAGAAACCCATATGCAATCATCTTTTTCAAAACCAATTTTAGAAGAACCCTTTCAGGAAAGGAATCCCAAAGGTGAAAGGTTCCCATACCTTGTTAATACTTGAAGAATGATGGATTAAAGTGAACTTTTTGCATCTCTATAACTGCTAGACCTTTGTCTTTTATGGAGTCTTCTTTGAGAGAGAAAGTAGAGAGAAGGAAGAGCAATTTGAGTTTAGGAATCTATGAAGTGTTAAGTTGAGTTTAGGCTTAGGGTAGGTTATATATTCATTTAACTGACTTAATTAACCACGCCTTAACCCCAAATTAAACCTAAATAATTAGCTTATTAAATGAACTCCTAAATAATTGGACAGTAAAAATGCATACTAACCTACGAGACCATGACATAGGGCCATAGGCCAATCGACGACCTTGACCCCCACTGTCCTGTACGTCCGTAGTCTTGGTTAGAGACTATTAATTTTGGACAAATGGATAACTGTTGGTCGAAGATGGCATCGATGCCCCATCGGTTGACCTACGCATTGTCGCCTCCAACTATTGGTAAAAACTGTCTTGTGACAGCTTCTTGGCAAAAATAGAAGGGTCATTGAGGGGTGGTCCTTGCTGAGTCGTACCCATACAATTCGATCATAAACATGTTATAAAACTATTTTGACACCTTCCCACTAATTTTCATCAATTTACGACTCTTAAAACCCCGTAAAATAGGCTAAGTCACACTAGCACCTCTTTCACGAGTCTCCGGAAACATTATTTTTGACCTTAAAACAATGTTACAAACCTTTGACACTCATATGACGCTCTAGATTAGGTTTTGGACTTTCGGAGTGTTATACTATCCCCCCCTTAACGCTAGAATCTTTTGAAGGAAAAGGATAGACTCAATACTAGAATCCCAACAATAACAACATAATCAAACATGAGTTAGAACTAAATTCAACATAAAAACATGGCATTTGCACATAGCAACTCCAAACATCTTTTAACCAATATAAGAGCTCAACATCACAACATGATAAATTTTATTCTCAACAATAACACATAGAGAGCCACTGTAAGGACCTGCTTAGTCGTTTTGAGCAGCAGATTTTATTTCTGGAAAAACTGGCTGGGACGACGGATGTCACGACGGACCGTCGTGGTCACGACGGCCCGTCGAGGAGGTTTCGTTCCATGACACTTAGAATTCTTAAATTTGGATATTAAAATCGACTCTCTGTAATCTGTGACAGACCTGCAGGACGTGCCGTCACAGCTACGACGAACCGTCGTGAGGCACCGTTTCAATATACTTAGGAATCCTGAAATTGGGTACTGAAAATCGGGTCTCTGACCGTCTTGACGTAATGTGCAGGACGGACCGTCACATGGGTGACGGACCGTCACAGTATCCTTGGTTGAAGAATAGAGTCGACGACCTTCGTGACGGACCGTCGCAGGCACGACGGGCCGTCACTGGTTGCGCAAATCCCAGGCAGAATCGGATTTCTTTACACGTTTTAAGGGACGTTTTGGACTATTCTTTCCTTAATTACAGATTTCGTGGGTTTATATTAATAACTCAAATTCTTGAGGGATAAAAGAGGTAACTTTGGGTTAATTAGAGGGGTATTCTTGCCATCTTTTACACTTAATTATAGGTTAATTAGGGTAAAAGAAAGAGGGTTTGAATAAGAAAAAGAGAAAAGAAAAGAGAGAGGGAGTTTGATCGATTGAGAGATAGAAACGAGAAGAAGAACAAAGCTTGGGAAATTGCTTGTTGATTCCAATCCTTCGGTGGAGGTAGGTTATGGTTATTTTACGATATTCGTAGTGAAATCTTAATAGTGAATGATATGTATTGGTGGTATTGTAAACCTGTCTATATGCTTAATTGTATGCTTGCATGAATATGATTATGTGATTTTGATAAAACAAGCATGATAAAAACCATTGAATCCCAAATCTTGAAAGAAACTTTAATCTACTTATTAATGATGATGCCTTGGTATAAAAGAAGGCTTGATGAATTAAAGTAATGGGATTGATGATGCCTTAGTATAGAGAAGGCTTGATGAACGGATAGAATGAGATTAGTGGATCGAAGTGTCACGTTTCGACACATAATATTAGTGGATCGGAGTGTCACGTTCCGACACATAGTATTAGTGGATCGGAGTGTCACGTTCCGACACATAGTATTAGTGGATCGGAGTGTCACGTTCCGACACATAGTATTAGTGGGATGGGTGTCATGAACCGACACATAGAATTAGGGGATCAGAGTGTCACGTACAGACACATATAGGGGATCGGAGTATCACGTTCTGACACATATAGGGGATCGAAGTGTCACGTACCGACACATAGTGGTAGGGGATCGGAGTGTCACGTACCGACACAAGAGGAAGAAAGATAATGAATCTTGAAAGATGATAAATATACTCAATCTAATCAACTTAATTCCCAAATGAGTATGGTATTGAGGCTTGAGTCCTCATGGATGAACTTGATGGTACTTGTTGATGCTACATGTTGAGTTTATAGTTGATTTATGATATTAACTGATATACACTGTTCTCTATTTTGAGTTGGCCGATGATATCTACTCAGTACTTGTGGTTTTACTGACCCCCTACTTTTATGTTTTCTTCTTTGTTATTTGTAAAATGCAGCAAACGTTCCGTCAACTTCAACTCAACAGTAGATCTAGCCAGTCTTCACTACTTTCGGAAATTCAGGGTGAGCTAATGCGTCTAGCTTGGACTGGATCTTCTTCTTCAAGTCTTGATGCCTTGACTTCCGGCATGGACTAGCTTCTTATGTATTTTTAGCTTCCTAGACATTTTTAGTTAGTAATTTGATCATAGATGTTCTTGTGATGATGACTTCCAGATTTTGGGGATAATAATAATAGTTTTGAATTGTTTTTATTAATGAGTTTAAGTCTTCCACATTATTTTCTGTTGATATATTTGAAATGTTAAGGTTTAGATGGGTTGGTTCGCTCACATAAGGAGGGTAAATGTGGGTGCCAGTCGCGTCCCCGATTTGGGTCGTGACAAACTTGGTATCAGAGCATTAGGTTCATTGGTCTCATCACACAAGAACGAGTCTAGTAGAGTCTTAAGGAACGGTAGGGGGACGCCTTTACTTTTCTTTGAGAGGCTATAGGACTTTAGGAAAATTCCATTCTTTCATTCTTCTTTCGTGCTACTACTTGAGTCCAATTGGTATCTAGGTGATACAAATTGGTATCTGACCATCTTCATTCTATTTCGCAGATGGTTAGAACTAGAGCAACAACCGCACCAGCAGCAACAACGGAGAGACAAGAAACGACTGAGCCAGCCACTGGGGCTGTAGTTCGAGGAAGATCAGCGGCAAGAGGCCGTGGTAGAGGTCGTGGGAGGACGTCCTCTAGAGGGAGAGGACGAGCACCTAGTCCATCTGATGCTAGGGCGGTGACTCCTCCACCGACTGAGGAGGTAGTAAGAGAGGGTGAGGAAGGGGAAACTGAACAAGAGCCGAATGAGGAATTGCCACCCCAACCTACCCCAGAGATGATCAATCAGGTTCTTGCTTATCTTAGCGGGTTATCTGATCACGGTCAGGCACCTCCAGTGGTTTCTGCACCAACACCTCCGGTTTCAGAGGTACGACATGCGGCTACTATGGCTCCCCGCATGGATGCCTCATTGGGAATAGGCACATTTCCACGTCTGACTACTGGGCCTATTATGACAAATGATCAGCATGAACTTTTCAGTAAGTTCTTGAAATTGAAACCTCCAGTCTTTAAGGGTGCAGAATCAGAGGATGCCTACGATTTTCTGGTTGATTGTCACGAGCTACTACACAAGATGGGTATAGTAGAACGGTTTGGCGTTGAGTTCGTGAGCTATCAGTTTCAAGGGAACGCCAAAATGTGGTGGCGGTCACATGTTGAAGTGTCAACCAACAGAGGCACCACCTATGACTTGGGAATCATTCTCTAGCTTGTTTATGGAGAAGTATATCCCAAGGACTTTGAGAGATAGAAAAAGGGATGAGTTCTTGAGTCTAGAGCAAGGTAGGATGACGGTTAACGCATATGAGGCCAAATTCCGTGCATTATCCAGGTATGCCACCCAACTTTGTTTCAGTCCACAAGAACGGATTCGCTGTTTTGTGAAGGGGTTGAGGTCAGAATTGCGGATTTCAGCCTTACAGGTAGCGGCTACGGCAAAATCCTTCCAAGAGGTGGTAGACTTTGTGATAGAGGTAGAAGGAGTGAAGCCAGATGACCTCAGTACGAATCGACATCAAAGAGTTTTCGAAGGGGAGGTGAGTTTAATGGTTCTTACTCTAGAGGACAGAGCTCCGGAGGTTACTCAGTTCGACCAATTCAGTCTTCACTACAGACTGTAGTTGGGGGTCCACCTCAGAACGGTCAACACTACTCCGAGAGACCTATGCCTGACTCCAGAGAGTGTTATGGATGTGGGGAGATTGGACATATTAGGAGGAATTGTCCAAAACAGAGCTACAGACCCCCAATAGCTAGAGGTAGAGGTGGTCATGGTAGAGGCCGCTTTTCTGGAGGACGTGGTGGTCGAGGTAATAATGGTCACCACAACGGCAGAGGAGATGGGCAAATTGGAGCCACTGCGACACAACATGGTAGGGGCAACGGACAGACTGGTGATAGGGCCCATTGTTACGCTTTCCCTGGGAGATCTGAAGCGGAGGCGTCTGATGCTGTTATCACAGGTAATCTTTTGGTTTGTGATTGCATGGCATCTGTATTATTTGACCTTGGCTCCACGTTTTCATATGTATCTTCATCATTTGCTAATGGTCTAAATCTACATTGTGAATTACTTGATATGCCTATTCGTGTTTCTACCCGGTGGGTGAGTCTGTGGTAGTTGAAAAAGTATATCGGTCCTGTTTGGTAAATTTTGTGGGGAGCAATACTTATGTAGATTTGGTTATCTTAGAAATGGTTGATTTTGATGTAATTCTGGGTATGACTTGGCTTTCTCCGCAATTTGCGATCTTGGATTGTAATGCTAAAACGGTAACATTAGCCAAGCCTGGGACAGACCCGTTAGTGTGGGAGGGCGACTACACTTCCAATCCGGTTCGTATCGTGTCCTTTCTTCGTGCTCAGAAGATGGTTAGTAAGGTTTGTTTAGCTTTCTTGGCACACCTTAGGGATGACACTACCCAAGTACCTTCGATTGAGTCGGTTTCGGTAGTCCGCGAGTTTTTGGATGTGTTCCCTGCAGATCTTCCTGGTATGCCACCAGATAGGGACATTGACTTCCGTATCGATCTTGAACCGGGCACTCGCCCCATTTCTATACCCCCTTACAGAATGGCTCCCGCGGAGTTAAGAGAGTCAAAGGCTCAACATCAAGAGTTGTTGAACAAAGGCTTCATTAGACCAAGTGCATCTCCTTGGGGTGCTCCGGTTTTGTTTGTGAACGAGAAGGATGGGAGTTTTCGGATGTGCATAGACTACCGGCAGTTGAACAAGGTAACTATTAAGAATAAGTATCCTCTTCCTCGCATTGATGACTTGTTCGATCAATTACAAGGTGCTTGTGTCTTTTCTAAGATTGACTTGAGATCCGGTTATCATCAATTGAAAATACGGGCAACGGATGTGCCAAAGACTGCTTTTCGGACTAGGTATGGGCATTATGAATTTGTAGTGATGTCCTTTGGTCTTACGAATGCCCCTGCTGCGTTCATGAGCTTGATGAACGGGATATTTAAGCCGTATTTGGATCTCTTTGTGATCGTATTTATAGATGATATACTGGTATATTCTAAAAGTAAGGAGGAACATGAGGAGCATTTGAGAATTGTATTGGAAATGTTTAGGGAGAGAAAGCTTTATGCCAAGTTCTCTAAGTGTGAGTTTTCGCTAGATGCAGTGTCCTTCTTGGGGCATGTGGTTTCGAAGGATGGGGTGATGGTAGATCCTTCTAAGATTGAGACAGTGAAGAATTGGGTAAGACCCACTAATGTGTCAGAAATAAGGAGCTTTGTTGGGTTAGCTAGCTACTACCGCCGATTTGTCAAGGGATTCTCTTCTATTGCTTCCCAACTGACGAACTTGACTAAGCAAAATGTTCCATTCGTATGGTCGGATGAGTGTGAGGAAAGCTTTCAGAAACTCAAGACTTTGTTGACTACCGCACCTATCCTCACCTTGCCGGTAGAGGGTAAGAACTTCATTGTTTATTGCGATGCATCCTATTCGGGTTTGGGTGCAGTGCTAATGCAAGAGAAGAACGTGATTGCTTATGCTTCAAGACAATTAAAAGTGCATGAACGTAACTATCCAACTCATGACTTGGAATTGGCCGCGGTAGTATTTGCATTGAAGCAATGGAGGCACTATTTATATGGGGTTAAGTGTGAAGTCTATACGGATCATCGTAGCCTACAGTATGTCTTTACTCAGAAAGATTTGAACTTGAGGCAAAGGAGATTGATGGAACTACTGAAGGACTACGATATCACTATCTTGTATCATCCGGGGAAGGCGAATGTTGTGGCAGATGCTTTGAGTAGAAAGGCGGGAAGCATGGGAAGTCTAGCTCACTTGCAAGCTTCTAGACGCCCATTGGCTAGAGAAGTGCAGATTTTGGCTAATGACCTCATGAGGTTAGAAGTAAATGAGAAGGGAGGATTGTTAGCTTGTGTGGAGGCAAGATCCTCCTTCCTTGACAAGATTAAGGGGAAGCAGTTTGATGATGAGAAATTGATCCGGATTCGAGATAAAGTGTTGCAAGGAGAGGCTAAAGAAGCAGCAATCGATGAGGAAGGTGTGTTGAGGATTAAGGGAAGGGTATGTGTACCCCGCGTCGATAATCTGATCAACACTATTCTGACAGAGGCTCATAGTACAAGGTATTCTATACATCCGGGTTCAACCAAGATGTATCGCGACCTAAAGCAACACTTTTGGTGGAGTAGAATGAAGCGCGATATTGTTGACTTTATTGCCAAATGTCCGAACTGTCAACAAGTAAAGTATGAACACCAGAGGCCCGGAGGAACGCTTCAGAGAATGCCCATTCCTGAATGGAAGTGGGAGAGAATCGCAATGGACTTTGTGGTTGGTCTTCCAAAGACAATGGTAAGTATGACTCCATTTGGGTGATTGTTGATAGGTTAACTAAGTCTGCTCATTTCATTCCGGTCAAGGTGACTTATAATGCAGAAAAGTTTGCAAAAATCTATATCTCAGAAATCGTTCGACTGCATGGAGTTCCACTCTCCATTATATCAGATAGAGGTACGCAGTTTACTTCTAAGTTTTGGAAAACATTGCATGCTGAATTGGGTACTAGGTTAGACCTTAGTACTGCGTTTCACCCTCAGACTGATGTTCAGTCTGAGCGAACGATTCAAGTGTTGGAGGATATGCTTCGTGCATGTGTGATAGAGTTTGGTGGCCATTGGGGTAGCTTCTTACCTTTGGCAGAGTTTTCATACAATAATAGCTATCACTCCAGTATTGATATGGCTCCATTTGAAGCATTGTATGGGAGGAGGTGTAGATCTCCCATTTGGTGGTTTGATGCATTTGAGGTTAGACCTTGGGGTACTGACCCTTGAGGGATTCGTTAGATAAGGTGAAGGGCATTCAAGAAAAGCTTCTAGCGGCGCAAAGTAGACAAAAGGAGTATGCAGACCGAAAGGTTAGAGACTTGGAGTTCATGGAGGGTGAACAAGTCTTGTTGAAGGTTTCACCCATGAAAGGAGTGATGCGATTTGGCAAAAGAGGTAAGCTAAGTCCAAGGTATATTGGACCATTTGAGGTACTAAAGCGAGTAGGGGAGGTGGCTTATGAATTAGCCTTACCTCCAGGGCTGTCCGGAGTGCATCCGGTATTTCATGTGTCCATGTTGAAAAGATACTAGGGGGACGGAAACTACATTATCCGTTGGGATTCAGTTTTGCTTGATGAGAATTTGTCTTATGAGGAGGAGCCGGTTGCTATATTAGATAGAGAAGTTTGCAAGTTGAGGTCGAGAGAGATTGCATCCATCAAAGTTCAATGGAAGAATCGACCGGTTGAAGAGGCTACTTGGGAGAAGGAGGCAGATATGCAAGAAGAATACCCACGTCTGTTTACAGATTCAGGTACTCCTTTTCGCCATTGTTTTTCTTCTTTTGATCGTTCGGGGACGAACGATGGGTAAATTGGTATCTATTGTAACGACCTGTTTAGTCGTTTTGAGCAGCAGATTTTATTTCTGGAAAAACTGGCTGGGACGACGGATGTCACGACGGACCGTCGTGGTCACGACGGCCCATCGAGGAAGTTTCGTTCCATGACACTTAGAATTCTTAAATTTGGATATTAAAATCCACTCTCTGTAATCTGTGACGGACCTGCAGGACGTGCCGTCACAGCTACGACGAACCGTCGTGAGGCACCGTTTCAATATACTTAGGAATCCTGAAATTGGGTACTGAAAATCGGGTCTCTGACCGTCTTGACGTAATGTGCAGGACGGACCGTCACATGGGTGACGGACCGTCACAGTATCCTTGGTGGAAGAATAGAGTCGACGACCTTCGTGAAGGACCGTCGCAGGCACGACGGGCCGTCACAGGTTGCGCAAATCCCAGGCAGAATCGGATTTCTTTACACGTTTTAAGGGATGTTTTGGACTATTCTTTCCTTAATTACAGATTTCGTGGGTTTATATTAATAACTCAAATTCTTGAGGTATAAAAGAGGTAACTTTGGGTTAATTAGTGGGGTATTCTTGCCATCTTTTACACTTAATTATAGGTTAATTAGGGTAAAAGAAAGAGGGTTTGAATAAGAAAAAGAGAAAAGAAAAGAGAGAGAGAGTTTGATCGATTGAGAGATAGAAACGAGAAGAAGGACAAAGCTTGGGAAATTGCTTGTTGATTCCAATCCTTCGGTGGATGTAGGTTATGGTTATTTTACGATATTCATAGTGAACTCTTAATAGTGAATGATATGTATTGGTGGTATTGTAAACCTGTCTATATGCTTAATTGTATGCTTGCATGAATATGATTATGTGATTTTGATAAAACAAGCATGATGAAAACCATTGAATCCCAAATCTTGAAAGAAACTTTAATCTACTTATTAATGATGATGCCTTGGTATAAAAGAAGGCTTGATGAATTAAAGTAATGGGATTGATGATGCCTTAGTATAGAGAAGGCTTGATGAACGGATAGAATGAAATTAGTGGATCGGAGTGTCACGTTCCGACACATAATATTAGTGGATCGGAGTGTCACGTTCCGACACATAGTATTAGTGGATCGGAGTGTCACGTTCCGACACATAGTATTAGTGGGACGGGTGTCACGAACCGACACGTAGAATTAGGGGATCGGAGTGTCACAAACCGACACATATAGGGGATCAGAGTGTCACGTTCCGACACATATAGGGGATCGGAGTGTCACGTACCGACACATAGTGGTAGGGGATCAGAGTGTCACGTACCGACACAAGAGGAAGAAAGATAATGAATCTTGAAAGATGATAAATATACTCAATCTAATCAACTTAATTCCTAAATGAGTATGGTATTAAGGCTTGAGTCCTCATGGATGAACTTGATGGTACTTGTTGATGCTACATGTTGACTTTATAGTTGATTTATGATATTAACTGATATATAGTGTTCTCTATTTTGAGTTGGCCGATGATATCTACTCAGTACTTGTGGTTGTACTGACCCCCTACTTTTATGTTTTCTTCTTTGTTATTTGTGGAATGCAGCAAACGTTCCGTCAACTTCAACTCAACAGTAGATCTAGCCAGTCTTCACTACTTTCGGAAATTCAGGGTGAGCTAATGCGTCTAGCTTGGACTGGATCTTCTTCTTCAAGTCTTGATGCCTTGACTTCCGGCATGGACTAGCTTTTTATGTATTTTTAGCTTCCTAGACATTTTTAGTTAGTAATTTGATCATAGATGTTCTTGTGATGATGACTTCCAGATTTTGGGGATAATAATAATAGTTTTGAATTGTTTTTATTAATGAGTTTAAGTCTTCTGCATTATTTTCTCTTGATATATTTGAAATGTTAAGGTTTAGATGGGTTGGTTCGCTCACATAAGGAGGGTAAATGTGGGTGCCAGTCGCGTCCCCGATTTGGGTCGTGACAGCCACTTATGCCAATAACTTTTTTCACATTACATCATCATGCTCAATATCATTCATCAAGGCAACAACATACCAAATACAAAAATAAGTGCAAATCAAGCAAAAGAGCATTTTTACATGAAAATCTAATTTTAGCATAAGTTTTCCCATTTTTATGCACATCTTTGCAATTCAAATCAAATTCAACTTCACTCATTATTTTAGTTATTAATAGGACAAATAACCTTAATAAGCAAAGAGATGAGGATAACAGGACTTCATGTCGGCCTCGATCTGCCATGGTGCTCCCTCGACTAGGTCATTCCTCCATAATACCTTTACGAAAACAACCTCCATGTTCCTTAACTGCTTTACTTGTCGATCAAGGATTTCCACTGGAACCTCTTCATTGGAGAGATTCTCATCCGCATCAAGACTTTCAATAGGAATAATGGACTTGGGGTCTCCAATGTACTTCATAAGCATTGATACATGGAATACCGGATGAACAAATTTATCCTACTAGGTATTCTCATTTTGTATGCAACCTTGACAACCCTTTGCAAAATTTCATATGGACCCACATAACAAGGACTTAGCATCCCTTTCTTTCCAAATCTCATCACCCCCTTCATGGGTTAAATTTTTAGATGCGCTTTATCACCTTTTTCAAATTCTAATTCTCTTCTCTACTGTCGGCATAAGACTTTTACCGGCTAAAGGCTATTGCAATCGTCTTCTTATGATATGAACTTTTTCCAAAGTCTTATAGATCAAAAGGAGCTGTGTATATAGTAAAATGATAACTATTATTATAAGACAACTCAACCAAAGGCAAATTTTCATCCAGACTTCCCTTGAGATCAATTACACACTCTCTATGCATATCCCCAAAGGTTTAAATAGTACGCTCCGCTTGACCATTCATTTGGGGATGAAAAGCGGTGCTTAACTTCACTTGTGTACCTAACCCTTTTTGGAATGGCCTCCAAAATCGATACATAAAAATGAGAACCTCTATATGAAATAATGGATAAAGGGATCCCATGAAGGCTCACAATCTCATTGGATATAGATCCTTCCATATAGAGCCATTTTGCCTTTGAGTCTGAGGCAACTTACTACGAAGTCCATATTAATGCCTTCCCACATCCAAGTGGGAACTTGTATTTCTGAAAGTAAGCCACCCAACTTTTGGTGCTAGAGTTTCACTTGTTGACAATCGAACACTTTGCAACAGATTTTGGTATGTCTTTTTTTAAGCCATCCCACCAAAATACTTTCCTAAGGTAATGATACATATTTTTAGAACCCTGATTAACTGAATAATGGGAACCATGAGCTTTCTCTAGGATCTGATTTCTCAAATCATCCACATTGGGCACACATAACCTATCTTGGTACCTCAAAACATCATCCTCCCCTAAGGAGAATGATTCATTAAGCTTGCCAAGAACTGATTCCTTTAACTCCATCAATTATGGATCAAGGTGTTGCTTAGACTTCACCTCAACCACTAAAGACGATTTAGAGTTATTATGGACCATAAAACCACCATTAGGAAAATCTACTAATCTAACATCCAAACGTGCCAACCTATGGACATATCTCCGTAGGTATTTCTTTTTGTCTTGCACATGTATTCATACGACTTAGAACATCCAAAACCAAATTGGCCTTTCCAGAGTGGTAGAGAACATTTATGTCATAATCTTTCAACAATTTCAACAATCCTCGATGTTAGAGGTTTAACTCCAGTAAGTAAACACATATTGAAAACTCTTGTGGTTGGTATACATATCAACAGTAACACCATTTAGGTAATGCCTCCATATTTTCAAGGTAAACATCACGATCGTTAACTCGATATTAGGAGTTGGGTAGTTCTTTTCATGAGCCTTGAGTTTCTTAGAAGCATACGCTATAACCCTCCCATGTTGCATAAGGACGCACTATAATCCCACTCGGGATGCATAACAGTATATGACAAAACCCTTGGTACCCTCCGGTAAAGTCAACACCGGAGAGGTGGTAAGTCTATCTTTCAAGATTTCGAAGATTCTTTCACAAGCCTCCGACCACTCAAATTTCACATTCTTTTGGGTCAAAGTAATCAAAGGAGATGTAATGGACCCAAAACCATCCACAAACCTCCTATATTACCCGGCTAGACCCAAGAAACTTTTTGTGTTGGTTGGAGCCAAAGGTCTAGGCTAATTTCTAAGCGCCTCGATTTTCTTTGGATCAACCTCTACACCCATACTAGAGATAATATGCCCAAAAAATTCCACCGACCATAACTAAAACTCACATTTTCTTTACTTGGCAAATAGTTGGTGTTCCTTCAAGACTTGTAACACCACTCTCAAATGCCCCTTATGATCACCCTTATTTTTCGAATACACCAAGATATCGTCAATGAAAACAATGACAAAGGAATCTTGGTAGTTTTGAAACACCCCATTCATGAGGAATACCGCCAGGGCATTAGTCAACACAAAACAGATCATTCTAAACTCATAGTTACCATATCATGTTCGGAAGGCTGTTTTGGGAATATCTTCATATCTCACCCTAACTTTGTGATATCCCGACCTCAAGTCAATTTTGGAAAAGTAGCTTTCCATTTGGAGTTGATCAAACAAGTAATCAATCTAAGGGAGATGATTCTTATTCTTAATGGTCACTTTATTGAGTTACTGGTAGTCAATACACATATTAAGCGACCCATTAGTATTTTTTCACAAATAGAACCAGAGCACCCCATGGGGAAACACTAGGTTGAATGAAGCCTTTGTCTAGAAAATCCTTGAGTTGAGCCGTCAACTCTTTTAATTTGACCGTAGCCATCCGATAAAGAGGAATTGAAATGAGATTCGTATCCGGTAGCAAGTAAATACCAAAGTCAATTACCGATCGAGAGGAAATTTGGAAGATTATCAGAAAAGACCTTCATAAATTCCCTCACTACGAGGACCAACTCAATGGGAGAAACTTCGGAGTCTAAATCTTAGACTCTCTCAACATGGTATAAAAACCCTTTAGAGATCATCTTACAAGCATTTAGACAAGAAATTATACGAGCTCTAGGAATAGAAATCCCCCCTTCCACTCTATGATGGGTTCACTAGGAAAATTAAACTTGACCACTCATGTCCTACAATCGACAGAAAGAAACAAGCATGCAACCAATCAATTCAAAAAATGATATAAAAATCCGCCATAGCACGTTCTACTAGTTCAACATGAGTAACTCTATTAGGCAACATAATAAGACAATTTCTATACTCTTTTTGCAACAACACACTCACCTACCGGGTAGTCACCATAAAAGGTTCATTCAAGATATCAGGCAAAATATCAAACTTTCTAGCCACAAAGGGAGTAACAAATCACAAGGCAGAACCCATGTCAGGTAAAGCATAAACATTTTTAGAGAACACTTGTAACATACTTGTCACCACATCGGGATAACTGTCTTGTTCACCCCTAGAGCGGAGAGAATAAAAATGATTCTTTCATGAAGTATCAACATTAAAACCACCTGCATGATCTTTCCCACTACTCTTGTCTTGCCCCTTTAATATTAGGGAAATCTCTCACCTTGTGACCACTTTTACCAAACAAAAGCAATTTTCCGTCCCAACTAGAAATTCACCTTAATGCTTTTTGCAACATTTTCCACAAGTAGGCCTTTTGCTATATGAAATAGTTCCTCTTCCATTTTGAGACAAAGGTTAGAAACCCTACCATCAAGAGCCTTGGGAAATTAGGAAAGTACTTGATTGGAGAACCACTTCTTTAATCTAGGCTTATCTTGAATTTTCAACCTCCCCTTTAAAGAACCACTTTCAAAAGACTTGGACCTCTAGGCCTATCTATTCTTCCTCCTTAACCTACTTCTTTACACTTGTTGAGCATGAACCATTCGAGAAGATATAGTCATATTATTATGAAGCATAGCTGAACAACATTCTTCCACCAAGTCATCGGTCCCTCCCGTAAGAAAACGACTCATCTCATCCCTTGGGTTAGACACCAAGGATGGAACATACATAGACAATTAGTAAATTTGAAATAGTAGTCAAGTATACTCATACCTCATTGACGAAGGTTGATGAATTCTTCAATCTTAGTTTTCCTCAACTACATGGGAAAGAACCGATCAAGCTCTTAAAGATCTCCCAAGTCACCAGACAACCTCTAAGTACCCTATTGTCCCTCCATTAGGTGTACCAAGTTTTCACCACATCATTGATTTGATAGGAAACCAACTCGACATTTTCACCCATAGTCACACCCATAACAAATAGGATCTTATAAACTTCATCTAGGAAATCTTGAAGGTCTTCATCCACTCTTGACCCGTACAACAGACGAGGGTTGATCCTAGTAAAGTCTCTTAAACGAGATGCCATAGTGCTAGCATGTTGAGGCACACGGGGTCCAACATTCCAATTCACTTGAGTTGTCATGGCTTTGACATGAGAAGCGACGATATTAGCTTGTGAAGTCATGGATTAGGCCAAATTGAGAAAAGCTCCTCTTATATCTCCATCGGTCATTGGTGGAGGAACAATCGAAACTTGATCACCCATAAAAACTTATTCAAGTGGAGGAACTTGATTGTCTTGCATATGAGCTTGGCTGTCATGGGCTCCCGCATTAGCAACCCCTTACTCGGCCCTTCGTGATACTTTCGTTCAACTATTCATACCTACAAGCATAATAAAAGACTTAGGTGAAAAAACACATAAATAAATTCTGGAAGCACGACATAGGATAACAAGAAAGATGAGAATTTCCTAAGCATCATATAGTCTCTCATCATAAGTATGGCTCGCTTCACCATTATGAATAAGAATATACATGGACGTTGATTAGGGAGACATCAATCATTAAGACATTCAACCTCATGTTTTGATACAAAGTTTGTCACATCCAGGGAGTACCCCCTAAAAGTAATTGGGGTCTTCGTCCTCGAAGTGGACTAAGACTAACTTCTTTGCATTTGTCATTACATTTCATAGGTCAAATTGCGAAAAATATGAAACTTTTCTTCTACTCCTATATTGAGATTTATATAGACCTCTCACTTACACATAATACATACATCAGGAATTTAGATAGACTCATCGCATAGGAAGCACTTCATAGGCTTCTACTTTTATTTAAATACATAATAGTATAAATATATTCTAATAAGAAGACTAGTATAAGTCTCACATTTAAACAATCTTAGTCGAATACAACATTCGGGCATAACCCTTACTTCATTACAACAAAGGCCACATATAGGCATATAGAACAATAGTCTTCAAATGAAAAGTTAAAGAACGAAATGTCTTTAAACTAGAAAAACATTAATAGATACATAGTGGGTTCATCCTCGGAAGGTTAGGACCAATCGAACGTGGAGAATGAGCATCCAAGTTTCATGACATGGCCCTTCTAGAAGATCAACGGTCGAAATCGACATAATTGTTGAGACATAAAAATATGGGTTAGTACACACTTGTACTAAGTATGAGAATATGCGTATAAAAAATTTGAAATAATGTTAAAGGCAACATTTAAAACCATGCTTAGTTACTTTGAAAAGCCTTATGCACAATAAAGAACACTTATGAGCCAATAATCACATATTCCTTGAGACAAAGCCATACGCAACACGACACCAACATCATCAAGTATAATTAAGTCAACATATACCATAGCATAATTGAGTACATAACCAAACCAAATTTAACATCATGATATAACCACAAAACATATATAAGATATCCATAACATTACAACATATGCAAGACCCTTAATCATAACCTAACATCATTTCCATAAGCGCAATGACCAAGTTAAGTCCCATAACCTTACTCAACCAAGTAAGCCCAACAAAAGACCATAATCAATGTCTAGACTCACATAACATAACAATAAGAGTAATCGTCATCATACATTTCTATACATACCAATAGCATGCTAACACATGAAACTAACATGGTATAGGATCACCAACATCTATAGTAAACATAACCATATCATTTACTTTATAAAACATAAGAACAATCTTCCAAGACTTCCCTTAAGTCCAACAAGTTAAATATGTAGGTAGAGTCCCATATCCCTACCTAGACTAGGTCAAACCCCTTAAGTCACTCTAGCTAGTGTTCACATTATTACATCATTTTACTTTTGGGAATACTTAACTTAACTGACATAGACAACATAATCTAAATTTGAATTCTTATATCATGAAACCCTACACCGAAAGAAGGTGGACTACTTGCCTATGTAGTACCAAAACATGAACATAACATTCTAGGTCGATCCATTAGCTGGTATTCCTATGGGAGAAACATAGTTTAAGAACTAGGATATATTCATGGGACCCTCTTTATCCATGTTTCATTTTAGTCTCCACTCTCATGAGTACTATAGTGAACCTACCTTCCCACCTTGTGAATGTACACATCTCAAATATAGTACGCTCGGTGCTAAGCTTGAGTCCCTTTTTGAAATGCCATTAATTCACCTTTTAACAATCATAAATAGTTTAGGCCATAGGAGACTAACACCTTTTATATTTAGAGTCGTTATGTCATTAGGAATTGGATTATAATGTCCTTTAAATACAACCATTATATGTAAGATCAACATATTATATCATCATGTCATTATAAGGCACATAGACAATTCATAACTAACAATATATAATTTCATCTTAACATATTCTCAAATATTCACATAGTAAAGACATTTTAATTACAGTGCCATACAAACACCTAATTAATTTAATCATAAGACATTCTTCAATTGAACTTCATCACCAAGTACAAGTCATCATAATTGAAGTAAAGGTTCAAGATCACAAAGTCATATAAATTCTCCTTGAACAAGCCATAATCAATGGTCTTACCATCAACCATTCCAATTTCATCCATAAATATGTGTAATAACATCATTTATTGGTAATTAACAAAATAACCTAGTCAATTACATCAATAGTTTCAACCTGAGTTCACGACCTTGGGTTAGGGAATTTTGGTCAATTAATGATATATTAAGTTAATTCATCAAGAACTAGCATAATTGAACAATAATACATATTAATATAATTATAATTATCAAAATAAACCATAAATAATACAATTTAGAAGATCAATTTTGGATTAGGAAGAAACCCATATGGAATCATCTTTTGAAAACCAATTCTTGAAGAATCCATTGGGGAAACGAGTCCCAAAGGTGAAAGGTTCCCATACCTTTTTTATAATTGAATAATAATGTACCATAATTACCTTAGTTCTTTTGTATAACCCTTAGACCTTGGTCTTCTATGTAATCTTCTTTGTGAGAGAAAGTAGAGAGAAGGAAGAGCAATTTGGGTTAGGGAATTTATGAAGTGTTAAGTTGAGTTTAGGATTAGGGTAGGTTATATAGTCACTTAACTAAGTTAATTAACCACCCCTTAATACCTAATTAAACCCCTAAATAATTAACTAGTTAAATAAACCGCTCAATAATTGGATAATGAAAATGTAGACTGACCTACGAGACCCCAACCTACGGGACGTAGGTCAGTTTATGTCCTTGATACCAACCGTCCTTCATGTCCGTAGCCTTGGTCAGAGACTATGAATTTTGAACATTTTTTGAAAATGGCTAAGTTTGGTCGATGGAGGTATCGACACCCCGTCAGTTGACATACGCCTCATCGCATGCAACTGTTGGTGAACACTGTCTTCTGACAGCTTCTTGGCAAAATGGAAGGGTCCTCCTTAAGGACCATTAGGGTGGTGTTTGGGGAGTCGTACCCGAACATTTAGAACATGAACATGTTCTAATACTATTTTTACACCTTCCCACCATTTTTCATCAATTTTTGACTCCTAAAACCCATGAAATAGGCTAAGGCACACTAGCACCTCTTTCACTAGTATCCGAACGTCATTGACGTTTCATGACATTTTAACTCTAAAACTTCCTCAATTACCTATAAACATTATATTTTACCTTAAAAAAATATTTAAAAACATTTGAAACTCATGGGAGGCTCTAGATTAGGTCTTGGACTTTTGGAGTGTTACATAGACAACAAAAAATTTTAATTGGTCATAGACCAAAATTAAAGTCTAAATGAGAATGTAGGACCAAGTGTTTAAAATTCTTAAATTAAATCCATCAAAAGTTCCATTAAAGATTCTCGAATTTTTCTGTCAAAATTAAGATTAAATTTATGGGTAAGAAAGTAGCAAATCAAAAACATGCTATGCAATCAAAATTTAAGCACAAAATAATGACTGGGCAGTCTATAAGGGTATGAATTTACATGAAAAAATAGTATTGTCAATTGATAAAGACTCCAATACCTAGTCTTAGACGTTTTGAACAATTCGCAACTTTAATCATCCAATTTACAGCTTCCTAGCTTAGGATATAAAAGTTCCAAATTCCAAACATTGATGAAATGTGTATGGTTTTTGTTTGTATAATTAAGAAAACAATATTTATCATGAAAGAGACACGGACCTGTAATCAAGGAAGTTTATTCGTTATACCTTTGGAAATGTGGAAAAGACCCTCAATCGAGGAAGCCATCAACAAATTTCTTAACAAATGCGAATATAACCCCATGATCATGGATGGAAAAATCTAAGGTCTCCACAAACACTACCTACTATCTCTAAAAGCGAAGAGAAATTAAAATGTATAGTAATAAATTATGTGAATGTGATTGACTAATTTTCCACAAATATAATCAAAATATAACCCAACTATATGTTCTTTTTTTGTAAATGGATAATAAGGTTACGAGTAAGCTTAATAAAAAAATTATTTCCATATTTTTTTATTGTACCTTGCTTCTTTATTAGCTCTGTACTACTGTTTACCTTCTAAGTCTTCAATTCAACATATGCTAAATAGACATTTGGGCGTAGGAGATGCAACCATTAGCATCTTAGAGTATAAAATTTGTCCATTGTTAGGAGTTCCTACTTAAGGACCTTAGATATAATGACCCTCGAGGTTATTTATGTGTTTTTACATATTTTTACTACTGTCCCCTTCTCAAAACATTCTTATAGCTCCTGTATTGTGTTGGTTTGGTTTTAACACTTGTCCTGTTGGTTGGGTTTGTTTTGAGTTTTTCATAAGCTTAGGATTTGAAATAGTTGACTTAAGACGATATTTACAAATTTTTATATTGGATTGAAATTCATAAAAACCATTAGCTCTAGAATTGCCATTTTGTTCTAATGTTATGTGTACTTATATTTTCATGGCTTTAATTTTGAGTTTGTGCAATTAGGCATTTTAGCTTGTTAGATTTTTCAAACGTTACATCGATAACTTAATCTATATACACACTTAGAATAAATATTATTAGCATGGTTAGCTTTAGAATGCAAAATATGATCTAGAACTCCATCTGGCTTTGTTATCGGGGTAATTAGGTTTATTTTATGGTGTTTATCATGTTGATTGGATTTTCCATGCTAGCATTTACTTCGTCAAACATTCATCAAAATTACTTCTGTTGATTGTTTAATTAATTTTGTTTTGTCGATAATACCTTTTCTAACTAGGTAGCGTAGGTTTTTTTGAATTGAAAATGTTTTAAATGAATTATAAAGCCACAATGGAGATTTTGACATCCTTGTGATGTTTTTGAAGTAGTGTTTTTGGTGCATCACTTTTCATCCCTTCACATTAACAAGACCATGGCCGCGTTCAAAGAGATCAGAATTTAAGACTTTTGCATTCATATCACCCTTGTTGTATTCATGGGGCAAGAATCATGTTCACGAGCTTTCACGATCCGAGTCAACACCATGGACTTTGTCGGCTCTCAAGAACCATTGTTGGTACCCAAGAGAACCCCCATCATGGCTGACTACAAGCTGAAGATTAACTTAAGCATGCAAAATTTAAAAACTGAACAAGATTCATGAAACATAAATACAAAAGCTTAACTCAAATAAAAATATTTGAATAAAATAATGTATTTGACTGGCCATATAAGAGGCAACTTAAGCTTAAAACATTTAAAAACTATAAATCAATAATACAAACTCCTCAACTGTACTGATTACCTATGAAGTCTCTAACTGATAAAGATAGAAGTCGGGAGAAGACCCACGACCTCCAGAATAAACTAAAAAAGTAAATGAAATCCTCCAGAAGCAAAGAGGATCATCATAGCTAATTGAAGTCTCAGATGTAAAACGAAGCTCTTGTTGATGATCCTTAATACTTGTGTGCATCCTCAAAAGATGAAGGCCAAATGGCTCATGTCATGGAATATACGATTATTTTAGGGGAAATCTAAAAAATAAAACATAGCATTGAACTTGATTAAAAAGAAAACAAACTTACCTCTTTTCAAGCATTAAACTCTACTCAAGGAGTAATCAGGGATGCTAAAAACGCTCAACTTACTCAACTCAAAAGTACTTAAGGATAACAAACTCAAATAGGATATTAGATACTCAACTCAAACATTCGATACTCCACTTTAAAGATATGATACTCGACTCAAAGAAGCAAAGATTATCTCAAGATACTCACCTTAAGGTACTCAACTTGAAATACTCAACTCTTGATGCTTAATTGAACTCATTTAATATAAATCACTTTAAACAAGTGCAATATAAAGAAAAGATATTTAAAACATGTTGTCAACTCTGTGTATATAACAATCATACAACATAATTCTAAAATGTATATGAAAATACAATTAACTGATGTATATAAAAATACAATAACTTCTATGTGAGTTTGTCTAAATGATAACCATCACACAAGAGATGTAGTGATGATATATCTATGTACTTCACGCTGACAACACATCATATGCCTGAAATAAGGTATAAGACCTAAACTACTAATGGATCCCCTAGTCGATGTGAAAAGGGTTCATCTAAAATTTATGACCTTTCTCTACTCATGATGGCTACATGGTTAATGGAGGCTGTGAGTTTTCGGAACTCTCCCCCATATCGGTGTTCAATACTACTCCTAAAATATACTAGCTCTTTTGTTTTAAAAACATACTTCTTCTGTGATTTGAGATTTGTGCTCAAAACATAGCTCAAAGGCTATATTGAAAAGCTCAATTTCCTTTCTTGCTTTATTTAGAAAGTAATTACTCAATTCTCATAACTAGCCCGAAAGCTCTTTTGAAATCTCAGTTTCCGTTCTTATGTAAATGTGAATTTTTTTAGTAACTATGGGAATACTTAGTCCCCACATACATCTTTGAAGAAATGTCTTCAATCTTTACTCCTTACTCAACTTGAACGTTAAGTCTTAAAAATAAAGTAAAAAGTTTGCGAAAGACTTCTTAAAAATTTCATAAACTCTACTTTGACTTGATCTTAACTTCTAGACTTGACTCTTCACTTCTCTTGACTTTGCTCTCAACTTTACTTGAATTGGATTTTGGATTCATGGTTCATGGTCTCATGTTAACGGATGATTTAATTATTTTCAACTTGGAGGGTTCATGTGGAATTATGAGCATGAACTACTCAACTTGAGAACTCAAAGATACTCCTCATCTCAAGGTTGTTCGACTTATAGGGTTCATGCGGAATTATGGGCATGAACAATTCAACTCAATGAAACCATGGGTAACATGTTATAGTCCCATGATTATAAATATAATCTCAAAGTAGATTAGTAACTCAATACTCATGACTTATAACTTGAAGATACTACTCCTTTCAAAGGTACTCAACTAATGGGGTTCATGTGGAAGTTATAATGAACAACTTCACTCAAGGGTCAAAATATCAGTAAAGAACTCATGTTTACAGCTCTTCTCATTCTCATACTTACTCAAAACTTAGTTCAAATTAATAGTTGATCTTAAAGGATTCATAATTGATCTTAAAGGCTTTCTTGAACTCTACTTTTTAACTCTCTCAAGAATGTCAATTCTGAATTCAAGAGTTATGGTTTATAATATGAAGGATCTTAATAACAATATATCAATTTGATAATTAGGACTAGAAATTTTAAAAAAAACTTGCACTTTATAAGTCAAAATCAACTCATCTCAACAATACTCAAATCTAGGTATAAAATCATAGATTATTTTTTTATTGATCTGAAAGTATATGTAGGGCGTGAGGACAAACTAGTACAAACTATTATAGCTTTATATACTTAAAAAACAAGTTTATTTATTAATATTTATAAAACTTGAGGAATAACTTTATTAGAAGCCTCGGAACCCTAGCTTAAAGGTAAACAATCAAGAAAATCTTTGTTGAGATTTTTGAAATCTCTATGACCAAGAATTGTGATTTTTCATTAGTGAACATGAAAATCTCAATGTTTTGAGACTTTTTCTTAGTAAATAATTTTTATAGGGTTTTCATGGAGGAGAAAAAAACAAAAACGACTCTTTTAAATATTTTCCAGTGGGCTAATTTGTCGCAATACTATATAGGTTACTCAAATCATCATAACTTCTTACTAAAAGTTAGATTGACGCAAATTTGTTGGCGGTGGAAACTAGATACATCTACCTTTAATTGGGTTGGTTTTACCTCAAGTAACTGTTAATATTCTAACATATATGGTCATTTAATATTGACCCAAGTAGAATCTTACACAAAAACTAAATGAAATTTAAAAAACGAACCAAGAACTTAAATTCTTAAATTTCAAAAACCAAATTACGCTGAAAAAATCATAAGTGACACGTGGGTTAACAAACCCAACATTATTGAATCTTGTCTTACATACCTCTTTGAGATTAAACCCATGGATAAAATCCATAACTAAACTCAAGAATGTCAACGAACGCCTTCATCCTTTCCTTTTTTCTCCTTTTTTCTCTTGTTTTCTCTTCCTGTGGCTTCTTGAACTCTCAACTAAAACCCTACAAAAGGATTAGCATCTTAAAACCTTACAAAAAATAAATTAATTCTTATGGGTAAGTAAAATACCAAATACCCCTCACCATTTTCAGCTAACTTTCCTTAATTCGAGAACCTAACTTCAAAAGGTCATATCTCACTCATATATACTCAAAACATAGCAAAATTTGTGGGGTTGTAAATATAATTCAAACATATTTCCTAACGTATCTTATGAATCACCTAAATCATCCTGTGCATGGAGTTATAGTTGTTAGAATTTGACCCAAAACTCATACTTAACTTAAATCTCCAAATTTCAGATTTTGTTATTTCCAATTTAGTTCTTTTTGGAACTCTAGGTGTTAAATATAGTCAACTGACATTAATACTTAAGATATTTTAATTCCTTGGTAAATCTCACTCACCACGATGAACAGTTCGAGTCTTATTTCTAATTTTTTTGGGGTGTTACAATATCTCACTCTTGTGATCATTCGTCCTCGAATGACGAACTAAAATGGGTATATAATAGTTTTCTCTTACTAAGGTCAACATATAATGGTATACTCTTCCTATATTCAAGATTAACTCAAATCTTTAAATTCTGATTATATACCTCTCTATAGGGAATCCCACCTCAAACTATTACTCTTTACCACCACATTCAAGCTTAGTAATCTAACAAATCCAGGAACTCCTACTAACAAAATCTTTCGAATCTAACTAAGGTCTATCATTTAGCTATTTCTCATAGTAAAACCTAATACTCTTATCACTAAAAAGGCCTCTGAAAGGATATCTTCCCTACTTGTTGGAACTCATTACTATCTTACTCTCAAACACTTAGCTTGATTTCTCATCATGTCATCTCACCCTTAGGTATGAAGCTGACACTTGAAATCCATGGACCTATTCCATCATCTCTGAACTAGTCTACATCCTCTTTTACTCTAACACTCAGGAGAAGCTTATCTCATGACTACCGAACTCTCTTTGAGCTGGTACCAAGATCTCTTTATTAGGTGATTCTCTTAAACTCTTATGACTACATACCCTCTCGATACACTTCGTAATGCTGTTGTTACTCTTGTGACTTAGCGATACCTCACTACACTTATCTAAAGGTTAAGGTATCCACTACTCGCATTCATTGCAACAACCATCTCAATTCATTACATATTCTATCTCAAGTATACCATATAAAATCTCAAGACTAACATCATCACCTTGATATTGTCATTCTTTTTATCATGATACTTATCTCAAATTCAAGGTTAATGTTAATTACTAAACCTGAATATCCATATGATTGTTTTCCTACTATAAAGACTCAGAAACACATCCACTAGGACCTTATTACAAATAGTATATCTTCACCTCTTAGTATTCATACTTACAATTTACTATCACATTTACAGTTCACAACTTAAGTACTACTTACTCACTTACTAGGCATTACCTCTCAAACAACTCTATCATCCTCGGAATACCATGAGGTTCTCCTTTCAAAATTCATAAGCCTAGATTAGATATATCACTTTATGAATACTTTTATTTTTATATTCAACACTTACACATGGTCAATATCTGCCCAATAATATATCATCATAACCCCTTTCTAGTTAAGGTATACTCTATCTCATATTGACTTGTAACACTTACTCTACTGCCTATCCTAAACTCTTTGCAAATCTCCACTTCTTAGTCTACCCATAAGGGAATACTCTTCATTAGTAGCTTACTGGTTTCGTGATTATAGAAGCATTTTTTTGTCAAGACACCATCTCCATTACTTAGATCACTATACCTCTGCATACTTTCCTCTAACTCTTGCTCTTTCACTAATACTGATCATGATCTCATAACTCATGTTACATTTTAAGGTGAAAATACTACCCAAAATGTAAACATAATTTCTCATAAATATCTCAGCTGAAAGAAGATTTAGGGAAAAAAGAATAGAATTCGCTTTTAGCTGAAACACAAGATTTATGTGAATATGGGTACATTCCTATTAAATTGAACACTTAACATAATCTTGGGCTTCTCTCAAGACCCTCTGGAGTCTCATGACATTATCAAGTCTTTTTCTAAGAATAAATCATCGATAAGGATCTTTGAACATTGATTTTGAACCACCTCTAGTGTGATAGTTAGTCAACTAAATATGAGAACACACGAGTTAAAATATATCTCTATGACTTAGCTCTTTTGCAAAAGTAAGAGTATGAAAGAAGAGAGATTTTATGAAATGTTTGTAGTCCCTCATTTACACAAGTGGGGTACTCACAATAATAAACAAGATCCTACTGACACGACTTCATAGACACCCTAGGATTCTTGAACCTAGCTCTGATACCAAGTTTATCACAACCCGAGTCTATACCCTAGACATGGCCGACACTTAAGAACTATTGTTGGTCACCAAGTGAACCCTCATCCTGGTGACTACAAGCAAAAGACTTACCTGAGCATGCAAAACTCAAAAAACTATACAAGATTCATGAAACTCAAATACAAATCTTCAACTAAAAAGAAAAATTTTGGATAATAAAATGTATTGAACTCGCAATATAATAGACAACTTAAGTCTATGAAATGCTATAGCAGCAAGAAGGCTCACCATATATCACGATCCAAGAGTACATCCTAGAAGATATGGTATCCTCGAATCGTGACAAGGCGTACTTGACCTCTCAGAGGTCTTGTAAAATACTTTGACATCATTTATTGAATACATGTACAAAAAGCAGTACGGAATTAAAACTTTTCACGCGAAATCATAATACTACAAAATGTCCCTTTTATAGAAAACCATAAGGAAAGGCTAAGTCTAAAGTCGGCATCTTAGACACACGAATATCGTGGGACACGTCCCATATATCAACATATAGAATCATATAAGTCTCTGACAACGCTTTCAATAAGAAAACTAAACATAATGATGTTCTTGAATCAAGTGAGGACATACCCCAACTTTGCTTGAATAAATAAAAATCGAAGTTTCCATCTAAAATTCAACCTACGCCTTTAGAGATAAGAAAGAACATATGGAATAGTACATTAGAATGCACTAAGCATGGTATAATGCATAAAATAACGTTAAAAGGACATTTGCATAAACCTTGCTCTTTTTGTGTAAAACATCATAAGACAAGTATAAGAGATAACATTAAGCCAATGTAACCACATATACTTACATTATAAAATGTATAATCAATATCACCCCAAATCATATAACCATGAGACTCTTCTACCAAAGATTGTTCCAAGGTTCAGTTGAGTGACTTATGAAGTGACCGCCCATACAATCCATTTACACACACCAAAGTGATCATTTAGACTACCTAAGCTTAAATTATTCCCATTTCATACATTTAAATCCCTAAAAATAATTACCCTAAGACTCACCTAAGTAAGACATCAAGAGAACGCTCATACACCCTCTCCAAGCCTACCTAAGCAACCGTTAAAGGTACTCTATATAAGTACCTTTTCGTAAACATGCATTTAACGTAAGTATTTATATTTATTAAGTCATTTAGAGACATTTAGCACTTAAGGACATTCACATAATGGTCTTGGAGAAGACCTAGGTAACCTACATACTAACATCTTCAAAGCCTACTCGTGCAATATCTAGATAGTATCCAATTTCACAACCTAATCTTCATAGAACTAGAATGTATCCCACATGATGATAATAGGAAATAACCAACATAGAGTATACTATCTAGGCATGGAATACAGAGTTTTCCCTACTCCGATTGGGGGTGTTTAACTGCCAATGGTAGAACTAGGACACATCCTATGTACGCACATGGTTAAGGAATATCAAGGGTTTTTTTATACTCTAGTATCATCTAAAGAAGAGATACTCCCCAAGCATATTCTCTCGATGATAGAATTTGTTATTATAGAGTAATTCAATAAATGAGCATATAAAGAGGTAGCATACCTTAGACATAACCCAATCATAATACACCTTACAAAAGAAAGTCAAGTAGGGTAGCCTAGAGTGGTTACTAGGATAGCTCAATGACTTTCCTAAGGATATTTTCATGTCGTTCGAGACAACCAACCCTAATTCTACTATTCACACAAGAAAAATACCATTATGACTTTCAAATTCAAGGATATCATAACCTTCTCTCTAAAAGGTTCCACATAAATGACCTTCTTAACTATGTTAAAGATCATTTTTCATTCATGCATATACATTCATGATAAAGGTGTTTTGGCCTACTAAGTCAAGAGTCATATTCATAGCCTTCATGTATCAATTAAGGTATATAGGTCTACTAAAACAAGACATACTTCATTATCCTTTTATTATAAGTTAAATATCATTCATGTAGCACATAGGGTCAACTAATTATACTTTCAAGTCACCCTACAAGCTTCTATATAATTGTCAACATAAATCATCATAACGTTCATATATGTAATACTCTGGAAGTCTAAAATATAACTTATAGCCTCACATGATGAACTAGACCTTGCGCTACTGCTTTAGAACGTAGAATAATGAATATAAGTCATTTAGGAAGCTTTAGAGTCAAAATTTTGAGAAAAAATGATGACGACCGGTGAATTGTGAAATAGAGGTAAGTGTGCCTTTGTATGTTTCATGGTGTTTTAGGAGTTGAAATTCGATGAAATTTGGTAGGAAGGTATTTAGCAGGTATTAGAATACTTTTAGGGTTCAAAAGTCCGGGGACGAATTTCCAAGGACCCTTTGAGAGGAGCCTTTCACTTGACCAAATTCTGCAAAATGATACAGTGGCTACCTACGATTATAGGCAACGTGGTGTAGGTGGGACGATGGGACGTTGATGCCTCTGTCATTTATAACTTAGAAATTTTTAAAAAATGGCCAAAATGCATAGTGTCTGATAAAAACCACGGTTGTGCAAGACGGGTGGTGTAGCGGGCGTTAACTGACCTACGGACTGTAGGTCGAGGTCTTGTAGGTCCGGCTTAATTTTGCTGTGAAGTTTTAAGTTGGTTCATTCAGTTAGTTAGTTGGTTAGTTAGTTAATTAAGGGTCAAGATAAGTCTAATTAAGTTAATTAAGGGCCTATATAAAGACCTAAGACTGATTAAACTAATGTAACACCCCACAAACTCATATCTCTCTAACATCTCTCCAGTCTCTTTCTTCCCTAAACTTTAACCTCCATTGGAGAACACTATGAATCCAATTTATTGACGAATTAAACAAGGATTCATCTAATATTCGTAGAAATATCATCATCAAGGTATGATTTGTTTCACTCTTGAGATTTCTTTCCTCAAGAGGCACTTTAAAGATGATTTCCAACTTCCCCCAAAACTAGGGTTTCCATCTAGACATGGGTTCTCTTTTCAAAACTAAATTGGTAATCAATTGTTTTGAATTATAGTCTATTATAATTGGTTAATTAAGTATTAATGATCAATTTATTTAATCAATCAAGATTACCTCCTTGAACCCTTGTTATTCCCCACATTCATTGTGTCTTGTAATTCTTTAGAAATTATGGAAGATGATGATTTTGTGAAAGTGTAGAATAGTAATTGTTATATATTAATTCTTGTATGTACCTTATTTATGCATTGGTTATCTGATTCTTGGAAATTGCAGTATGACGCCAATAAGAGAGTAATAAAGTATCAATATTGATTCTTGAATCCGATTATAAAGCATGCTTTACTTTGATTGTAATGATTCAATGTCTAAAGTGTAGTTGTGATGTCGATAGAAAGTATTCCTCATCCTTAACCCTAGAGTATTAAATTGATTATGAAGTATGCAAGTATGTTCTTGTATGATTATTATATGATTGAAAGTAACTTCTCATGGTTATGATAAAGTGTTGAGTGAAAGGTTTACTCACTTGTATGTGGTCTTCTAAAGTAAAAGGATGGTTCTCACTTAAGAATATCTATGAGCCATGATGATGAATTGTTCACGTATGGGTCTAGAAGATACTAATTTGAGTACTAAAAGGTATGATGATTACTAAAGGTACAAGATTTTTAGTACCGAAAGGGCATGTAAATGAGACGAAAGTCTCACGTTTAGTAAATCCGGACTCCCACGTGGGTTTTTTCACGTTTCATAAGTCCAGGTTCCCTTGATATATGTTGTCTCATGAGATGGAAACCTCCACGTCTAGTGAGTCAAGGGTTCTAGTAACAATCTAATTGACCCTTAACTATATGCCCACATAATATTATAGCTTAGTGGATCAAACTAGATAGATATGTAAATGAATTACACCTTAGGAATGTGTTAACCCTCTTTTTTCAGTGTGAGAGGAGAACCTCGGATTCCATGTAGCTCACATGGTCTCATGTAGGTTATTGCACTATTTTCCCTAATGTATAAGATAAATGAAGAATGATTCAAGTATATATATATTATTAAGGTTGTCTTGTAGGTTACTACACAGGGTAAGGGAGGGTTTGAAACTTCACTTACTCAGTGCACATGTGGGTTCCTAAGGGATTATTCTAGTAGTGGATTGTGTGATCAAGTTGTTTATATGTTATGCATATCAAGTTATATATATGAACTTATTAATAAAGCATGTTATGATAAGTTATGAGATTATTTAGTATTTATTTCATAAGTTACTTAATGTGATGCTTAGCTTTGGATAGGGTTATGGGGTTCTATTCTTGGCATTGCACAAGTATTACTTCGGGGTTGCTTATGTGTTGTATTAATGTCATGTTGGGTTGACTTATAATATTCCAAATATGTGTGAATGTTGTGTTATTGAACATAAAGAATGGTATTGACTAAATTGTGCCTTTTATCATGCATTGATGATTTTATGCATAGCAAACATATTGAATACATGTGTTTTGTAATTACCCATATTTCTTCCCTTTCTCCCTGAAATCGTAGATTCCGGCCATCGAAGAGCTTCTAGGACACTTTTGCATGGATACATGGACTTCTTCCTCCAAGTAGTTGTGAGTCCTCCATGTCCAAGGATAGTGCTTTTGAACTACCCTAGTAGTATTTATATTGTCTAAAATACACTCGTTGCTTCTTTATTCTTAAATACAAATGTTGTAAGCCCTTATTGGAAATATGTACTTGTGAAAGGGCTATGCCCAAATATTGTACTTCATTTAGATGGTTTAATTGAGATGGTATTGTAAGACTAACTGTTAATATTTGTATATGGTAACTAAATGATAAGCCTATGTAAGTTTCCTATGTGAGGAGTGTAAGTGAACTCCATAGGTATATATCTAAAGTAAGCGGAAGGTCTATGCATACCACAATATGCATAAAGTTGTAGATGTTTCTGCATTTTTGGCCTATGAAATGTAATGATGAATTCTAAGAGGCTAGTCTTAGTGGTCTTCGAGGACGACTATGCTAGTTACGTCTAGGGGGTGCTCCCCGATCGTGACAATATAGTAAACTAAGAAGACTCACACTCCCAAATCAAGTGTACACGTAAAGGCATCACCATAGCCCATCATGATCACTTATAATCATTTAGAAGAACACATACTTTGACTTCACATATACACATAGGTCATATAGACCTTCACAATGATCATATATCCACGTTCTAACATGATAATATCATAATATATAAAGTAATGTCGACGAGGCCACATTATTCACAAGTATAATATATAAGCATCACCACCATAAGTGGACCATACCAATCAACATAATAAAAATACCTATACCACACAATATAAAGAAAGTTATATTAAAGTACCACCAATCCAATCACAACATCTCCAATACATAGCCAATTCAACGAATTCAGTCCGTAAATGCTTGTACCAATAGTCATAGCCACCAATTTAATCAAATAATCAGAATATACAATGATCCAAGATAAAAAAAATATGAATTCATCAATTTAGGACAACCTACATATAATTATAACATAATTCTTACATAATTCAATACTAAATCAAACTACAGAAAGAATTCAATAGTATACAGAGATGATCAAGTTACCCATAAGATAGTCAAAACCAGGATTGCAAGATTTCCACGGGTTCATAGGAATTTTGATCCAAAATCATTCATTTAAACTGAAACAAATCATAAATCATTGATTCAAAACGTTTTATGCAAGAACCCATGGCTATATAATCATACTAGGATAATTCATATTTTAAAAGACATTGGAAATCACTTTCAGGATTAAATCCTTAAAGAAAACATATTTAAGGATGAAAATCATACCTTAATTGATGCTAATCCACGAAATTGAGAGAAATTTGATGGATAAATGAAGTTCGAAACTTCAATCTCCCTTCAATCTCAAGTGTGTTCTAAAGAGTTCTTCTTTGGGTTTTGGGATTTGATTTTGAATAATAAACTCCCCTTAAGGTTCAAGACTTATAATACTACAAAAAATACCCAAAATAACCTTAAGAAACCGCCCAACTAATTTTTAGATACGTAAATTACATAAATACCCCTAGCCTTGGGCGAGACCCTGCAGAAACTACAGGTCTCACTGACGGTCCTCAATCGACACATCGTTGATCCATAGACCAGCTGTGATGGAAAGCCATCGATTTGATCAGAGACTCAGATTTGGGAGCTTAAGATATCCTAGACTAAGTGCTCACCTATGACCTCAATCAAGGGGGGGGGGGGTCGAGTTAGCTACTGGCGTCGATTGGCTCTGTTGTTTGAGACTATTTTTGACAATCTTGGCTTTAATTTGGGTCCTTGGGGAATTTTACCGAAATTACCAACTCAATTACACTTGTTTACATTTTAGGGATGTCTCACATCAATTTCAACAATAACGAACACATAAAACATGCCAATACACCTCTAAACATATAAGCACGTCTCAAGGAAAAACTTTCAAACGTCATGGATATTTGACCTCCAAACATCACCAAACATTAGAAATTGACTCCAAACACCATTATAAACCATTTATGGACTTCAAAACCTCATGACAGACGTGTTAATCTCTAGCTTCATCTAAGTTGTTTTAAAGGTGTTACACCATAGCTAACTGAACTCTCAGATGTATCAAAAAAGCTATGTTGATGATCCTGAATACACGCGGCATCATAAAAATATGCATGTCAGATGCCTAAGTATGTGTAATGTACAAGCATGTATGGGGAAATCTAAAGCATAAAACTTAGGCTTTAACTTGATAGAAAGGAAACATACTTACCTCTTTACAAACATTAAACTTAGCTCAAGGAGTAACCAAAAATACTGAAAACTATCAACTAACTCTACTCAATAGTACTCAAGGATAAGGTACTCAACTTGGAGATTAGATACTCAACTTCAAATATGTGATTCTCGACTCAACAAAGAACAAATTAACTCAACATACTAAGGTACTCAACTTCAAATTGAACTCATTTCCATATAAAAAAGTTTAAACAAGTGCAATATAAAGGAAATTTGTTCAAAAACATGTTGTCAACTCTCTAAATATAACTAGCATATAACATAACTCTTAAATGTATATGAAAATACAATGAAATGATTTATAGAAAAAATACAATAACTTTTGTTGGAGTTTCTCTAATCGAAAACCATCACATAAGAGTTATAGTGATGATACATCAATCTACCTCGCACTACAATCGCATCCTATACCCAACCAAAGGTATAAGACTTGAACTACTAATAGATCCACTAGTTTATATTAAAAGGGATCATCTAAAAAGTATGACCCTTCACTACCCATGATGGCTACATGGTTTATGGGGTTGTGAGTTTTTTGAACTCTCCCCCATATCGGTGCTCAATACTACTCCCAAAATATACTTGCTCTTGTGTTTTTAAAACACACTTCTTCTGTGATTTTAGATTAGTGTTCAAAACTTCGCTCAAAGTCTATCTTGGAAATCTCAATTTCCTCTATTGCTTTATATAGAAAGTGATTACTCTTTTCTTAAAACTAGCCTTGAAATATCTTTGGAAACCTCATTTTCCATTCATATCTAAATGTGAAAATAATTTAAATCTCTTTGAAAATACTAAGTCCACATATACTTCTTTGAAAAACTGACTTCAATCTTTACTCTTTAATCAACTTTAACTTTATGTCTTAAAAACAAAGTGAAAATATTTTCAAAAGACTTTTTGAAAACTTTACAAACATTACTTTGACTTGCTCTTAACATTTAGACATGACTCTTAACTTCTCTTGACATTTCTAACAATTTTAATTGAATTGGATTATGTAATTAAGGGTTTTGGTATCATGTTTGTGGATGTTTTCATTATATTTAACTTGGAGAGTTCATGTGGAATGTGAGCATGAACTACTCAACCTGAGAACTCAAAGGTACTCCTCATCTCAAAGTTGTTAGACTTATAGGATTCATGCCAAATTATAGGCATGAAGACTTCAACTGAAGTACTTCATGGGTAAAATTTAATAGTTCCATGATTAGAAATATGATCTCAAAGGAGATTAGGAACTCAATACTCATGACATAGAATTCGAAGATACTTCGCATGAACGACTTCACTCAAGGTTCAATATATCCGAAAGGAACTCATGTATACAACTCTTCCAATTCTCATACTTACTTACTTAAAACATAGATCATATTAATAGTTGATATTAAAGGATTTATAAATGAACTTAAATGAACTCTGATATTTATCTCTCTCTTGAATGTGAATTATAAATTCAAGAGTTATGATTTATAATATGAAGGATGTCAATAACATATACTAATGTGATAATTGGGAATAGAACTTTTAAAAGGAAGATGAACTTAAGAACTCAAAATCAACTCACCTCAACAATACTCAAATCTAAGTGTCAAATCCAAGATTATTCTTTTACTAATCTGAAAGTAGATGTAGGGCATCTGGATGAACTAGTTCGAAACTATGATTTCCTTATATACTTTAAAAAAAAGATTCTTGAATAATCTTGAAGAATGTTGAGGAAGAACTTGATTAGAAGCCTTGGAACCCAAGCTTGAAGGTAAATAATCAAGAAACCTTTCTTCAAATTCTTGAATTAGTTTCTTGAAATTTCTAAGGCCAAGAACTTTTTTTTTCATTTGTGAACATGAAAATCTAATTGTTTTGAGCCTCTTATTAGTCAATAAATTCGTTTAGGGTTTTCTTATAGAAGAAAAAAAGTAAGACGACTCTTTCTAATATTTTCATGTGTGCTAATTCAGGATAGCACTGTATAGGTTATTAAATCACCATAATTTGTTACTTAGAAATTAGATTAACGTGAAATTTGTGGTGTCAGAAAGATATTCAATTACCTTTTATTTGATAGGTTATTAATCACGTAACTTTTAATATTCTAAGAGATTTGGTAATTTAAAGTTGACCCAAGTAGAATCTTACAATTCAACTTATTGAAACTTCAAGAACTTAAATCCTTAAAATTTAAAAACGAAATTATACTGAATAAATCATGATTGGAATGTGGGTGAGCAAATCAAACACTATGGAAATTTAATACCTCTTAGGGATTAAAACCATGGAGAAAATCTGTAACTAAACTCAAGAACGTCGAGGAACGCATTCATCCTTTCCTCTTTTCTCCTCTTTTTTTTTCTTTTCTCTTCTTGTCTATGCTTGAACTCTTAACTTAAAACATAAGTGTATATTAGGATTAAAAACTGAATCTAAAAGAATTAAACCTTTAAAACCTTATTGAAAAAACGAACTAAATCTGATTGGGTAAGGAAAATACCAAATACCCCTTACTATTTCATCTAACTTTCCTTAATTGGACAACCTATCTTCAAAAAGTAATATCTCACTCATCTGAACTCGAAAAGAAAAATTGATGGCGTCGGAAATATAATTAAAATATTTTTCTTGAGGTATCTTTTAGAACACTTAAATCATCATGTGCAAGGAGTTATGGTCGTTTGAATTTGACCCATAACTCATAGTTAACTTAACTCTCCAAATTTCATATTTTGCTATTTCAAATTTAGTTCTTTTTTGAACTCTTAGTGCTAAATCTAGTGAATTGACTCACTGCAATGATCGGTTCGAGTCTTAGTTCGATTTTTTTTTGGGTGTTACACAATTCTTTGATCATGTTTGTAAGGGATGACTTGCCCAACCTTTCACATTTGCGAGCCTCATGTTACATTTGCAGATAGTAAACTTGGCTAAGATCCATGATTTTGTATGGTCTCTGCACTCATGAAGTCCATTTAACATTAAAAGGAGTCTATTTAAATAACTCGATTTTTAAGTACCATGTTCATTTTTTTTTCTTAGTATATCACTGGTTTTGAAAAAGTTTCTTGATACAATTGAGAGTTTCTTTTTGTAGTACATCGTGAATATTAATAAGGGATGTTTCAGGTTTATTGAATGTTCCATTTTCCAAGGTTATTCCCATTAATTTCCTCTATTTTTCTATTTTTATCCCTTTTTTAAGTTAAGCTAATGGGGATAGTATTTTTGCTAGATGGTGGCATAGATTGTTGCTTAGATTAATATAGGTATCTTTATGTTTTTTGAATTGTATGGAGTTGCTGATAGATTGGCATTATATCTTGGCTCTCGATAAGGGAAAAACACCCAAGTAAAGGTTCAATTGTAGGTGTGCTATTTGAGGTAGGTTGGTTTTCTTTCGTTTTTCTTTTTTTTTTTGTCTGGGCTGATTTAGGTTACTTATTTTAATTAGAATCGCACATGTTTTGGTTGGAATTAGGATATTGTCACACCCCTTTTTCGCGCGGCTGCGTAAGGGTTTTTCCAATTTAAGTGACATTATTAATTAGGGGATTGTTTTAGTTTTTTCAGAGTCGCCACTCGGAATTGAGTTACGGTGTTCCAAGTCACCTTTTATTTAATCCCTAATCAAAAGGAAATGACTCTTTGTTTGGTCTGCGAACGAATTCGGGTAAGGAATTCTGTTGACCAAGGGGAAGGTATTAGGCATCCCTCGAGTCCCGTGGTTCTAGCACGGTTGCTTTATGGACCTTCATGACTTAAACTAATTTATGAATATTGTATTATTAAGACAATATATTTACCCTCATTCTTTAACTTATATAAATATTATTAAAACTACCTTATTTTATTAATCTATGCCCTTTAATTAAAAAATATATATATATATATACACATATAAATTAAATCAAGCAAAGCAGAATAAAATAAGATATTCTTTATTATTATTATTTCTTTTGTTTTTATTATTATTTTTATTTTTTATTCTATTTTTTACATTTTTTTTACTTTCTCATCTTTTGCTATTATTATTATTTATTGTTATTATTATTTTTTATACTTTCAAGGTTTTATTTGTTTTTGTTATTTTTTTTTTCAACTTAATTTTTTTTTGTTTGGACAAAGAAACTTTCAAAAATAAATATAAAAAATTCTTTCCTCTTCAATTGAAATTTTTTATATTATTTTTATACTTCTTTTCTATTTTTTTTTTTTTTCTCTTTTCCCTCTTTTTTTTGTATGTTCTTTTTCACAGTTTATTTTTTTTAACTTTTCCCTTTTCTTTTTTTATTATTATTATTATATTTTTTTTTTTTTATTCGATTTTTTTACGTCACTAACATTAAATAAACATTCTACTAACTAAAATTAATATATTTACATATAGCTACACATGTTATCATTATAAACTAAATATTAAAAATTACATGACTTGGACAATAATTTTACTTAAATATAAAATAAACTATGGGTTATTTAAATATAAAATAAATCATGGTTTGATATAATAATTTCACACTAAATATAATTATACCAAGGATCTAAACATAAAACTGATATGAACGTTTGAACATACTTCATACAACAACATGAATAAATATTAATGGTTTAAACATACGCGAAACGAAATTTAACAACTTTAATATATATTGCAATTCATTCTCGCATTATCATGACATAAAACTAATACAAAATTAAATTAGTATTACCTCTTGTGGAACTTATTTCACCAAAAGAAAACAATTCGAATAAGGAACCGCGAAAGTAAACCTCAACTTCAACCTTTGTTTTTGAGTCAAAGCAAAATATGTAAATATATTTTCTGATTTTTTTTTAAAAAAGAGTCTCTTTCTTTTTTATGTGTATTTTTCTTTTCACGTTTTTTCCTTCTTTTCTCTTCTGATCTCGTTCTTTTTTTCCTTTTTGTTTGCTGATTTCTTTCTCTCTTTTTTTTCGTTCTGTGAACTGTATCACTGTGTCTGTATGTTGTGTGTTGCCTCTGTTGTTATATGTAGTGTAGTGGTACATGTAGTATGTAGGAGTAATAGTCGTGTGGTTGTGTGTACGTGTGCAGGTAGTGGGGAAGTGGGGAATGGGAATCGTGGGTTAAGTGGTTTGTTCTCTTTATTTATTTATTTTTTAATTTTTTTTTAAATTTTTTTAAATTTTTTTTATATATATGTATATATATACATTAAATATATATAAAATGATAATTATATAATTATTAATTCTTAAATAAATAAATAAAATAAAGCTTAAGGGATAATAATAATAATAAATAATAATCATAAGAATAATATCTGTGTATATATATATATATATATATATATATATATATATATATATATATATATATATACATATATATCTATATATACATTATTATTATTATTATTATTATTATTATTATTATTATTATTATTATTTAACAATCAAAATAAACTTTTCTAAAAAAAATTATATTTATGTTGTTTATTTTTATATCTTTTGTATAAACTTAATGAAAATAATAAAAAAGTCAAATATATTTAATTTAAATTGATAAAATTATTTATTCTTTAAAAATTGGTGTTAAATTTAAATTCGGTCAAAATTACGTGTCTATAGTATGCCCCTCTTTGACTTGAAACACGAAGAGTTTTTCAGACAAAGAAGTAGACAAAGTGACAAGTTTTGACCGAACTTTAATTTGAAAGACCAAAATTTGTGCGACCGAGTCTTTGTTTGGACATCCTACATATCCCGGGTGATAAGGGAATCAGGCCACTTGTAGCTCGAGGAGATTAAGTAATGAGTTGGAAGTTAAGTGAGGTTCTATCGAGGCTCCAGATCGCGGCTCTTATCCTTACATAAAAATTGAAAACTATTAGTCAAAGAAAAACAAATGTACAAACTTCCATCCACGCAGCTTTTTTTTGAATCTTCACTTGAATTTTGACTTCAAGATATCACCTTGATTTTTGAGTGAATATCTTAACTTAGAATTGGAATGGAGGCTGAACTTGCCACTTAGACGGAACTTTTGACATTCTTCAAAATGACAACTTGAAAAATGTTCTTGAATGAATTCGTGTTTTCTTGATCAAAAGTTGACTAGCAAAAGATGTGTGGAAATCAGGCTGCTACATGCATTGAAGAAGCTAATTCTAACCATCATGGAATTGATTATTCTAAAAAATTTGAAACTTTGTTCTTGAATTTCAAATTCAGGTCTCGCTTGAGGAAACCTGAGAACCACCACAAACAAAAAAAATAAATAAAATTTTTGCCCCAATTTTCATTGGGAAATTTTTTTGTGAGTTATTAGCAAATATTCATATAAAACATAAACTTCGGCTAGGAAGTGTTTATTTTAGGATAAAATAAAACTAAAAATCTAGACTAGGAAGTGTTAATCCTATGAGAAAGTAATCTAATCCCATTATTAGGGAGGGTCCTGCTAGTCCATTATACAGGAGGGTCCTGCTAGTCTCATTATTCAGGAGGGTCCTGCTTATCCCATTATCCAGAAGGGTCCTGCTAATCCCATTATCCAGGAGGGTCCTGCTAATCTCATTATCCAGGAGGATCCTGCTATTCCCATTATCCAGGAGGGTCCTGCTCATCCCATTATCCAGGAGGGTCCTGCTAATCCCATTATCCAGGAGGGTCCTGCTAGTCCCATTATCCAGGAGGGTCCTGCTAGTCCCATTATCCAGGAGGGTCCTGCTAATCCCATTATCCAGGAGGGTCCTGCTATTCCCATTATCCAGGAGGGTCCTGCTAATCCCATTATCTAGGAGGGTCCTGCTAGTCCCATTATCAAGGAGGGTCCTGCTAATCCCATTATCCAGGAGGGTCCTGCTATTCCCATTATCCAGGAGGGTCCTGCTAATCCCATTATTTAGGAGGGTCGTGCTAGTCCCATTATCCAGGAGGGTCTTGCTAGTCCCATTATCCAGGGGGGTCCTGCTAATCCCATTATCCAAGAGGGTCCTGCTAATAAAATTTTCAACAAACTTATAATACCAACGAAATATTGTCAATGTTATCTTCATTATTTGGAAGTTCCTTCAAGGAGAAAAAATAATAATAATAATAATAATAAATTAAATAAATATTCCAACATTTAAGTAATTGCTATTTTGATATATATTAGCCAACTTTCATATAATATTCCACAAGTCTTTATTGTAGGGTTTCTATTTCGCTCGGTGCAGACTAGGTTGAACATCTAGGTTCCTCGAATCCTCAATCTTGAAACAACTTGTGTCCCTGCTTCAACAAAAAAAAATTTTTGAGTTTGAAAAGGTGGTGGTTGGTTTGTGGTTCCATCCTTCGACAAGGGCGGCTCAAACACTTATGACGCTTTGGTTGTTTCCAACGGTCAATACTTTTTATTGATTGATAGTAATTTCATTCAAATTTGCTTATTTTGGGACCTAAATCCAATGTCTTTATCTCACAACACTCATTGTTTAGCCTTCATAAGATCAGAGAATTTTGGAATTCAACACTTGAAGACAGATTAACTCAGTAGCCTGATGCTTTGCCTAGTACCGTTTAGAGGCTTGGTAGCGAGTCTTGAAATTTCTTTCTAGTTTTTTGACAAAGACTCGACTCAAATGTATACCAAAAAAAAAGTGACGGAAAAAAAAAATAAGAAAATTACGAACTATATGAGAATAAAAGAAAAGATTCAATGAAGACTTTTTTTTTGTAAGAAGAAAAAAAGAAAAACTTATCTGAGTGTGGGAGCCGAGTCTACTGATCATGCCATGCAATTTGAATTGATTTCCAGACATAGATTTCCAATCTATTCATCAACGATTATTGATTATTCAATCTTGATGTGTTATCCCAACACTTAATGAAGCCATAAATAATTTGAACCCTTATAGATTTTGTGATATTCACGAAGGTCTTTGCCGCTAAAAATCAATCATGTTAAAGCTCACGTCTGTCTTATAGTGCATGTCAGAATTTTCACCAATAAGATTCTCTTATATTCAACTCCTTTTCGCCTTACGGTGCCCACTTAGGGTTTTCACCAATAGGACTCTCTCATTTTTATTTCTTTTTACTCACATTTGTCTTATGGTGCCCATTCAGGATTTTTACCTACCCTTAACCAGCATATTCTCGACATATCAAGGGTTGATGCAAAGACTTTTTTTTAGATGATGGGGTTGATTTTGAGCTTTGAGATGAGAGACCGAATGAATAAACAAACGAATTTTTCCCCAGTATACTATAATATGAATTTTTTGATTTGTATTTCGTTGAAGCGAACCCAATATTAGGGCTGCCTACGTATCTTGCTGAGACAAGAATCAGGTCAAACGTAGTTCAGGCAATTTGTTTTTTTTTTTTTGAAAAGTCAAGGACACAGCATAACCAAGAGATCCCATTGAATTAACCCTTGAAATATCAAGCCCAAACATAAGGGTTTCTAATGTCGAAACTCAATCATATGTAATATCTTTTCACAGCATCAGCATTGACGACCGTTTCTATCACTTTGCCTTCTATACCTGCTAAATAAAGAAAACCATTGGGTAATACCCTTTTAACAACGAATGGTCCTCTCCAATTTGGAGAAAATTTTCCTTTGGTTTCGGCATGATGTGGAAAAATGCGTCCTCATGTTTAGCATAACTACCCAATAAAATATGGGTGTTAGGCAAAGGAAAAACATCTTTTGGACTTGCCTTATTCAAATCACGATAATCAACACACATTCGAACTTTGTCGTCTTTCTGAGGGACGGGTATTTATTGGCTAACCAAGAAGGATATTGAGAGACTTCGACGACTTTGGCCTCAAGTTGCTTTGTGATCTCCTCTTTAATTATTACACTCATGTCGGTTTTGAGTTTTCTCAACTTCGTATTTATCGGAGGAAAATTAGGATCAATTGGCAACTTACAACCATGTCAGTGCTCAATCCATGCATGTCATCATAAGATGACGCAAAAACATCTTTGTAATCGAGCAGGGCCTGGATTATATCGTTCTTTTGATGTCGAACATGTACACTTATCTTAGTCTCCTTAATAATTTCCAGATCCCCCAAATTTATCGTCTCAGTTTCACTCATATTTGGATTTGACTTACTTTCAAAATGATTGAAATCCCTCTTTACTTCCTCAAATACTCTGTCTTCATCATGTTCGATTTCTTGACTTATTATTTCAATATTAGGTCGAAGATTAGATTAGATATTAAGATCTGGCGAAAAATTCTGCATGCATGTCATATCACTAGAATCGGCATAGAAAGAACTGTATAAAAGAAAACGAACAAATACATTAGACTGAAATAAAGATGCAATTACATCCTATTGAAAAGGGAAATAGAATGTTTGAAATAAAAAGACAAGATAAAATCCGAATTACAATCCTTGAAAGAATCGGACGACGAAAGAAAAAACAAGACAGACTACATAGACTCGTCTTTAACGGGGAGAGGGGTGGCCTCCCAATTGCTTAGATTGACATCAGGACAAATGAATTACAAATCTCTGTCGCTAGTGCCTTCTCCGAGTTCCACCATATCAACCTCGACAAATAAATCTTGAAAATAGTTGACCATTTCTTCTCTAACTTTCATCACTGGCTCTGGAAAAGATGATTGATAAGATTCTGTTGCGCGGGCTTTGATGAAAGATTTGTAGATTGGTTGTATAGTCTTGGTAAGTGACCATACATCTCTATTCTGCTTCTTTGCCTTCATTTTGTCCTCGACTCTAGGTTGGTAGCCTAAGCCAAAAGTACCGATGCTCTTTCGTAGACTCACAGGATAAGCTCTTCCTTGCAAGCAGATTCCTAAGCCTTTACTGTCACGACCCAAATCGGGGACGCGAATGGCACCCACATTTACCCTCCTATGTGAGCGAACCAACCAATTTAACCCTTAACATTTCAACATATATCAACTAAAATAATGCGGAAGACTTAAACTCATTAATAAAACAATTCAAAACTATTATTATTATCCCCAAAATCTGGAAGTCATCATCATAAGAACATCTATGATCAAATTACTATCTAAGAATGTCTAAGAAACTAAAAATACATAAGAAGCTAGTCCATGCCGGAAGTCAAGGCATCAAGACTTGAAAAAGAAGATCCAGTCCAAGCTAGAGACGTTAGCTCACCCTGAGATCCGGTATGACAAAGACTGGCTCGAATTACTGTTGAGTTGAAGTTGACAGAACGTTTGCAGCATTACACAAATAACAAAGAAAAAAACATAAAAGTAGGGGGTCAGTACAACCACAAGTACTGAGTAGATATCATCGGCCAACTCAAAATAGAAGATAATATATGTCAACTAATATTATAAATCAACTATAAACTCAACATGTAGCAACAACAAGTACTATAATCATTAACAAGTACCTTCAAGTTCATCCATGAGGCCTCAAGCCTCAATACCATACTCATTTGGGAATTAAGTTTATTAGATTGAGTATATTTATCATCTTTCAAGATTCAGTATCTTTCTTCCTCTTGTGTCGGTACGTGACACTCCGATCCTCTACCACTATGTGTCGGCACGTGACACTCCGATCCCCTAATTCTACGTGTCGGTTCGTGACACCCGATCCCCTATATGTGTCGGTACGTGACACTCCGATCCCCTATATGTGTCGGTACGTGACACTCCGATCCCCTTTATGTGTCGGAACGTGACACTCCGATCCCCTATGTGTCGGTACGTGACACTCCGATCCCCTAATTCTACGTGTCGGTTCGTGACACCCGTCCCACTAATACTATGTGTCGGAACGTGACACTCCGATCCACTAATACTATGTGTAGGAACGTGACACTCCGATCCACTAATACTATGTGTCGGAACGTGACACTCCGATCCACTAATCTCATTCTATCCGTTCATCAAGCCTTCTCTATACCAAGGCATCACCAATCCCATTACTTAATTCATCAAGCCTTCTTTTATACCAAGGCATCATCATTAATATCATAGATTAAAGTTTCTTTCAAGATTTGGGATTCAATGGTTTTCATCATGCTTGTTTTATCAAAATCACATAATCATATTCATGAAAGCATACAATTAAGCATATAGACAGGTTTACAATACTACCAACACATATCAAGCGCTATTAAGAGTCTACTACGAATAGCATGAAAACCATAACCTACCTCCACCAAAGACTAGTGATCAAGCAAGAATTTTCCCCAAAGCTTTCTTCTTCTCGTTCAATCTCCCTAAATTCGTTTCTCTTTTCTCTCTCTTGTTCTTTCTCTTTTTCTTATTCAAACCCTCTTTCTTTTACCCTAATTAACATATAATTAAGTGTAAAAGATGGCAATAATACCCCACTAATTAACCCAAAGTTACCTCTTTTATCCCTCAATAATTTGAGTTATTAATATAAACCCACGAAATCTATAATTAAGGAAAGAATAGTCCAAAACTTCCCTTAAAACGTGTAAAGAAATCCGATTCTGCCTGGGATTTGCGCAACCTGTGACGGCCCGTCGTGCCTGCGACGGTCCGTCACGCAGGTCGTCGCAGCCTCTTAGAACTCAAGTGGACTGTGACGGTCCGTCACCCTTGTGACGGTCCGTCCTGCAAGTTCGTTACGAAGTTCAGAGAGTCGATTTTCAGTACCCAATTTAAGAATTCCTAAGTATATTGAAACGAGACCCTGCGACGGCCCGTCGTGCCTGTGACGGTCCGTCGTGGGGTCCGTTGCCTCAGCCAATTTTCCAGAAATAAAATCTGCTGCTCAAAAAGACTAAACAGGTCATTACAATAGATACCAATTTACCCATCGTTCGTCCCCGAACGATCAAAAGAAAAATAATAATGGCGAAAAGGAGTACCTGAATCTGTAAACAGATGTGGGTATTTTTCTTGCATATCTGCCTCCTTCTCCAAAGTAGCCTCTTCAACCGGTCGATTCTTCCATTGAACTTTGATGGATGCAATCTCTCTCGACCTCAATTTGCGAACTTCTCTATCTAATATAGCAACCGGTTCCTCCTCATAAGTCAAATTCTCATCAAGCAAAACTGAATCCCAACGGATAATGTAGTTTCCATCTCCATGGTATCTTTTCAACATGGACACATGAAACACCGGATGCACTCCGGACAGCCCTGGGGGCAAGGCTAATTCATAAGCCACCTCCCCTATTCGCTTTAGTACCTCAAATGGTCCAATATACCTTGGACTTAGCTTACCTCTTTTGCCAAACCGCATCACCCCTTTCATGGGTGAAACCTTCAACAAGACTTGTTCACCCTCCATGAACTCCAAGTCTCTAACCTTTCGGTCTGCATACTCCTTTTGTCTACTTTGCGCCGCTAGAAGCTTTTCTTGAATGCCCTTCACCTTATCTAACGAATCCCTCAAGAGGTCAGTACCCCAAGGTCTAACCTCAAATGCATCAAATCACCCAATGGGAGATCTACACCTCCTCCCATACAATGCTTCAAATGGAGCCATATCAATACTGGAGTGATAGCTATTATTGTATGAAAACTCTGCCAAAGGTAAGAAGCTATCCCAATGGCCACCAAACTCTATCATGCACGCGCGAAGCATATCCTCCAACACTTGAATCGTTCGCTCAGACTGACCATCGGTCTGAGGTTGAAATGCAGTGCTAAGGTCCAACCTAGTACCCAATTCAGCATGCAATGTTTTCCAAAACTTAGAAGTAAACTGCGTACCTCTATCTGATATGATGGATAGTGGAACCCCATGAATCGAACGATTTCTGAGATGTAGATTTTTGCTAACTTCTCTGCATTGTAAGTCACCTTGACCGGGATGAAATGAGCAGACTTAGTTAACCTATCAACAATCACCCAAATGGATTCATACTTACCCATTGTCTTTGGAAGACCAACCACAAAGTCCATTGCGATTCTCTCCCACTTCCATTCAGGAATGGGCATTCTCTGAAGCGTTCCTCCGGGCCTCTGGTGTTCATACTTTACTTGTTGACAGTTTGGACATTTGGCAATATAGTCAACAATATCGCGCTTCATTCTACTACACCAAAAGTGTTGCTTTAGGTCGCGATACATCTTGGTTGCACCCGGATGTATAGAATACCTTGTACTGTGAGCCTCTGTCAGAATAGTGTCGATCAAATCATCGCTGCGGGGTACACATACCCTTCCCTTAATCCTCAAAACACCTTCCTTGTCGATTGTTGGTTCTTTAGCCTCTCCTTGCAACACTTTATCTCGAATCCGGATCAATTTCTCATCATCAAACTGCTTCCCCTTAATCTTGTCAAGGAAGGAGGATCTTGCCTCCACACAAGCTAACAATCCTCCCTTCTCATTCACTTCTAATCTCATGAGGTCATTAGCCAAAATCTGCACTTCTCTAGCCAATGGGCATCTAGAAGCTTGCAAATGAGCTAGACTTCCCATGCTTCCCGCCTTTCTACTTAAGGCATCTGCCACAACATTCGCCTTCCCCGGATGATACAAAATGGTGATGTTGTAGTCCTTCAGTAGTTCCATCCATCTCCTTTGTCTCAAGTTCAAATCTTTCTGAGTAAATACATACTGTAGACTACGATGATCCGTATAGACTTCACACTTAACCCCATATAAGTAGTGCCTCCATTGCTTTAGTGCAAACACTACCGCGGCCAATTCCAAGTCATGAGTTGGATAGTTACGTTCATGCACTTTTAATTATCTTGAAGCATAAGCAATTACATTCTTTTCTTGCATTAGCACTGCACCCAAACCCGAATAGGATGCATCACAATAGACAATGAAATTCTTACCTTCCACGGGCAAGGTAAGGATAGGCGCGGTAGTCAACAAAGTCTTGAGTTTCTGGAAGCTTTCCTCACACTCATCCGGCCATACAAATGGAACATTTTGCTTAGTCAAGTTCGTCAGTTGGGAAGCAATAGAAGAGAATCCCTTGACAAATCGGCGGTAGTAGCTAGCTAACCCAACAAAACTCCATATTTCTGACACATTAGTGGGTCTTACCCAATTCTTCACTGTCTCAATCTTAGAAGGATCCACCATCACTCCATCCTTAGAAACTACATGCCCCAAGAAGGACACTGCATCTAGCCAAAACTCACACTTAGAGAACTTGGCATAAAGCTTTTTCTCCCTCAACATTTCCAACACAATCCTCAAATGCTCCTCATGCTCCTTCTTACTTTTAGAATATACCAGTATATCATCTATAAATACGATCACAAAGAGATCCAAATATGGCTTAAAAATCCCATTCATCAAGCTCATGAATGCAGCGGGGGCATTTGTAAGACCAAAAGACATCACTACGAATTCATAATGCCCATACCTAGTTCGGAAAGCAGTCTTTGGCACATCCGCTGCCCGTATTTTCAATTGATGATAACCGGATCTCAAGTCGATCTTCGAGAAGACACAAGCACCTTGTAGTTGATCGAATAAGTCATCAATGCGAGGAAGAGGATACTTGTTCTTAATAGTTACCTTGTTCAACTGCCGGTAGTCTATGCACATCCGAAAACTCCCATCCTTCTTCTTCACAAACAAAACCGGAGCACCCCAAGGGGATGCACTTGGTCTAATGAAACCTTTGTTCAACAACTCTTGAAGTTGGGCCTTTAGCTCTCTTAACTCCGCGGGAGCCATTCTATAAGGGGGTATAGAAATGGGGCGAGTACCCGGTTCAAGATCGATACAGAAGTCAATATCCCTATCGGGTGGCATACCAGGAAGATCTGCAGGGAACACATCCAAAAACTCACAGACTACCGAAACCGACTCAATCGAAGGTACTTGGGTAGTGTCATCCTTGAGATGTGCCAAGAAAGCTAAACACCCTTTACTAACCATTTTCTTAGCACGAAGAAAGGATATGATACGCACCGGATTGGAGGTGTAGTCTCCCTCCCACACTAACGGGTCTGTCCCAGGCTTGGCTAGCGTCACCGTTTTAGCATTACAATCCAAGATCGCAAATTGCGGAGAAAGCCAAGTCATACCCAGAATTACATCGAAATCAACCATTTCTAAGATAACCAAATCTACATAAGTGTTGCTCCCCACAAAGTTCACCAAACAAGACCTATATACCTTTTCAACTACCACAGACTCACCCACCGGAGTAGAAACACGAATAGGCGTGTCAAGTAATTCACAATGTAAATTTAGACCATTAGCAAATGATGAAGATACATATGAAAACGTGGAGCCAGGGTCAAATAATACAGATGCCATGCAATCACAAACCAAAAGATTACCTGTGATAACAGCATCAGACACCTCCGCTTCAGATCTCCCAGGGAAAGCGTAACAATGGGCCCTATCACCAGTCTGTCCGTTGCCCCTACCATGTTGTGTCGTAGTGGCTCCAATTTGCCCATCTCCTCTGCCGTTGTGGTCACCACCATTACCTCGACCACCACGTCCTCCAGAAAAGCGGCCTGTACCATGACCACCTCTACCTCTAGCTATTGGGGGTCTGTAACTCTGTTTTGGACAATTCCTCCTAACATGTCCAATCTCCCCACATCCATAACACTCTCTGGAGTCAGGCATAGGTCTCTCGGAGTAGTGTTGATCGTTCTGAGGTGGACCCCCAACTACAGTCTGTAGTGAAGACTGAATTGGTCGAACTGAGTAACCTCCGGAGCTCTGTCCTCTAGAGTAAGAACCATTAAACTCACCTCCCCTTCGAAACCTCTTTGATGTCGATGTCGTGGTGAAGTCATCTGGCTTCACTCCTTCCACTTCTATCACAAAGTCTACCACCTCTTGGAAGGATGTTGCCGTAAGCCGCTACCTGTAAGGCTGAAATTCGCAATTCTGACCTCAACCCCTTCACAAAACGGCGAATCCGTTCTTGTGGACTGAAACAGAGTTGGGTGGCATACCTGGATAATGCACGGAATTTGGCCTCATATGCGTTAACCGTCATCCTACCTTGCTCTAGACTCAAGAACTCGTCCCTTTTTCTATCTCTCAAAGTCCTTGGGATATACTTCTCCATAAACAAGCTAGAGAATGATTCCCAAGTCATAGGTGGTGCCTCTGTTGGTTGACACTCAACATGTGACCGCCACCACATTTTGGCGTTCCCTTGAAACTGATAGCTCACGAACTCAACGCCAAACCGTTCTACTATACCCATCTTGTGTAGTAGCTCGTGACAATCAACCAGAAAATCGTAGGCATCCTCTGATTCTGCACCCTTAAAGACTGGAGGTTTCAATTTCAAGAACTTACTGAAAAGTTCATGCTGATCATTTGTCATAATAGGCCCAGTAGTCAGACGTGGAAATGTGCCTATTCCCAATGAGGCATCCATGCGGGGAGCCATAGTAGCCGCATGTCGTACCTCTGAAACCGGAGGTGTTGGTGCAGAAACCACTGGAGGTGCCTGACCCTGATCAGATAACCCGCTAAGGTAGGCCAGAACCTGATTAATCATTTCTGGGGTAGGTTGGGCGGCATTTCCTCATTCTGCTCTTGTTCAGTTTCCCCTTCCTCGCCCTCTCTTACTACCTCCTCGGTCGGTGGAGGAGTCACCGCCCTAGCATCAGATGGACTAGGTGCTCGTCCTCTTCCCCTAGAGGACGTCCTCCCACGACCTCTACCACGGCCTCTTGCCGCTGTTCTCCCTCGAGCCATAGCCCCAGTGGCTGGCTCAGACGTTTCTTGCCGTGCCGTTGTTGCTGCTGGTGCGGTCGTTGCTCTAGTTCTAACCATCTGCGAAAGAGAGTGAAGATGGTCAGATACCAATTTGTATCACCTAGATACCAATTGGACTCAAGTAGTAGCACGAAAGAAAGAATGAAAGAATGGAATTTTCCTAAAGTCTTATAGCCTCTCAAAGAAAAGTAAAGGCGTCCCCCTACCGTTCCTTAAGACTCTACTAGACTCGTTCTTGTGTGATGAGACCAATGAACCTAATGCTCTGATACCAAGTTTTTCACGACCCAAATCGGGGACGCGACTGGCACCCACATTTACCCTCCTATGTGAGCGAACCAACCAATTTAACCCTTAACATTTCAACATATATCAACTAAAATAATGCGGAAGACTTAAACTCATTAATAAAACAATTCAAAACTATTATTATTATCCCCAAAATCTGGAAGTCATCATCACAAGAACATCTATGATCAAATTACTATCTAAGAATGTCTAAGAAACTAAAAATACATAAGAAGCTAGTCCATGCCGGAAGTCAAGGCATCAAGACTTGAAAAAGAAGATCCAGTCCAAGCTAGAGACGTTAGCTCACCCTGAGATCCGGTATGACAAAGACTGGCTCGAATTACTGTTGAGTTGAAGTTGACGGAACGTTTGCTGCATTACACAAATAACAAAGAAGAAAACATAAAAGTAGGGGGTCAGTACAACCACAAGTACTGAGTAGATATCATCGGCCAACTCAAAATAGAAGATAATATATGTCAAGTAATATTATAAATCAACTATAAACTAAACATGTAGCAACAACAAGTACTATAATCATTAACAAGTACCATCAAGTTCATCCATGAGGGCTCAAGCCTCAATACCAAACTCATTTGGGAATTAAGTTTATTAGATTGAGTATATTTATCATCTTTCAAGATTCATTATCTTTCTTCCTCTTGTGTCGGTACGTGACACTCCGATCCTCTACCACTATGTGTCGGCACATGACACTCCGATCCCCTAATTCTACGTGTCGGTTCGTGACACCCGATCCCCTATATGTGTCGGTACGTGACACTCCGATCCCCTATATGTGTCGGAACGTGACACTCCGATCCCCTACATGTGTCGGTACGTGACACTCCGATCCCCTAATTCTACGTGTCGGTTCGTGACACCCGTCCCACTAATACTATGTGTCGGAACGTGACACTCCGATCCACTAATACTATGTGTCAGAACGTGACACTCCGATCCACTAATACTATGTGTCGGAACGTGACACTCCGATCCACTAATCTCATTCTATCCGTTCATCAAGCCTTCTCTATACCAAGGCATCACCAATCCCATTACTTTAATTCATCAAGCCTTCTTTTATACCAAGGCATCATCATTAATATCATAGATTAAAGTTTCTTTCAAGATTTGGGATTCAATGGTTTTCATCATGCTTGTTTTATCAAAATCACATAATCATATTCATGCAAGCATACAATTAAGCATATAGACAGGTTTACAATACTACCAACACATATCATGCGCTATTAAGAGTCTACTACGAATAGCATGAAAACCATAACCTACCTCTACCGAAGACTAGTGATCAAGCAAGAATTTTCCCCAAAGCTTTCTTCTTCTCGTTCAATCTCCCTAAATTCGTTTCTCTTTTCTCTCTCTTGTTCTTTCTCTTTTTCTTATTCAAACCCTCTTTCTTTTACCCTAATTAACATATAATTAAGTGTAAAAGATGGCAATAATACCCCACTAATTAACCCAAAGTTACCTCTTTTATCCCTCAAGAATTTGAGTTATTAATATAAACCCACGAAATCTATAATTAAGGAAAGAATAGTCCAAAACGTCCCTTAAAACATGTAAAGAAATCCGATTCTGCCTGGGATTTGCGCAACCTGTGACGGCCCGTCGTGCCTGAGACGGTCCGTCACGCAGGTCATCGCAGCCTCTTAGAACTCAAGTGGACTGTGACGGTCCGTCACCCCTGTGACGGTCCGTCCTGCAAGTTCGTTACGAAGTTCAGAGAGTCGATTTTCAGTACCCAATTTCAGAATTCCTAAGTATATTGAAACGAGACCCTGCGATGGCCCGTCGTGCCTGTGACGGTCCGTCGTGGGGTCCGTTGCCTCAGCCAATTTTCCAAAAATAAAATCTGCTGCTCAAAACGACTAAACAGGTCGTTACATTTACCCGGCTCAAACCCATGTTTCAGCAATTCATTCACCACCGTTACAGACGCGATGGGCATATTTGGTTTTGAAATTACACTCCCCTCGGGGACATGCTCAATAACCACTACCTCAGATGCTTGATAAACTAGTGCCTCATTCTCATTATCCGCCTTTATAAAAGGGAAGGAAGAGACTTTGTAGATTGACAAATCCCCCTCACCATGAACAATTACCTCTTGTCGGTCGTATTCAAAATTAATCATTTGATGCAACGTCGAGGGGACTGATCCAGCCCTAGGCACCCATGGCCTCCCTAACAATAGATTGTAGGACGCGTTGATATCCAACACTTGAAAATTCACAGCGAAATCGACAGGCCCTATGGTTAGTACGAGCTCTATCTCACCAATAAAATCTGTTTTTGACCCATCAAAAGTTCTAACACATACATTGTTGGGTCAGACCCTTTCAGCACTAACATTCAATTCTGTAGAGTTGATAAAGGACAAATATTTGCTTCAGATCCTCCATCAATTAGAACTCGAGTGACATATGAAAGCTCACACTTTACAGTGATATGTAGGCCTTGGGTATGTCCTGTACCTTCTTTGGGTAGTTCATCATCTGAAAAGGTGATGCGGTTTACCTCAAATATTCTCCCAGCAATCTTCTCTAACTGACTCACTGTAACTTTACTAGGAACCTGTGCTTCATTCAAAAATTTTATTACAGCCTTACGATGTTCATCAGAATGTATTAGCAAAGAAAACAAAGATATTTGGGTTGGAGTTTTTCTTAATTGTTCCACCACGGAGTAGTCTGATAGTTTCATCTTCCTTAGAAATTCCTCTGCCTCTCCTTCAGTGACCGGACTCTTTACTTGTATTTGGTCATTTTTAGTTTTCCTTAACTCCATCGAGACATAACATCTTCATGAATGGGTTATTCCTCCTACTTCATCTATTTCTTCATCAATTTCTTTTCCCTTGTATGTAACGACTGTAGGCTCATAGTTCCAAGGAACAACTTTGGGGTTAGTCATTTGGAGCTGGGATACTGGCCTGATAATCACAGGAGGAATATGGGCCCCTCGCATGATCAAGATAGGCTTGTTTGGCCCTTTTGGAACAAACGATTTTGCCTTACTCGGGCTTGCCCAAACATCTTCAAGGTCTCCTCTCACAGTTAAGATGGGTGTGTTTGATGGACTCAACTTTTCTAACACATTTTCCGCCCCTAAAGGCATCATTTTTGTTAGATCAACAATATTTGCTGACTTCTCAATGCCAGTTCCAACCCTAAGGATTGGCTTATACGGAGATGCAAACTCTTCATGACCCTTCATCATTTCCAGCATGTTTGTTTCAGTATACCTCGGCAATGGATTTTGATTGATGTTGGGTCCACTCGGACTTTCAACTGTAATTCGGTTAGAATCGATCGAATCCTGAATGGCCCTTTTCAAATACCAACATCTCTCTATGTTGTGCCTTGGGGCATTAGAACAATATGCGCAATGTTGAGAATAATCCAAATTTCTCAGGGGAGGACTCGACATCTTTCTCTCAATAGGACTCAAAACATTCAACGTCCTTAATTTTTGGAACAAGCTAGCATACGACTCCCCAATAGGAGTGAACTCACCTTTAACGTCATTTCCCTTTTTGCATTGTGGTCTAGGACGGAAAGGAATTCTAGCAGTGTTTTGATGAACTTGTGGGGGTGGTGGATGATTTTGTGGAGTTGGTGCACGCCATTGTGGATAAGAAGGGGGTGCAATTGGTTGTGCATTAAAAACATGATATGGAGTGTATGGCATAGAATATTGTGGAGCTTGGGAAGGAAAATAGTGTTGTGGGGAATTACCTAGAACATGAGTCCTAGGCGCTGATACAATAGTGGCCACATCCTCCCTTCTCTTCTTCCCTCCAATATTTCCAGAACCATTTTGAAGCACTTGTGTTGTGGCTTTTAAGGCAGCCTGACTTACAATCTTTCCAGACTTGATGCCATTTTCCACCATTTCCCCTACCTTAATAACTTCAGCAAATGTCTTCCCTACGGCAGAAAGCAGATAGTGAAAGTAATCAGGTTCTTGCGCCTGGAGAAAAACGTCAATCATCTCTGACTCCTTCATCGGTGGTTTAACCCTAGCAGCTTGTTCCCTCAATCTGATAGCATATTCACGAAAATTTTCCATCGTCTTTTTCCTCATGTTGGCTAACGAGGAGCGATCTGGAACAATGTCAATATTATATTGGAATTGCTGTACAAAACATCGAGCCAAATCATCCCATGTGTGCCAGTTGGTGATATCCTAATCTATGAATCATTCAGATGCAATCCCTACTTAGCTTTCCCCAAAATAGGCCATAAGTAACTCTTCTTTGCCCTCTGCACCCCTCAATTTGTTGCAATATCTCTTTAGATGAGCTATGGGGTCTCCGTGACCATCGTATTTTTCAAACTTTGGAATTTTAAAACCAGCAGGCAAGTGGACATGAGGAAACATACACAAGTCACTGAACGAGATGCCTTTGTGGCCTGCTAGTCCTTCCATATCTCTTATACTTTGTTCCAAACTCTTCATTTTCTTAGTCATTTCTTCATGTTCCTCATTCTTGACCATCTTCTCAATTTCGACAGGGGAACTATATTGATGAATATGGGGATGAGAGCTTGGAATTTTAATGGCCTCTTCAAGAGTGTAACTCTGATCACCCCGAACTTTGGGCGGAGGATCGCTCTTGGATTTGGGCACCATCGTTGGCTGCGAGATATTGTTAGTCGGGGCAGTTGACACAAAGAGTGGATTACTTATCACAGGCGTATTCGAAGGGCGCACCATAGAAGTTCCAGGGACATTGAATGTTAGCATAGGGGCTGAATCCAGGGGGATATATCGGATCGCTTGTCGACACCTAGATAGGGTGGGACATATTTGTATTAAAATAGTCTCGGATTGAAGACGATGGAGATTTTCCACTCATCCAAGCCTCGTACATCTCTGCCATTTGATGTTTTAACGCCCTTATCTCTTCTGTTGTCCCTATCTCTTGTGAAGTCATCTGGTTTTGGATCTCCTCATCATTGTCCGATTCATTTCCGTCTTTGGGGGTCATTTTCTATTTCTCTTTCGATCTTGTGTTGTAAGGATGTGATGCCAGTTTAACCACAAACCAACTACCTTTAAGCTAGTATGTCTCTCTCTCTTTATCTCTCTTTCTCTCTCTCTCTCTCTGAATAGAGTAATAAACCGATTAGTGTTAAGAAATTATGCACATTGTATCCACATACATACTTCTAATATGGAGGACCTCATGTTTCATCCTGGCTTACCTATGCATTCTTCTCTTCATTAGTTTTTTAATATTTTATTATTATTATTTATTTATTTACTTATTTGTTTATTTATTTATTATCATTATGATTATAATTTTTTAAGAGAAAGAAGAATGAAAAAAGAAGAGAAATAATAACAATAATAATAATTTGGATCGAACCCCCTGGGTTGCCTACGTATCATGGTTGGCCCATGAATCAGATCTTGCGTAGTTCGAGAAAGATATTAATTAATTTATCTATTTTTTATTTATTTATTTATTTATTTATTTTATTTTTTAAATTTTTTTTGCATGACATATGCACATAAGGTGACCGAAAGCAAATCTTTTTCATTCATTTTCAAATATTTAAAACAATGATTTGAATAAAACAAACAAACAAACAAAAAAACAGAAGTACCTAGGACTTAGATAGATTCTAAATGATATAAAATAACAAAACGAAAAGAAAGAGAAAAAACTAAAAATAATAATAAAATGAAATAATCACTACTAAGAAAATAGACTCGAAAAGAAATGAATCCTCGAATCTCAATCATCTCCAAGACCCTTATAAATCTTCGCCAACACTTTCGGTAGATATGGAGCCAAAGCACGGGCCTGTCGGCCCAACCTCTCATCGTTCTGGTGTAAGTATCTAGCATAAACATTGTTGAGTTCATCCCTGAGTTGTAGTATTTGGTCTCTGGATTCATCCATGTTGTCATAACAATTCTGTAACCAGTGGTGAGCAGTATTGACTTCATGCGTCAAATTTTCCCTTTGTTCTTGTAGCTCTTCAATTTGAAGGTGGAGCACATCTCGCTCGGCTATCCTTTGACCTCTCTCAATCTCACAGTCTGCCTGATAAGCACTGAAACGCATTGCTATTTCTCTTTCCCGTTCCATAGAGTCTTTAACTTGAGTTTGGAGTCTAGACTGTGCGCAGATAAGCTGGGCCTTTTCTTTCTTATACTCCTCTTCCTGTTGCTCCATAGCGCCTGTGGCAAAGCCCAAGTCTTCTTGTAAGGTTAGAATGGTAGAGCGGTGTTTTCTAACTCTAACTTCAAATATCGCATCACGTTGGGCCAACTCCTCTTTAGCGTTTTTCAGGTCATTACTTAGGATATCCAGAGTAGATTTGTAGCTTCTTTCGACTTTGAGGCGATCTTGCTTAATCTTAACCTCAATTTCTGCTTCTCGATCTATATGTCCCTTTATTGACCCTTCTGGCATAACCTTAGGAAGGGGCTGATCATGAACCCAATCTAAGTATGCTTGGTCCACCTCGCCTCTAGTGCGATCCTTCACCATATCGTGGGGACTTGAGAGTATGCATCCCCCCCAAATCTTAAATATCTCTGATTGCCTTAAAGGTATCTTGGGATGAAACTCATACATGAATTCACGCATATCTTTATTAGGTGGTATAAACTGGCGTCGCCCAAGTTATTGCATGACTCTAAGTGGCATGTAAGGTTGGACACCTCGAAGACCCATTAGGACAATGAACGATCAAAAAGTAGACATGTATATCACCTCGGCCGATGGAAACCAATGATAATTCCACACAATCTTGTCAGCAGTCAGATTATTGAGGTGTTGCTTCCAAGCTTCAATACCCTTCGGAAAACTATGATCTTTGATTCTTTCTTTGTGACCTCCAATATAATCATTCCATTCTACTTTAAAGTCCACTGCATAAGGGTGATGATGAATGTGTTAAATCATCCATAGTTGTAATAACATATTGCATCCCTCAAAGTAGTCTTTTCCATCCTTGCAAATAGTTAAAGCACGATAGATGTCTGCCAGAATCATCGGTACCAAGGTGATATTAGGCTTTTTCTCAAGAGCTGTAATGACTGCAGCTAAGTTCATGCTAATATTTCCTCCCTTTTTTGGAAATACCATGATCCCCAAAAAAGCCACCACGAAGGCATCATAATTGTGTGCTTCCCAGGTCAGACGACACCCATTATTACGGAGTTTCTTTCCATACACTTCGAATCCATCACTTTTGCCATATCTTTTGTACAAAAATTCTAACGGAACCCATCCATTATCGAGAAAACCACCTATATCATTCTCATTTATATGCAGTAATTCTAGAAACCTCCTCCCATTAATATGTTTTGGTATCATAGGCTCTTCTTTGTGAAGATGTTTACCCTTTCCAATGAATGCCCCTATCTCCTCAAGGGTGGGGGTGAGTTCACAACCAGAAAAACGGAATACATTCCTTAACGGGTCCCAAAAATGCACTAGTGCTTCTGTCAAATCCCGTCGTGGCTCAACATACAAAAGGCTTTGTAGAAATCCCAAGCGTTTGAACACCATTCCTCGTCCATGGTTTGTCATATTTTCATACCATGTCTTTAAGAGTGTCGAGGCCTTATCCACTATCATGAATCGAGGTGATTGGTCCTCTATTTGTCTTTTATCTCCCTTTCCATATGTATTCATATTTCCCTATATTATGATAGTGACAAACTAGGCTTAATAAAATACATATTTTACAAGAATAACGGAAAAATCATACACACAAAAAAAAGGTAATTTTTTTTTGTATAATAAAATATATAATTTTTTAAATAAGAATAAGTGAAAATCATACACACAAAAAAAAAAAATTTTTTTATTATTTTTTTTAATAAAATAATCTTACACGCACAAAAAAAGCAATTTTATTTTATTTTATTTTTATTTATTTGTTTTTTTTTTTAAAAAAATAGTTATTAAGGAAGAACGAGAAAAAAAAATAATATATACATTATATATATATACATATATATATATATATATATATATATATATATAAATAGCCCTTAAAATTTTTCCAAAACTAAAAATATTAATATATTCGATTGTATTTTATTTTTTGTTGATTAAATTTTCAATCTCTTTATTTTTATATAGAAAATCTTTAATGGTAATAATAGATTTTTCTATTTGTAAAAGAAATATGAATTTTGATAGAAAAAAATTGTGTTTAATAAAAGGATTAGGTCAAAACTTTAATTTGATATTTTTCGTTATAATTAATTTTATAATTCATTTATCTAAAGCCGATCAACATTTGTATGGTCTTCCCAATAATGCAACAAATAACACAAATAATGTACATGATAGTCTTAAGTAGGGATACTTCTCCTAGACAGGCTCGACCCTTGTGTCGAGGTCCCCATTAATTCAACATTATGCATGATGCAGATAAATCGAATCCTATTAGGGATAGTCATTGTTGAGGCTTGTTTTACTAGGTAAACAATCTAATAGGGAAGGTGTCTAGACTGGCCATAAAACGAGCAGAGTACTCGAGTCGAGAAGGGACAGCTTACCAGTAGCAGGGCTTTCTGGCCTCACTGTTAGTCCTTCCCATCCTAAGACATGTGTTACTATAGAATCTTTCCCAGGAGCGTTGCGGCATCTCTGGTATCTCATGGCTTGGGAGCGTAATCGCATCTCCGAATAAAGTATCTCAGAAGACTCAGATGGATGCGCGAGGAAAGATAGCTATATGATAGTTAACATATTATCAAAAGGGTAAATAAGCAAGCAAATAACATATTATGCAATTAAACACAATATTCACAAATCGATAAGTACGTAAATACATCATAAAGTCATGTAGAAGTCCATGTTTACAAGCTCGAATTCTAGTTAGTCCCCAGCGGAGTCGCCAGAGATGTCACACCCCTTTTTCGCGCGGCGGCGTAAGGGTTTTTCCAATTTAAGTGACGTTATTAATTAGGGCATTATTTTAGTTTTTTCAGAGTCGCCACTCGGAATTGAGTTACGGTGTTCCAAGTCACCTTTTATTTAATCCCTAATCAAAAGGAAATGACTCTTTGTTTGGTCTGCGAACGAATTCGGGTAAGGAATTCTGTTGACCAAGGGGAAGGTATTAGGCATCCCTCGAGTCCCGTGGTTCTAGCACGGTCGCTTTATGGACCTTCATGACTTAAACTAATTTATGAATATTGTATTATTAAGACAAATATATTTACCCTCATTCTTTGACTTATATAAATATATTAAAACTACCTTATTTTATTAATCTATGCCCTTTAATAAAATATATATATACACATATAAATTAAATCAAGCAAAGCAGAATAAAATAAGATATTCTTTATTATTATTATTTCTTTTGTTTTTATTATTATTTTTATTTTTTATTCTATTTTTTACATTTTTTTTACTTTCTCATCTTTTGCTATTATTATTATTTATTGTTATTATTAATTTTATACTTTCAAGGTTTTAGTTGTTTTTGTTAATTTTTTTTTCAACTTAATTTTTTTTTGGGCTGCTTAGTGTAGTTTTATCCGAGAGACAATAGTTTATATTGATCATTGTGACTCATATCATTTAATATCTTTAGAATTGGCATCTAAGTGGCATGAAACCTATGTTACCACATCTTTTGTATGATTTAATCGCTTATTGTCATGATGCTTTTGAGCTTTTATACATAAATATTTGAATTTTGGTCTGAGGCCACAAACTTTGTCAAGTTAGTGTTCCAGTTTAGTACGTTTGTACTGTGATAGGAATTTCCTGAGTATGTATTTGGTACATGCTTTTAGTTGTAATTCTCTAGAATCTAATAATATTTTGAATATTGTTGTTATACTTGAGTTCTCATTGTTGAAAAAAGAATTGGTAGTGATAAGTATTACCAGTTATTCTAATGATTTGGTAGACCTTAAGATATTTATGACTTTAAATGGTAAATATTCTCATTTATTTGTTTGCCCAAATTTTAGCTACTTTTGCACTAGCAAGTATGATATACCATTTTCGACCGCCCATAGATATAATACTCAGCTACATTCTATAATTTATTATTACTAATAAGATTGAAGTATTATTACAGGCTGCCCCTTAACATCGAACTTGGATATTGGTGCTCTACTAATACGTTGAAGTATTATTTCGGGCAGTTCAATGTTTATTTTGGGCTTCTTACTTTCTTATACTTTTTATTTTAAATTATATCAGTGTGTGATTTTACCTTTGATCATGGTTTAGTTGCCTCCTATTTTATGTGTAGTTTGTGACTGAGTTTGTTACATGGATTTCATATCAAAGAATATATCCCTCTTATAATAGTATAATCTCCCTTCTCCATATATTTTGATCTTTCTAATCTTGTTCATCCTATGTTATCTATTGAATACCCAATGTTTCGGTAATCAAAGTACTACTTTACATTTTTTGTCTAATGCAGCTCCTAATATGAGCCACCTCTAGTGAGCATGTGATCTACCATGGCCTTTACATGTTTTGATCTTGTTGAGTTCGTGACATTCAATGCTTTCCTTCTTTATCTCGTTTATACCGAATTTAGAACCTCTTATTCAAAAAGAAATTAAGTGCAGAATTTTAGATGTTGCGGGTCCCACTAACAATGGCCATCTACTATCACGACCGAGGAGCACCCCTTAGACGTAACTGGCGTCAGCGTTCTCGGACAAGACTATGACTAGCCTTTTAGAATTCGTCATAATATTTCATAAGTTAAAAATGTGGAAGAATAAAAACTTTTCATATATATCTATATAGTGAGGTTTACATAGACATATCACATACTACATAGGGATTTTACTTAGACTCCTCGCATATGAAGATTACATAGACTTCTAGTTTAAATAACATAATCAAATACATAAAAATTAGTCTAATACTTTATCTCATATTGATCCATCTAAACGGGTATAAATGTTGGACATAGCCAATACAAAACCAATATTTAATTATAGGCTTACATCAATATTTAAATGATAAAGGATTGAACAATGTCTTTATGAAAATACTACTTCAAGGCTTTAGCATAGAGAAAGAAACATCCCTGAACATGAGGACCTATCAATACTTGGAGAAAAGTTTCCAAGTCTTCTTCAGTTGGTCTCTTAGGAACTCAATGTCCGGAACCTACATATTTGTAGAAAACATAGAGATATGGGATAGTACACCACTTGTATTAAGTATGGAACATGTGCACATAAAACATTAAAATCATACTTAAGGGGACATTTGTTCAATGTCATACTAAGTTACTTTGAAAAACCTTTATGCACCATTAAGAGCATATATGAGCCAATGATCACAGATTCATTTAGACAAGACCATATACAATACAAGACCAACATCATCAAGTAAAGTCAAGTCAACATGTCTAGTAGCATAGTAGATCAAAACACCAAAGCAACTCAAACGTAATGTCATAACAACAAAGTATGTATAAGATTTATAACATTACAATATATTCAAGACCTTACTCATAACCCTCTATGAAGCTTACAAGTAAAGTGGTCAAGTGAAGTCCCATAACCCCACACAACCAAGTAAAACCAACAAAGGATCACAAGCAATGTCAAACTGCATATAACATAGAATCATGAGTAGTCACCATCATATTTAGCAATATTGACCATTAACATGTACATAAGTGAGAGTAACATCATATAAAATCATCAACATGTAAAGTAAATATATTCATATCATTTACTTTATGAGAACATACAAACAACCTGCTAGGACTTCCCTCAACGCCAACAAGTGCAATGTATAGGTAGATTCTCATACCCCTACCTAGACTATGTCTTACCCCTTAAGTCACCCTAGTAGGTGTTCACTTTATTACTTAATATTTTACTTTCGAGAATAATTGCCTTAACAGACATAGAACACATGAGATAAATGTGGAATCCGGTGTCATGGAACCCTACACTAAATGAAAGTGGTCTACTTTGCAAGGTAGTACCATAACATAAACATAGCATTCTAGGTTAATCCAGTAGCTAATATTCGTGCGAGGGGAGAATAATCAAGAACTAGGAGACATACTTGAGATTCTCTTTATGAACAATTGCATTGTAATCTCTATCTCATGAGAACCATTTTGAACCTACCTTCCCACATTGGGATGGGACACCTCTCATAACTACTTGTCTTTAAGTATTTATTAATAATCATTAGTATAGGTCATAAGAGACTAACATCTTTTATATAATAATGATTAGCTCATTTGGAATTGCATGAGAACTTTCTTTCAATATAACTGTCATATGTGTGAGATTTACACATTATCATTATCATATCATCATAAGGCACATAAGTAATCCACAATCAACCTTATATATCATACCTTAATCACAATCTCAAAAGACATATCATCAAGAAATTTAAATTATATTCATAATTCCATCATATATCTAATCTAATCACAAATAATACTTCAATTGAACATCATCATCAAGTACAAGCCATCACAATTTAAGTAAGGATTTAAGATCATAAGCGTATCAATTTCCCTTCAATGGTTTTCTTCCATGGTATTACAATTGACCAACCATATTCATCCAGTAATAGACTTAATAACATAATATAATAGTAATCAACACAAGTACTAAGTCAATTGCATCATTACCAACCAATTCAACATCAATTCATAACCTATGGTTAGGGAAATAGGGTCAATTCATGATCTCTTCTATAGAATGAGGTCTAACATCAAGAAATACCCTAATTAACCAATTATCAATAATAATATATCCATAATAATCAAAAGAGAACCAAGAACAGTACAATTTGAGAGATAAATTTCGGAAAAAAAATGAAACCCATGTTTTTCTAAACTTTTTGAAATCAAATTTGAAGAACCTTTTGCGGAAAGGAGTCCTAAAGGTGACAAGCTTCAATACCTTAACAATCCTTGAATATTGTTGGAGAGAAATTTGACTTCTTTCATACCTGATGCCCTTTGACCTTGGTCTTCAATGGTGTTCTTTGGGGAGAGAGAAAGTAGAGAGAAGAGAAAGGATTTTGAGTTTGTGAATTGAAGGATTTTGAGTTTAGTTGAATGAGGGTTATGTCTTAATATAAACCCTTAAATAACTTAATTAGATACCCCCTAAGACTTAATTAACCAAAAACCCAACTAACTAATTTAAAGATATAATCGTAAAATTATCAGTGGAATCAGGCCCTAACCTTTTAGACCTCCATTGTATAGTACAATTATTGTTGGTGTCAAAGAATTATTTTTTTTTACTTTTTGGAAAATTACTAAGGCATTACCTATAGAGCCATTGACGGCACGTCGATTGGTTTTGTAGGTAGCTAGTATCATTTGATAGATATGGGGTCATTTTTGAAGGGTCCTCCTCAAGGACCTTTAGGGTTGTCCTTTGAGAGTCGTACCCGGATGTTTCGACCCTAAACACACTCTTGTACATGTTTAATACCTTTCTACCAAAATATATTGGAGTCTGACTCTTAAAACCCCATGAAATATGCCAAGGCACACTAACCGCTATTCACTAGTCTCGAGACGTCATGGACGTTCCCTTACGTTTTTTTACTCCAAAACATCCTAAATGTTTTATATACATTATTTTATGTCTTAAAACAGTGTTACAAGGACCAATTAATCATGTGAGACTCTATATAAGGTCATGGACTTTTGGTGTTTTATATTGTCCCCCCCCCCTTAGGAACATTAGTCCCCGAATGACACTAAAATCTTTTGTAGGGAAGGATAGACTCAATAATAGCACCCCAACCAACAAAATATATAATCAACATAAGCCACAAATGAAAGGAGTTCTTCAGAAATCCATACAACATATAATCATTGCATTCACGCATAGCAACTCAAAATATCAATTACCACATATAAAAGCTCAACATCACATCAAGAGTGAGTTATGCAATAAATTCTTCCAATACACATCAACATTCTCAATACCATTTCATGAAGGCAAAAATACACCAAAACATAAAACTTTTACCATAAATATGCATATTTTGTGAAAAAGTCAAAATCAAATTTACTCATCATTTTTTTTATTAATACGAAAAACTAACTTTAGTTAGAAAAAGGATGAGGATAACATGACTTCATGTTGCCTCGGCCTCTCATGTTTCTCCCTAAAAAAGGTGGTCTCTCTGCAGAACCTTTACAGAGGCCATCTCTTATTTCCTAAACTTCTTAACTTGGAGATCTAAAATTTCCACCGGAACCTCTTCATATGAAAGGTCCTCATCCACACCAAGCCCTTCAATAGGAACTATGAACACGGGATCACCAATGAACTTCCTAAGCATGGAGATATTGAATACCGTATCTAGACACGTAATATTTTATCGAACATAAGATTTTACACTATTTTTTATTTCTTAAATATTTCTTTTAGGTTTAAGTTAGATATTTTATTTTAGTAAGTTTATTTTACAAGATTTGAAAATAATAAAAAATATATGTTTTAGTTTAATAAATAATTTATTATTATCTTCTAATTTTTTGTTAGTTTAAAAATATAATTTTTAATTAATTATTTTTAAAAAATAAAATAATGACCCACTGTCACGACCCAAATCGAGCCGCGAGTGGCACCCACACTTATCCTACTATGTGAGCGAACCAACCCATCTAAACCCCAACATTTCATCCATAATAAAAGAATATAATGCGGAAGACTTAAAACTCATTAACGAAAATAGATTTAATAACTTCTAAAAACTCAAACACTTATTATTATCCCCAAAATATGGAAGTCATCACCACAAGAACATCTATCCTCAAATTACTAAAGCTAAGAGTATCTAAGGAGCTAGAATAAATAAAAAGCTAGTCCATGCCGGAACTTCAAGGCATCAAGACATTAAGAAGAAGACCCAGTCCAAGGTAGAAGCATTAGATCACCCTGAAATCTGGTGTAATGAAGACTGGCTAGAGTTGCGGTTGAGTTGAAGACGACGGTACGTTTGCTGCACTCCACAAATAACAAAGAGAAAACATACAAGTAGGGGTCAGTACAAAACACAAGTACTGAGTAGGTATCATCGGCCAACTCAAAATAGAAAACAGTATATATTAGATAATATCATAAAATGAACTACAATACTCAACAGGTAGCAACAACAAGTACTATACTCATTAATAAGTACACCAAATACACACATGAGGACTCAAACCTCAATACCATACTCATTTGGGAAATAGGTTCATTAGTTTGAGTATATTAACATATTTCAAGATTCATTCTCTTTACTATCCTGGTGTCGGAACGTGAGACTCTGATCCTCATCATACTATCCTGGTGTTCGGAACGTGACACTCCGATCCTCATCATACTATCCTGGTGTCGGAACGTGACACTCCGATCCTCATCATACTATCCTGGTGTCGGAACGTGACACTTCGATCCTCATCATACTATCCTAGTGTTGGAACATGATACTCCGATCCTCATCATACTATCCTGGTGTCGGAACGTGACACCCGATCCATATACTATCCTGGTGTCGGAACGTGACACTCTGATCCATATACTATCCTGGTGCCGGAATGTGACACCCGATCCACTAACCTCATTATTTTAGTTCATCAAGCCTTCTTTTATACCAAGGCATCATCATTAACGAAGAGGTTTAGGGTTTAAGATTCAACAGCCTCATCATGCTAATTCATCACAATTAGAATATTCATATCATGCAAGCACACAATTAAGCATATAGAAGACTTTATAATACTACCCAATACATATCATTCGCTATTAAGAGTTTACTACTAATAGCATAAATCATAACCTACCTCCACCGAAGAATTGTGATCAAGCAAGCTAATCCTCAAAGTTGCGTTCTTCTTCTCTCCCTTGTTCGTTCATTTCTCCCTCTCTTGTTCTTTCTATTTTTCTTATTCAAACCCTTTTTCATTTACCCTAATTAGCATATAATTAAGTATAAAAGATGACAAAAGTAACCCACCAATTAATTCAAGGTTATCTCATTTAATCCCCAAGTAATTAAATTATTAACATTCAACCACTAACTTTATAATTATAAGCAGGAATAGTCCAAAACGCCCCTTAAAAACATTTAACAGAAATCCGACCCAGTCAGGTTTACGCAGCCTGTGACGGCCCGTCGTGCAGGTCCGTCGCAGAGTTCAGAGATTTAATTTCTGTGGAAGATGTGTGACGGTCCGTTGTGCCCAAGACGGTCCGTCCTGCCATTCCGTTACGAAGTTCAGAGAGTCGATTTCAGTACCCAAATTTCAGAATTCTAAGTGTTTTGGAACGAGACCCCCCTCGACGGTCCGTCGTGCCCATGACGGTCCATCGTGAGATCCGTCGACTCAGCCAGTTTTTCCAGAAATAAAATTTGTTGCTCAAAACGACTAAACTGGTCGTTACACCCACCTAACCCTACTTACCTTTGATATTTTACTATCCCCACACCTCTCTACGCTAACCTATTTCACACCCACTACCCACCTGCACAACCACCCCACTTTCCCATTTTTACCACCCTCACACACCTCAGACGATTCACATTGCACACACATGCACTACTATAATACACAGACACATACACAAAAAAAAAGGAAAAAGAAAAGAACAAGGAGAAATAAAATAAGCAACAAAAAAGCAATACAGAGAGACAGAAGAGAAAAAAAAAAGAAAACAAAAAAAGTACTTTTTCATTCTTTCTTCAAACAACAACGAAAAATACAACACAAAAAAGGTTGAGTCGAGGTTTGCTTTCACGGTTCTTGTTGTGACCTTTTCTTTGTGAATTAATTTTGATAAAAGGTAGAACTTTATCTTCATTACATATTTGATTTTATAATTAAGCAATATGTAATTCCAATGTCATGAAATTGTTCAAGTTTAATTTATATATGTTTAATTTTTGCATTATGATCTTAAATGGAATGAGAATTGCATATCCCTAAATATGTAGTAAAATTTACATAACATGTAATTATTCTTGCATGCTTTGAATTCTCATTTTTTCTTGGTCTTGATTAATATACAAAGCTTAATAGTCTACGGTATGTAGTTATTAGTATTTAGATGAAATTTAGTACTAATAAGTTAAGTTACTTCTCCACTTTATATAGTATTAATATCGTATCTATTTTTTTTTTAAAAAAATAAAAATAAAAGAAATTGAATCTTCAACTTTCTTTGCATTTCTTTTAGTGCGAAAATTTAGAATGTTTTCAATCAATTGATTTATGTGGATATTTTTTTATTTTAAAAAAAATAAAAAATGAAATTAAAAAGTTTAAATAAAATGAAAAGACACAAAATTTTATATAGGATAAAAAGTAAAAAAAAATTATGAAGTAAAAAAATATAAAACAAAAAAGATGTAATAAAAAAAATAAGGACAAGATAAATAAGAGAAATATAAAGAAAAACGTATATGAAGAAAAAGCAACAAAAATATGAAATAATAACCAAAAGAAAAAATTTAGAAAAGGCTACACAAAGCCAACAAAAAATAAAAGAAAATATATAGTTTTTCTTTGTTAGTTCATGTAATACGAATAATTAAATTTTGTTTCAATCAAGAATGTGGTTACATATCTTTTTTTTTGGGGGGATATTTAAAAAATTCAAGAATACGGTTATGCACCTTGTTTAAATTTAAGGATTCGGTTACACACCTTGGTCAAATTATTTTACTTATTTAACTTTCACTAATTTAAATCAATTTTTGTAAATTTAGATTGTTAGGTGTGATGAACTCGCGAGAGGAAGACAATTATTACTCATAACGTCAAGATTGAGAATGTAGTTATGTATCCAATTTAAGAATGATAATATTCAATAATTAAAAATAAGTTGATCATGGCCTTTAGACACAATGTATCCACAAATCATAAAAATAAGTTTAAGTCAATAAAACCGACCATGCTAGAATCACGGGACTCAATGCATGCCTAATACCTTCTCCTCATTCAACAGAATTCCTTACCCAAATTTAGGGTTTGCAGACCAAACAAAGAATCATTTCCTTTTGATTAGGGATTAAACAAAAAGGTGATTTGGAACACCATAACTCAATTGCATATGGCGATTACCAAAAAAGATAAAATAATCCCTATTCAATAATAACACTTTAATTGGATAAAACCTTCCGCCGTGCGCTGAAAAGGGGTGTGACATATCTGGCGACTCGGGAACTAACCAGAATTCGAGCTTTGTTATATTGACATTAACTTGATTTTATTATTTTATTTTTATTGGTTATATTGTTTTTCATGGCCTATTATTTTATTTGCTGCTCATTTATTGTTTTTATATTTATATTATTGAACTTTACTTTTAAAAAAAATCTCTCTGGCACACCTTATGGGTCTTTGACTACACTTACACACGTTCAAGAGAAAGAAATTATGCATTCCATTTTCCCTTTTAGTTTAAGGTGGAGTGTCTTGACACGCGGTGAAGGAATTCTAGTAGCACATGTTAGGCGAGGTTGGACTAGCAATGAAGTCGGAATAGCGATATGTAGCCCCTCCTTGAATCGAGTTGTCCACTTGAGTAAGTTAGTCTAGACAACTACCTCTTTTAGGTTCTGGTTACCACTTGTAGGATCCATTTATTTGCATGATTTTTTTTACTTAGTGAGTCTCGAAGTAAAAGTTATGTTTGGCATGGACAAGTAACCCTCTTTTACTTGACCAATCTTTAGATCATTTTATGTTCTACATGAAAATGCATTTATTTATAAAGTCTCTATAAGTTGACTCATTTTTGTGTGATAAAAAGTAATCTTTTGATTTTATTAAAAAGGGAAAATACAAATATATTTTTTTCCTTTGGATGTTATAACAAACTTCTTTAAAAATATAAATAAAGATTGTTACAACTTAATGAAAGAACGAATTTTATTTAGGTTTCTTTTATATAGTTAAAAAATAAAAATATTTTGCTTCTATTATACATATAAAAATAATTTATTTCTTAAGTCAAAACAAATTAGATGTTCAATCTGAACGAACTACACATACCTAATTCTCACCCAATAAAATACGTAGACATTTTTTGGGTTCGGTGATCTTTAAAAAAAAATATTTTCAAAAATTTTAAAAAAAGAAGCAAGAAAGCTTAAATTTTTTATAATAAGTTTTGTTTTAGAGATTCAAAAAAAAAAAAGGATTTCATCTAAAAAAAAATTCAAAAAAAAAAAAAAAAGTTAGTTATTAAGTTTTAGAAAAAATGCAATGATCTTATTCATGCTCTCAAATCATGTTATAGATTTGATCAATGCATTATCAAATCATATTTATGAAAAATAACTAATAAATTAATAATTAAGAAATGTCTAACACTAATGAACTTTATCATTCATGCACACAATTAAATTAAGATGGTTTGTTTGTAGCTAAGTTGGCATCTCATCCCTATAATACAAGGTAAAAAGGGAAAACGAAAATGGTTCAGAAAGACGGAAATTATTCAGACGATGATGAGCTCTGAAATCATATGACCTCACAAGAAAAAGAGTCGACAAAAGAGGTAAGAGTATTAAGACAACAAATGGCAGAGGTGTACGAACCTTGGATGAGTGGACAAGCTCCACAATCTTCAATTCGTGACTATCTAAATATAAATATGTCACTCCCTATCCAAGTGTCAACAAAGGATCCAATTTATCCTCCTGGATTTGGTCCTTATACTAACACATCCAACATAGCTGGAACTTCTGTGGTGAACCCTTTGAGTATACCAATGATGAGTAATTCACTCTTCGTTTCAACTATTCCGACTAATAACATCTCACAGCCTATACAAGAGCCGAAATTGAACAGTCACCCTCTACCTAAAATTCAATATGATCGAGATTATACCCCTGAATTGACATTCAAAATTCCAAACCCTTATCTACTCACTCATCAATATACTGCTCCTGTTGAAGCTGAAAGAGCTGTTAAAAATGATGAAATGAAGAAATGTCTAGGAAAATGAAAAGTTTGGAACAGAGTGTAAGATATATGCAAGGACTGGGAGGTCACAAAAGTGTCTCATTTAATGAGTTATGCATTCTCCCCACATTTATCTACCCATCGGTTTTAAAACTTCAAAGTGTGAGAAGTATGATGGACCTGGAGATCCTCTAAATCATTTGAAGAGATATTGTAATCAACTAAGAGGTGCTGGAAATAAAGAAGAATTGACCACGGATTATTTTGGGGAAAGTTTTATGGGAATTGTCTCAGAATGGTTCACAGATCAAGATACTTCTAACTGACATACATGGGATGATTTTCCTCGATGTGTTGTTCAACAATTTCAATATAACATTGACATAGTTCCAGATCATACTTCACTGGCCAACATGTGGAAAATGACCACCGAAATTTTTAGTGAATATGCTATTAGGTGGAGGGAGCAAGCTACGACGGTTAAGCTGCCAATGGAAGAGTCTGAAATGATTGATGTTTTTCTCCAAGCAAGAACCAGAATACTTTCATTATTTACTTTCTACTGTTGGCAAAACATTCGCCAAAGTTATCAAGATTGGTGAAATGGTGGAAAATAGCATCAAGTCTGAAAAAATTCTTAGTCAAGTTGCCTTGAAAGCCACCACGCAGGTGATTAAAAATGGATCAGGGAATCTTGGGGGAAATAAACTAAAGGAGGATGTAGTGAATGTTTTGTCAGATACACAAAAGAGTCCAATGTGTCCACTTTATCCTGCACCATCTCAATACCATCCCTCTATACCCATGCAAGTCACACAATATTTTATTGTTCCACCTAATAAGCGGTCTATAATGCACATATGCATATCTACTAAACTATCCTAAATGGCGAGCACCAACACATAATGTTCGTCCTTCTTCTCATTTTTTTGAGCACCTTATAATCTCTGTCCGAGATAGGGATTTGAAGGAGGTCAAAGGCATAAAAATAAGTTCACACTAATTGGAGAATCTTACAAAAGCTTATTTAATAAGTTGATACATTTGGAGTTGGTAGAGACAATTCCTCAAAATTATGTGAACCCATATGCAGAAGGTTTCAATACTACAATACGGTGTGCAAACCATTCTGATGCTCCAAGGCACCGTACTGAATATTGTCGAAACTTAAGAAGAAAGGTGGAAGAGATGATCCAAACAAAGAGAAATGTGGTTCAAAATGATGACCCCCCAAATGCTACTAAGAATCTTGTACCGGCACACAATGATGTACACTTAATCGAGATGATATGTGATGACAAAAAAGATGAAAGTTCTCTCAATTCTCAAGAAAAAATAATTGAAACTGTTGAATCTTTCATGAAGGGTAGCATGCAAAATAGTGGATAAGAATTGAATCTTAGTGATGGGGATACACTCTTCTTTTCTCTAAAAAGAGAGTATGGATAATTTTTTTAATCATTTCTGCTATGCAATCTTTTCTTATTTTATTGAGTTAGACTTTTCTATCATTTTTCTTATATGTTTGTTTGTTGAGTCTTTTCATAATTTGGGTTATTATATAGTTGTAACCTGAAATTTAGTTTGTCGTCTTATTACTATGTCATTTAATCTTAATACAATTGATCCGTTTTATTTGATTTTTCACATATGCATCTCTTTTCAATTCAATTTTTGTTACATGATATGCAAGAGGATTTGGTCAGATCTCAAGATTATATGTAGTCATAGAATGTATACTCTATATAAGTTTGAAAAAATTCATTCGAGGAAATAAATAAAGGACTTAAACACCTTGATACATTCTTTAGTAGCGAAAAATGCGTAAAGGAATAAATTTCATTTAAATTGACATATGTAATTTTTGTCAAGAAGTTATTGCTCAGAAGGAGATTTCGAGCTGATAATTATATACATATCAAATAATGCATATGCAAAGAGATAATGTCTAATTTTCACTTTACATCTTAAAGGGCATGCTTGTATTTGACATTTTTAATATTTAATATAACTAAAGCATTTCATTTTACTGTTCAAACATCGTGTAATCCTTAACTATCCATTTTGAGCCTTAAGTTTATTCTGTTTCGTACCCCTCTAATGGAACAAACATACAAAAAAAATCCACAAATTCATATTTTTTTAAATAATTAAAAAAGGGAAGAGTGAAGAAGAAAGGTGAAAAAAGGTTTGAAAAATCAATGACAACAAAACAATAAACTTCTGAACTACGTTTGACCTAATTCTTGCATTGAAAAGATACGTGCTGCCGTATTTGAAGGTCCGGTCCAACCAAGAAAAGAAACTTAAAAGGTCCTCATTACAAAATCTTGAGTAAATAATAGTAACAATAATAATTATTATTTTTATTGTTATTATGAATTTTATAAAACTTAGAGTCGATTTCAAAACTTGTAAGTTTTAACCCTGTTACCGCACTACCTTAGAACCTTTATGACAATTCTTTCTTTGTAACCCCTATCCTAAAGCAACGCTACAATCCAAATAACGACCTTATGATAATTTTTTAACAATGACAAGTCAGTAAGCTTTGATTCTTGATAATCATATAAGAAAAACTCATGTCCTTCGTATGATGAGTGAAAATGAGGAAATCTTATCGATGAAGATCCTTCAAAGCACTCCAAGAAATCATTTGTGTTGAGAGAAAGTGAAAAGTATTATTGGTGAAAACCATCAGGGAACTATAAGAGATGGTGATGGAGAGACATACAAATGAGTGAGATTGTTGATGAAAAATATTTTAAGGCACCACAAGTCGAATGTGAGACATGAATGAAGTACAAGATTGGATTATAAAAGCATGACTTCAAAATGCTGAAAGTTTGACAAAAATAAAGTTAAGATTGATTGGACAGATCAAACAATTTAATCTCACCTGAATTTCATGATGATTAGGGTTGAGGATCACTCTCATATGAGTCTTTTTATTTCATTTTTTTCTCAAAACGAATAAATAGTTTTTTTTTTCTTATTTTATATAGCTCAATTCCCTTTGTATTTCTTTCTTGAGTTAGTTTTTCATTAAAGCATGAAGGAAATGATTTCAAAATTGCTATCATTTTTTCAACTACTCAAAACAAAGTGTGGTTAGCACATCAAATGTGACATGATTCAAGAAATAGTGACGTTCATAGTTACTTGTTAACAATTGAAAAAATTGAGAATTTATTTGGATACCAGATTCACTGATTGTTAGAAGATGGAAACAATATGACAAATTTGAAGATGGAAATTCTGAATAACTAGAGATGTACTTTAAGATTATAAAGGTGAGCTAACTAGCAGATGAAAGTAGTCTATCTCAAGCTGAAATTACCATTAAACATGGCAACAATAGGAACAGTTATCCTCAAATCCAATGCCACAAATAAACCGCTATATAATTAACAAATGAAAATTGAAGACTCAAATTTTGTAAACATTATTGCAAAAAAAATTAAATTAAAATAATAATAATAATAATAATAATAATAATAATAATAATAATAATAATAATAATTAAAAATTACATGTATTTTTCCTCTTAGGACAAACATTTCCTAGTTTGAGACATTTATTTCTCATTTTCTTCTAGGATTAATACTTCCTATTTGGAGAGTGTTAGAATATATTTTATTTATTTATTTTCTCTATACTAGAATAAAAACTATTTAGTTTGACGTACTTATTTTTCATTTTTTTTTGTATTATTATTTTTATTATTATTTCTTTTAGGATAAAAACTTTCTATGCTAAAAAATAAAATACTAAATAACAAAATTAAAACTTAAATTTAAAATGTTATGGTAATTAGACTTGATTTGCAAGGACCCTCCTAAACAATGAGAATTAGATTAGCAGGACCCCCTAAAAAATGAGAATAAAATTTAGCAGGACCCTACTAAACAATGAGAGTTCGCGTAGCAAAACCCTTATAAACAATGAGAATTAAATTAGTAGGACCATCCCAAACAATGAAAATTAAAGTAGCAGGACCCTCCTAAACAATAAGAATTAGATTAGCAGAGACCCTCCTAAACAATGAGAACTAGCGTAGCAGGAGTCTCATAAAAAATGAGAATTAGATTATCAAGACCCTCCTAAACAATGGGAATCAGATTAGTAGGACCCTCATACACTATGGGAATTAGCATAGCAAGACCCTCATAAATAATGAGAATTAAAATAGCAGGACCCTCCTAAACAAGGAGAATTAAAGTAGCAGAACCCTTCTAAATTATAGGAATTAGAATAGAAGGACCTCCTTAATAATGAAAATTAGATTAGCAGGACCATCCTAAACAATGGGAATTAGCGTAGCAGGACCCTCTTAAATAATGAGAATTAGCGTAGCAGGACCCTCCTAAACAATGGAAATTAGCGTAGCAGGACCCTCCTAAGCAATGGGAAGGAGATAGACCCTCCTAAACAATGGGAATTAAAGTAGCAAGATCTTCTTATACAATGAGAATTAAAGTAGCAGGACCCTCCGAAACAATGGGATAGATTAGCAGGACCATCCTAAACATGGGAATTAGATTAGCAGGACCCTCCTAAAAAATGGTAATTAGCGTAGCAGGACCCTCATAAACAATGGGAAGTAGATTAGCAAGATCCTCAAAAACAAAGTGAATTAAAGTAGCAGGACCCTCCTAAACAATGGGACAATCGGAATTAGATAAACAGGACCCTCCTAAACAATGGGAATTAGCATAGTAGTACCCTCCTAAACAATGGTAATTAAAGTAGCAGGACCCTCTAAACAATGAGAATAATATTAGCGCGACCCTCCTAATGAATGGGAGTTAAAGTAGCAGGACCTTCCTAAAACAATGGGAATTAGATTAGCAAGACCCTCCTAAACAATATGATTTAGATAAACAGGACCCTGTTAAACAATGAGAATCAGATTAGCAGAACACTCCTAAACAATGAGAATTAGCGTAGCAGGAACCTCCTAAACAATGAGAATTAGATTAGCAGGCCCATGCTAAGCAATGAGAATTAGTGTACCAAGACCCCTCTTAAATAATGTGATGTCGTATTAGTAGGAACCTTCTGGACAATAGAATTCGCAAGATCCTCCTTTATGATGTGATTTTATCACTTTCTCCTAGGATAAGTACTTTGTACTCTGAGGTGTTATTTTTATTTTCTACTAGGATAAAAACTTCCTAGTCTGAGTTTATTTTTTTTATTTACATTTTGCTAATAACACACAAAATTTTTCCAGTGAAAACGGAGGATATTTTTTTAATTATTTCTTTTGTTTGTGATGGTTTTCTGGTTTACACAACCAAAATATGGATTTGAAAGTGAAGAACAAAGTTTCAATTCTTTTTCAGAATGATCAATCCCATGATGGTCAAAATCAGCTTCTTCAATGCATTGTAGCATGAGTTCCTCACATCTTTTAGTAGTCAGCTTCCGATCAAAAAAACATGCAGCCATTGAAGAGCACCTTTAAATTCTCATTTTTGGAGAATGTCAAAAGCTCAATCTAAGTGACAAGTTCAGTTTCAAATCCAATTCAAGGTTAAAATACTCACCCAAATTTAAGGTCATATCTTAAAGTGAAGATTCAAGTGAAGTCTCAAGAGAAGCTGCACAGATAGGAGCTTGTACTTTTATTTTCCTTTTGACTATTAGCTTTCATTTTTATGTAAATTGGATAAGAGCCGCGATCTGGAGTTTCGATGGAACTTTACATAACTTTCAATTTATCACCTCATCTCCTTGAACTACACGAGACTTTATTTCCTTACAACCCGGGATATGTAGGATGTCCAAAACAAGGGTTGGGTCGCATATCTTCTTTTAAATTAGAGTCCTGTTAAAACTTTTATCTTTGTCTACTTCATTGTCTGAAACCACTTCGTGCTTCCAGTCAAAGAGGGGGAAACTGTAGACACGTAATTTTTTATCGATAATAAGATTTCATACCATTTTTTATTCCTTAAATATTTCTTTTATGTTTAAGTTAGATATTTTATTTTAGTAAGTTTATTATTAAAAGATTTGAAAATAATAAAAGATATATGTTTTAGTTTGATAAATAATTTATTATTATCTGCTAAATTTCTATTAGTTTAAAAATATACTTTTATCAAAAAATAGAATAATGACCCACACTAACCCCACTTATCCTTCCATATTCCACTACACCCACGCCTCTGTACACTACCCTATTTCACACCCACTTCCCTTCTGCACCCACACCCCACTTTCCCATTTTACCACCCTCACACACCTCACACGACACACATTGCACACAACTCACTACTATAATACACAGACACATACACAAAAATAAAAAGAAAAAAGAAGAGAAGAAGGATAAACAAAAAGAGCAACAAAAAGGCAATACAGAGACACAAAAGAGAAAAAAAAAATTATTCTTATATTCAAACAAAAACGAAAAATACAATACAACAAAAGTTGAGTTGAGATTTGCTTTCGCGGTTCCTGCTGTGTCCTTTTCTTTCTGAATTAGTTTCGTAAAAGGTAACACTTGATCTTCATTACATTATTTGATTTCATAATTACGTAAGATGTAATTTCAATTATTATAAAGTTGTTAAAATTTAATTTATATATGTTTAATTTTGCATTATGATATTAAATGGAATTAGAATTGTATTTCCTTAAATTTGGAATAAAATTTATATAACATGTAATTATTCTTGCTTGCTTTGAATTCTCATTTTTATCTTGGTCTTGCTTAAAGTATGAAGCTTAATAGTCTGCGTAAGTAGTTATTAATATTTAGATGGAATTTAGTTTTAATAACTTAAGTTACTTCTCCGCTTTATACATTTCATAAAATCCTATCTATTGTTTCTTTTTTAAAAAAATAAAAAATGAAAATATAAGAAATCAAATCTTCAGCTTTCTTTGCATTTCTTTTAATGCGAAACTTTAGAAAGTTATCGATTAATTGATTTAGGTTGATTTTTTTTAATTTCGATAAAATAAAAAAATATAAATTTAAAATTTTAAATAAAAGGAAAAGACACAAAAATTTATAAAGGATAAAAATTAAATAAAATAAGAAGTAAAAAATATAAAACAAAAAGATGTATAAAAAAAAAGAAAAATAAGGAAAAGATAAATAAGAGAAATAAAATGAAAAAGAAAAACAAAGAAAACAATATATTAAGAGAAAGCATAAAAAATATAAAATAATAACCAAAAGAAAAAATTTGGAAAAGGTTTGCTGGAGACACAAAGCCGGAAAGAAAGAAAATATATAGTGTTTAATATTTTTTTTGTCAATTCATGTAATAATAATAATTAAATTTTATTTCAATTAAGAATGTGGTTACACATTTTTTTGAGGTATTTCAAAAATCAAGAATGTGGTTATGAACCTTGGTTAAGTTTAAGGTTTCGGTTACACACCTTGGTCAAATTACTTTAATAATTTACTTTCCTTAATTTAAATCAGTAGGTGTAAATTGAAATTATTAGGCGTGATGAACTCGCGACAGGAAGACAATTATGTCTCCTAACGTCAAGATAGAGAATGTAGTTATGCATCCATTTAATAATGATAAAAATTCAACAATTTAAAATAAGTTGACCCTAGCCTTTAGACACAATACATCCACAAATCATAAAAATAAGTTTAAGTCAATGAAAGCGACCATGCTAGAACCACAAGACTAAAGCGATGCCTAATACCTTCCCCTTCGGTCAACGGAATTCCTTACCCGAATTTATGGTTCACAGACCAAACAAATAGTCATTTCCTTTTGATTAGGGATTATAAAAAGGTGACTTGGAAAACCATAACTCAATTCCAAGTGGCGACTCCGAAAGAAGGGAAAATAATCCCTATTCAATAATGTTACTTTAATTGGAAAAAACCGTCCGTTGCGCGTAAAAAAGGGGTGTGACACCGGATTAACCAAAGCTAGTTCACTAGGTAATCTCAAGTCGTATGCAACCTTTCCGACCCTTTGTAACACCTCATAAGAGACAACATACCGGGGACTTAACTTCCCCTTTTTCTCGAATCTTATCACCCCTTTCATAGTTGAAATCTTCAAATACACCTTATCACTTACTACAAATTCAAGATCTCTTCTTATATTGTCGGCATAAGACTTTTTCCACTTATAGGCTATTTTCAACCTATCCCTTATAACCCAAACTGTATCCAAAGCTTCGTAAACTATTTCAGGACCAAGGAGTGAAGACTCATCAACCTCAAACAACCCAACCGGAAACTACATCTCCTACCACAAAGTGCCTCAAATGGAACCATGTAAATACTCGAATGGTAGCTAATATTATATGAGAACTAAATATATCACAACTGATTGTACCAATTCCCTTTAAAGTCTATCACACAAGATCTTAACATGTTTTCTAGGGTTTAAATAGTATGGTACACTTCACCATCCGTTTGGGGATGAAAAGCGGTGCTATAATTTAGTTGCGTACCTAACACTTTTGAAACGACCTCCAACAACGAGAAGTGAATTGTGCACCTTTACCCGATATGATGGACAAAGGTATACCATGAAGAATCATATTCTCATCTATGTAGATCCTTGCATAATTCTCTTTCGAATATGTGGACTTGACGGGGAAGAAATGGTGTTCCTACATGGAAATTGGAGAAATTTAATATGGACATTGTTGTTGGGTTGTCTCAAACCCGAATGTAAAATAACTCAATATACCTCTATAAGATCACGATACATTTTGGTGGAACCCATATGTATATAATATTGGGAACCATGAGCTTCCTCTAACAGCCTATCCCTCAAATCATCAACATCCCTAGCACACCATCCCCTCTCGGGGGATTGACTCATTCATCTTAATAAGTACCGATTTCTTCAACTCTATGAATAGCAGATAAAGATTTTGTGTAAACTTTACCTCAAACACTGAGGATGACTCGGAGCTAATTTGTACCACAAAATTACCATTTGGGGAATCTTCCAACCGAACACTCAATCTAACCAACCTATGTACATCCTTCACTAGGTATTTCTGGCCTTCTTCCACATTAGATACACTAACCATGGTCGTATGACTCGAAGCATCCGCCACCATATTAGATTTACCGAGGTGGTAGAGAACACTCATGTCATAATCTTTCAACAATTACAATAATCTTCTTTGAAGGAGATTCAACTCCCTTTGAGTAAAAACATATTGAAGACTTTTGTGGTCGGCATACACATCCACATGAGCACCATATAAGTAATGCCTCCATATTTTTACAGTAAACACTACAACCGCTAATTCAAGATCGTGAGTTGGAAAATTCTTCTGATGCCCCTTGAGTTGTCTAGAGGCATAGGCTACTACCTTGCCATGTTGAATAAAAACACACACCAAACCCACTCGGGATGCATCACTATATACCAGAAGACCCTTGTTACCCTCCAAAAGAGTAAACACTGAGGGAGAGGTGAGACTATCTTTTAATACTTAGAATATTCTTTTGAAAGCCTCTGACCACTCAAACATCACACTCTTTTGGGTCAAGGTAGTCAAAGGAGAAGTAACGGAAGCAAATCCATGCACAAACTTTCTATAGTACCCGACTAAACCCAAGAAACAACTAATGTCGATTAAGGTCAATGGTCTAGGCCAATTCTTAAGCGCCTCGGTTTTCTTTGGATTGACCTAAATACCCTCATTAGATATGATATGACCAAGAAATGCCACCGATCTCAAGTAACACTCACACTTGCTAAATTTTTCAAATAGTTGGTGTTGTTTAAGTACTTATTATACCACCCTCAAATGGTTCATATGTTCACCCTCATTCATCGAATATACGAAGATATCATCAATGAAGAGAATCACCAGGAATCTAGGTTATTTGGCAACACCCTATTCATAAGGTCCATAAAAGGCGTCGAGGGTTTTCGTGTGACCAAAGGACATCACTAAGAATTCATAGTGACCATATCTAGTTCGAAATGTTGTTTTAGGTACATCTTCAACTCTCACCCTATGTTGTTGATACCCCTACCTCAAGTCAATCTTAGAAAAGTAGATAGCCCTTTGGAGTTTATCAAACAAGTTTTCGATCCCAGCGAGAGGATACTTGTCACGACCCGAGAGGACACCCTAGAAGATACGGTGTTATAGAATTGTGGCACGACGTACTTGACCTCTCAAAGGTTTTGTGCAATCCCTTTGACATTATTGATTTCATACATGTATGTAAAGTAATGCTGAATTCAAACTTTTCACACGAAATATCTTAAAACATCTTTTATATAAAAATCATTAAAAACTCTAGGTCTAAACATATGTCAATCTTCGACTCAAGAATACTTGGACACGGCCCATACAATACGAATATGACAATCTATTATCTATAAAAATACTTTGAAATAAGAAGTCTAAAGATGAATATGCCCTCGAGTCAAGTTAGGACATACTTCAACTTGCTTGAACGATAACTAGATTCCAAGCTTTTCTTCAACACTCATATGATCTTCCACCTACACCTTTAGATATGATAAATGTATGGAATTAGTACAAACACTGTACTAACTATGGCATAATGCATAAAATCATGAAAACATACATTTATTGGAAATATGTTCTTTTTGATTAAAACATCATAGTATAAGCATACAAACAACATTTAACACCTTAGAATATATAAGACATCACATAAACAATTTATCAAAACTTAAGAAATATTACAGTAAGCCAATCCAAGTTACAGTGAACTAATTCTACATTACAGTGAACTAAGCTCAACTTCACAGTGAACCCATTTAGCTTGCAATCCCCTCATTAAAAGTTATGCTAAGACTCACATAAGTAAGGAAAAGAGAGAACATCCATACACCCTATCTTAACACACCTAAATTCTCCTTAAGACAACCTATATTGAGATAATTACACTTACAATACAGAAAAACACATAACATGAGATCCTCCTACTAATGGTGATTCTAAGGTTCACTTGAGTGAGTTGTGAAGTGACCTCCCATACAATACCTTCACACATATCTAATAGATCCTTTAGATTTCATAGGATAGGATCATTCTCATTTCATAACATAACATATACATATAATATGACATTGTCCTCCCAAAATTTATCAAAAGACTTATTTAAGTAAATTAAGAAAATAATGCACATACACCATCTCCAAGCTTACCTAAATAATCCTTAAGACTACCTAGGTTTAGATCATGTCTGGTATATCAACCAACTTTCCTATCTAGAGTCATTCTTTAGACTTACCTAGGTAAGATAAAAGTGACCACTCCTATGCCCCCTTCACACCTTAACTAGACAACCCTTAAACTACTCTAGGTAAGTCTATCCCCTTTCACACCTTAACTAGACAACCCTTAAACTACTCTAGGTAAGTACTTATTCATTTAAATGATTTTTAATTTAAGTTATTATCTTCATTAGTTCATTGAAGATACATACATTCATCACATAAGGACATTCAAGTAATGGTCTTGGAGAAGACCTAGGGACTCACTCTCTAACATCTTCAAAGCCAATTGTGCAAAGTCTAGATAGCGTCCCCTACCACCACCTAAACTTTGTAGTACTTATCCAACACTAGTAGGTATCCCATATGATAAGAATAGGCAGTAACTACGACATATACCATGGTATCTAGGTGGATTCTGGATTTGTAACCTACTCCGATGGATGGTTTTCTACTTGCCAATGGCTGAACTTGGAAACGTCCCATGTATGCACATGGTTAAGGAATATGAAGGGTCTCTTTGTACTATAGTCTCATTATTAACTAGAACTACTTCCCTAACTTTACTCACTCGGTGCTAGCCTTTATTCTCAGAGAGTATTTCAATAAACGAGTACATAAAAAGGTTACTTTACAACCCAATCACATTCATTTTACCAAAGAGGTCCCCTAGGTTTGCCTTACAATGGTAAACATGATAGCTTAATGATTTTTCTAAGGTTGATTTCATGTGATACTAACCAATCAATCCCTAAGTTCACCATTTATACAAGAAGGATACCATTACGGCTTTCGACTTCAAAAATATCTTAACCTTCTTTCTAGAATGTTCCATGTAATGACCTTCTTTACATAGTTTAAGGTCTCACATACAATACAAGGGTGCACTAAGCTTACCTAGTCAAGAGATCACATATTCACATATCATTCATGAATCAAGAAGAGGTACTTAAGTCTACCTAATCAAGACACATAAATAGTTAAATTTAGCACATATAGCATATCTTTCAAGTAGAACATAAGAATAACCAAGTCAACTTTAGGTCACCCTATGAACTACCATAGGATCATCAACATAACCATCACCAAACTCATATAGCCAATTACAAATAATCATACATTAACTATAAGGCTACACACATAAGAACATAGTCATAGTCTAACATGATCACCTACAACATAACTAGAAGAAAATATACATTCACATTACTCACAAGTAGATGGATATGATCATAGTTCCCATAAATCAACTACAAATATCTTCATACTATGCCATGAAATGCTGAAAAGGTCATGATCATCATAATACAGAAAGTAACACCAACGAGCCCACATAATTCACAAGTAAAGAAAGTAGAACCGCCACCATGAGTGAACCATACCAACAAAAACATAATACAAGACCTGATTGACATAAAATAAAGAGAATTTGGTCAGCGTAACACCAATCCATTATCACCACTTCAATCAATAGATAAATTATCAAGTACATTACGAAAAGGCTTACCCATGGCCATGATCACCAATTCAATTCAATACATACATTAAACAATGAATCAAAGATAATTCAAATTAAATTTATGAATGATAGCATTAAAATATAATCAATTCACCCATAAAGTAGTCAAATCTAGGGTTACATGAATTACTTTGGTCCATAGAGTTTTTAATTTAAAATCATCTAATTAAAAACAATTCAATCAGCATACAATGATTCAAAACCTTTAATGCAAGAACCTATGGATAGATTATAGAAATGGACAATTAATCTTTTTGATCATTTTTATAATGATTGAAATTGACTTCTCCAATTGAATAGAATAAAAGTATAAAACGCCATACCTTAATTGGGATGAAAATCTCAAAAAAAATGATGTAGAAAAACTTAGAAAAAATCAATCTTCTTCATTGGAGCTTCAAAACTTCATCAATGGAGGTTTTTGGAGAGAAACAATGGAGAGGTTTTGTTTTGGACTTGAGGGTTATGATTTTGATGGTTAATTGGGGTTTAAAAAGGTCTAATAAACACCTATAATTAGTCCCAAAAATACAAAAACTAGCCTTAAACTTATAGAACCCTTTAAACAAGTCAATATCAACTTAAATTTCTGGAATTATTGTTGGGAAACAAGTCCACAACGCAGAGCTGCTCCCGCATCATTTTAATAAATTAAAACCTGAACCATTGGAGTATTCATTGTGTCCACGACACGGAGCAACTATTTCGTTCTTGGTGGACCAAGACCAAGTCCTCGATGCGGACTGGGTCCCACTAAGTGCTAAATTCTTCTTAGTAGGGCAGCTTGCTGGCCCAAGGCTTGGGTCCTCCTGTAATACACTTTCGTCAATCCTCGGGGAGTTTTTCCAATCCATTTCCACATCAATAAGACTCACATACATGTTAGAAACCTCTCACATCGATTTGACTTGAAACGTACACATAAAACTTGATGAAACACACTAAGACACACAAGATCGTCTCAAGGCAAACCTTTCGAACGTCATGGACGTTCTTGGACGTTTGATCTCTAAACTTCATGAAACTTTAGAAACATCATATAAACATCATTAAAACCCATTTTAGGACTTTAAAAAATCATTATACAAATGTTAGGCTCTATTTTATCCTAAGTCATTTTGAGGGTGTAAAATACTCCCTACTTGGAAACATTCGTCCTCGAATGACACTTGCTATTGTCATATACATGTTTACCCCATATAATTTACCACCATCGTCGTCTTTTCAAGGACTAAGACTAGATTTTTAGTCTTATGTCATTAAATTCATAGGTTGAAAAAAGCGGAAAAAATTAAAACTTTGATTATAGCTACTTGGAGGTTTACATAGACCTCTACATACACATAACATATATTCATATCGAGTATACATAGACCCTTCGTATAGGAAGGTTACATAGCCTTCTACTTTTATTGCACATATGTATACGTAAAATATAGAAATAGTCTAAATGATTTTATCATCTCAAATAAGAAGTAAAGCGGCCGTGTCAAGTAAATAACCCGACTAGTGAGGTTGGGATCGTTCCCACGAGGAAAATAGTTTAGACTTAACTTCAATCTATTATTACTATTCATCAGTCAGTTACTTCCTTGGAAAGCAAAAATGATAAAAGGGGGGTTTTCTATTTCTGAATAAATGAAAATAACAAGCAAAATTAAAGGAGACACTTAACAACTTCGAATGTTGGAGTTTAATCAATTAATAAAAGTAACTAGGGTTTACGTGTTCCCCAAAGGTTCATAACTTCATAATTCTAACTATAACCATTCTTTCCTAGTATCTTGCATGCAAAGTGATAAGTTATGTATTTCTAAATCCTTGGTCCGGCATCTAGAAAATTTCACTCCGCACCTTGATCCGGCTATGTGTGTTGCTATACTAACCCTTAACTTTACCTCATATTAAGTATCATATTCGATATTTGACTAAGTTATTACCTCGTAGCAATCAATACTAGCATATTAGATAGTATACACTAAATCTATATTTATAATTCTTTTCCTATTATCTACCTCCTTGGTCCAGCAAGTAGCATTAAGGCGAGTTATAACGTTGGTCATCCATTAAAAAGACTTCTAAGCAAAAGAATTATAAATACATGCTCATTATTCGCCTATGGTTCCCACAACCCTAGTTATGGAGTTTAGTTACCCATAGTTATAATCACAATATTCAAATATATGATATAAGAATTCATGTACTTACTTCAATGAGACAGAGTAAAATCCGAAAGTTCGCTTGATTAATCAAAAAAAATCACCAACAATCAATTACAAGAGTCTCAAAATATCCACGAGTCTCACAAAGGGTCTAAAAAACAATCAAGAGTCTAACAATGATCAAGTGTCTAACCAAATAATACAAAGTCTCACCTAAAAAACGAGTTTTTTTGAACTATTTATAAAAAATTAAAACCTAAATAAATAAGGACTCTATTTGCTGGAAATCTGTTAAAATGCGGCTGGGTCGACGGACCTCGCGACAGATCGTCGTGGTCACGACGGACCGTGATGGACTCCGTCATCCCATACTTGTACAATTTCTTCTGCTGATCTCTTCATTACCCTTGACGGCAGGTATGACAAATATGGGTACCGACTCAATGGAAAGAACTTAGGAGTCTAGATATTGGACTCTTACTATATGATAAAGACAACCCTTTGGGATCATTTTGCATGCTTTTAGACAAAAAATAATACGACCTCTAGGAATAGAATTTCCCCCCATCCACTCAACAATAGATTAATTTGGGAAGTTAAACCTCTCCACTCTTGTCCTACAATCAATGGATGCAAAACATGCATGCAACCGATCCATACCAAATATAGCATCAAAATCAAGCATATGAAGTTCTTACACATAAACATAAGAAACTCTATTGGATAATATTATTGGACAATTTCTATACACCCTTTTCGCAACAACCGACTCACCTACCTCAGTAGACACTATAAAAGGTTCATGGAAAATATCAAACATTTTAGATACTAGAGGTGTAAAAAATGATAAGGTAGCGCCAGGATCAAGTAAGGCATATACATCAATAAAGAAAACTTCAAGATACTGGTCACAACATTGGGAGAAGTTTGTTGGTCACTCGTAGAGAGGAGATCATAGAAGTGGTTCTTCTTTCGGGCATCACTAGAACCACTTGCTTTAGATTGACCACTACCTGTGTCTTGACTCTCCAAGTTTGGACAATCTCTCATCTTGTGACTACTCTTTCCACAACTAAAACAATTATCCGTCCCCTCAAGGCAATCACCATAATGCTTTTTACCACACTTTCCACAAGTTGACTTCTGATTTGGTGAATTAGTACCTTTTCCATTCTTGAATTTTGGGTTAGACAATTTATCACAACTAGCTCTTGGGAATTTGGAAGGGACTTGATTAGAAACCCTCTTCTTAAATATAGGCTTGTCTTATATCTCAAGCCTATTCTTTGAAGAACCTCCATTGAATGACCTTGCTCTCTTAGCATCTCTACTATTTCGCTTAGACCTTTCCTCCTCAACCCTTCTTGCATGCACCATAAGACGGGAAATGTTCATGTTGTCATGTAGCATGACCGAATGATACTCCACTTGTAATTTGTCCGACACCCCCATCACAAACCTGCTAATTTGGTCTCTAAGATTGGAGACCAAAGAAGGAGCATATTTGTACAACTTAATGAATTCCAAAAAGTACTCATGGACACTCGTTCCTCCTTGGTGAAGATTGATGAACTCCACTACTTTCCCATAAAATTGCATGGAAGTCACAATTTTGCAATGTTGAAGGCACAATTCTTCATGCTTCTGAAAGGTCATCATCTCTATGATCATCTTGATGGGTCTAATCCTTCCCCATCTCATACTATCACAACTAGCACAACCCATACTGCCAATCCTGCGTTTTCTCTTTGGTTTCAACAAGATCAACACTTTCAAAATGCACTTAAGGCATCTGTTGATAAAAAAATTGCTACAACAATTGTCGCTGCTAACTCAACTAACATAGCCTGGGATGACCTGCACACCGCTTATGCAAATAAGTTTTAAACAAGAATTTTCATTCTGCCTGATCGTCTTATTCGTCTGAACAAAGACTGACAACCAGTCACCGAGTAATTTGTGCTCATGACTCTCCTATTAAAATATGAAAAACTACACGAAAGCTTCAAGACCGTGAACTTTTTCTTTGATGTGAGGAGTCCAAAACCATATCAACCCAGATTACTGTTGTTGTGGCCACATCCATCCAATCTTGTAATTCAAATTATCGCAACAATCATCGCCCCAACAGTAACAATGGTAGCAACCAACAACGGCGGTCCAACAATCTCTTCACTTCACCAAATAAGAAGAGATCTTTGACCAGAACAACTCCTATGATAGTCTACACTACCAGGTGTGCAATAAACTTGGTATTGTTGCAAATATTTTTCATTCGGAGTCTCACAATCATTTTGTGGCCAAGGCAAACTATGCGTCTGGCTTGAACACGTCTGAAAATTCTTGGATTCTCGATTCGGGAGCATCTCATCATATCACTGCCACACCCCAAAGCTTGCAGGCATACAATGTCATGGAGAAAGTATCTATGGGTGATGATAATAAAATCTCCATAACTCACACAGGTTTGACTCATTTAAATGCATCAAATAAATCATTCAAAATCTCTAAAACTCTCTGTGCTCCAAGCATTAAATGCAATTTACTCTCTGTCTCTAAATTTTGTCAAGATAACTTAACCTCTTTTGAATTCTTTCCTTTCCATTTTTCTGTGAAAAACATGGAAACGCGCACTCCGTTGGTGCACGGTGAGAGTAAAGATGGTCTTTATGTGTGGCTGGACTTAACCTCTATTTGTCCTCCTAAAGCGCATTTGACTTCCTCCACCACAATAAGTTTCACATGGCATCGTCGGTTGGGTCATAATAAATTCAATAGTTTTACATTTTATTTTGAAGAAATTCTCGCTACCTGGACCGCGAGATAAATTTTCAGTTTGTAATACTTGTTCTTCGAATAAGGTTGATCGCCATCCTTTTCAATAATTCACTTTGTTATGTGCCTACCGTTTCCAAACTATCTTTAGTGATTTATAGGGTCCTTCTCCAGTTCAATCGATTGACAATAAATTATATTAATGTATTTTTGTGGATTATTATACCAAATACACCTGGCTTTACACATTAAGAAATTCAAGAGAGGTTACTAATCATTTCCAGAGTTTTGAAACATCAATTGAACGTTGTTTTAATACGAAAGTTCTTTCTCTCTATACATATTGTTGTGGAGAATATAGAAGTCGTGACTCATACCTAAAATATCACGGTATTGAGCATCTTGTATCTCCTCCATACACCCCCCAAACAGTTTCTCTTGTTCTACGTTGTCACAGGCATATTATTGAGATGACCAAAACCTTACTTCATGAAGCATCACTTCATCGACTCTTTGGTCTATTGCCTGTCAACGTGCGAATTATCTCATAAATTGTTTTCCTACCCCACATTTCAAAAAAAAATCACCGTTTAAACTTTTGTCTTGTCAAGATTCGGATTATAATTCTTTAAAAATCTTTGGGTGTCTCTACTATCCCTGTACCAAACCTTATTCCAAAAAATGAATTAGATCCTTGATTAACACCCTGTGTATATTTAGGATTCTCTTTACTTCTTCATTGTCATCAATTTTTTGATCCTAAATCTTTTAAAATCTATTTATCTCGTGGCGTAAATTCTTTCGGAAATAGTTTTCCTTACCAAAATATTTTTTCAAATGTTTCTGCAACTTGTAAACTACTTGCATGGGAAGGTTTAGTTGCAGAAAACAAACACCATTCACTATTTTTTCTCCTCCTCTTAGACAATACTTATTGAGTCCCATACTTATCCCGAAGGAAGGTACCGTGAACGTTCACCAAGACACCGTCTCCTCTGCTTTCACTCCAACAGAATCTGCATCTCCACGTAACTCTTCTACTTCTCCTACACCCTCCGCTGCCCCTCATGATCACATTAATCCTCCAATTAGATAAATCATCCACTTTCCCATTTGTGTACAGCCGCAAAAACAAAATAGTCATTTGTTGGCCCAAACTCTGCTGACGATCCCACTGTCTTAATTCGCCTACAACCTTCTCTTGAACCTGTTCAAGTCAAAGAACCTCCCAACCTTCTATTCCTCCATAAACTCGTGTTGTGATCCGCTCCTATCACAACATTCACAAACCAAAAACCATACTTGACTTTCTGGCTCAGTTATCCCCCACAATCACCCCTACCATCTCTAAACACACTAGCAAACACCAAGAGTAGCAGAGAGAAATGAAAAGTGAATTTGATGCATTATTGAATAATCATACATGGGAATTGCTACCACATGACCCCACACAAAATGTTTCTTCTTGCAAATGGTTATACATGTTAAAAAAGAAAGCCGATGGTACAATCGACCGCTACAAGGATCGACTTGTTTCAAGGGAGTTTACATGACGTCCCAGAGTTGACTACCATGCCACATTTAGTCCGGTTGTTAAACCAACTACTGTGCGGTTGGTTCTCTCAATTGTTTTCCATCAGAACTGGCCCCTCCTACAACTTGATGCCAACAATGTATTCTTGTAGGTCGTCTAGAAGAAGAAGTGTACATGGTCGAACCTCCAGGTTTTGCGGATGAAAAATTCTCCAACCATATATGTCGTCTAAATAAAGCCATATATAGACTCAAGAAAGCACCTCCAGTATGCTACATAGAACTCAAGACGTTCCTTCTGTAACTCGGATTTGTCATTTAAGAATCTGATGCCTCTCGTTTGTAAAGGGTCTAACAATATTATGTACCTCTTGGTTTATGTGGAAGATAGCATCATCACATAGAATCACAAATTCGGGGTAAATTAAATCAGGATATAGCTTCTCTTGCTGCACGTTTTTCCATTAAGGATCATGGAAAACTGCACTTCTTCCTTGGAATTGAGGTGCTCTGTACTTCCAAAGGTAATACCTTATTACAGTCTAACTACATAAATGAAATTCTCTTTAACGAAAACTTGAGGATTGAAATTCGGCAAAAAAACCAATTAGTGGCTTTGACGTGCCTCACCTATATGATGGTGCGCAACTAACTGATGCCACTCATTACTAGACAGTTCTTGGAAAACTACAGTGTTTATCTTTTATTCGTCCGGACATTAACTTCTCTGTAAATAAATTGTCTCAATTTATACATTCTTCATCCGAAGTACTAAGGTATCTCCAAGGCACAATTCATATTGCTCTTCACATTCAAAAAGATAATGATTTCAATCTATAAATATATTCTGTTGGGCTGGAGATGTAAGTGATCGAGCTTCCACTACTGGTTACATATTGTTTTTCGGCCAAAATCCTGTGAGCCGGTCCTCCAATAAACAAAGAACAATTGCTCTCTCCGCAAAGAAGCAGAGTATCATGCTATTATAAGTGCACTTACGGAAACCAACTGGGTGACAAATGTGCTAAAAGAACCACATGTTTCACTTCTCCAAGCACCAACCATTTACTTTTACAATGTGGGTGCAACTTATCTGTGTGCAAATTTAGATTTTCATAGCTGCATGAAGCACATTGTTGTAGACTTTCTCGTTGTTCGCAAACAAGTTTAGTAGAATCAAGTTCAAATTGTTCATATCCCTGCTGCAGATCAACTTGCGGACACTCTCACTAAAGCTCTACCGAATCAAGCTTTCGATAAACACCTATTCAAGTGAGGCGTTGTTACACACTTCCTATATTGTCACGACCCAAATCGGGGACGCGACTGGCACCCACATTTACCCTCATATGTGAGCGAACCAACCAATCTAACCCTTAACATTTTAATACAATATCAACAGAAAATAATGCGGAAGACTTAAACTCATTAATAAAACAATTCAAAACTATTATTATTATCCCCAAAATCTGGAAGTCATCATCACAAGAACATCTATCTCAAATTGCTAAACTAAAACTTTCTATGAAGCTAAAACAACTAAAAAGCTAGTCCATGCCGGAAGTTCAAGGCATCAAGACTTGAAGAAGAAGACCCAGTCCAAGCTAGACGCATTAGCTCACCCTGATTTTCCGAAGGTAGTGAAGGCTGGCTAGATCTACTGTTGAGTTGAAGTTGACGGAACGTTTGCTGCATTACACAAATAACAAAGAAGAAAACGTAAAAGTAGGGGGTCAGTACAACCACAAGTACTGAGTAGATATCATCGGCCAACTCAAAATAGGGAACAGTATATATCAATAATAATGTAAATCAACTACAATACTCAACATGTAGCAAAAACAATATTAATTCATCAATAAATACAACTGAGTTCACACATGAGGACTCAAGCCTCAATACCATACTCATTTGGGAATTACGTTCATTAGATTGAGTATATTCATTATCTTTCAAGATTCATTATCTTTCTTCCTCTTGTGTCGGTACGTGACACTCCGCTCCTCTATTTCTATCCTGGTGCCGGAACGTGGCACTCCGATCCTCATATACTATCCTGGTACCGGAACGTGGCACCCGATCCATAATTCTATCCTGGTGTCGGAACGTGACACTCCGATCCTCATATTCATTCTATCCTGGTAACGGAACGTGGAACCCGATCCATAATTCTATCCTAGTGTCGGAACGTGACACTCCGATCCTCATATTCATTCTATCCTGGTACCGGAACGTGGCACCCGATCCATAATTCTATCCTGGTGTCGGAACGTGACACTCCGATCCTCATATTCATTCTATCCTGGTACCGGAACGTGGCACCCGATCCCCTAATTCATCAAGCCTTCTTTTACACTAAGGCATCATCAATCTCATTATATAATATATCAAGCCTTCTTTTATACTAAGGCATCATCAATAACAAGTGAATTAGGGTTCTTTCAAGATTTGGGATTCAATAGCTTCATCATGCTTTGTTAATTCATCACAATTTCATATTCATATTCATGCAAGCTTACAATTAAGCACATAGTAGGGTTTACAATACTATCAACACATAGCATTCACTATCAAGAGTTTACTACAAGTAGCATGAAAACCATAACCTACCTCCACCGAAGAATTGATCAAGCAGAATTTTCCCCAAAGCTTTGCTATCCTCTTTGTTTACTCTCTTTCTCGTTCGACTCCTCTCTTTCTCTTGGTTCTTTCTGTTTGTTTTATTCAAACCCTCTTTCCTTTACCCTAATTATCATATAATTAAGACTAAAAGAGGACAATAAAACCCACTAATTAACTTAAGGTTACCTCTTTTAACCCCCAAGTAATTAGACTTATTAATATTAACCCTCAATCTTTATAATTAAGGAAAGAATAGTCCAAAACGACCCTTAAAACGTGTAGAGGAATCCTAGTCTGCCTGGGATTTGCACAACCTGTGATGGCCCGTCGTGCCTGCGACGGTCCGTCACACAGGTCATCGCAACCCCCCCCAAAATTCAGGTGGACTGTGACGGCCCGTCACACCTGTGACGGTCCGTCCTGCACCTCCGTCCTGACGGTCAGAAACTCGTTTTTCGGTACCCAATTTCAGAATTCCTAAGTATATTGAAACGGTGCCCCACGACGGTTCGTCGTAGATGTGACGGCACGTCCTGCAGGTCCGTTACAGATTACAGAGAGTCGATTTTAATATCCAAATTGAAGAATTCTAAGTGTCATGGAACGGAACCTCCTCGACGGGCCGTCGTGCCTATGATGGTCCGTCGTAGTGTCCGTAGTCCTGGCCAGTTTTTCCAGAAATAAAATCTGCTGCTCAAAACGACTAAACAGGTCGTTACAATAGATACCAATTTACCCATCGTTCGTCCCCGAATGATCAAAAGAAGAAAAACAATGGCGAAAAGGAGTACCTGAATCTGTATACAGATGTGGGTATTTTTCTTGTATATCTGCCTCCTTCTCCCAAGTAGCTTCTTCAACCGGTCGATTCTTCCATTGGACCTTGATGGATGCAATTTCTCTCGACCTCAACTTGCGAACTTCTCTATCTAATATAGCAACCGGTTCCTCTTCATAAGTCAAATTCTCATCAAGCAAAACTGAATCCCAACGGATAATGTAGTTTCCATCTCCATGGTACATGAAACACTGGATGCACTCCGGACAGCCCTGGAGGTAAAGCTAATTCATAAGCCACCTCCCCTATTCGCTTAAGCACTTCAAATGGACCAATATACCTTGGACTTAACTTACCTCTTTTACCAAACCGCATCACCCCTTTCATGGGTGAAACCTTCAACAAGACTTGTTCACCCTCCATGAACTCCAAGTCTCTAACCTTTCGGTCTGCATACTCCTTTTGTCTACTTTGCGCCGCTAGAAGCTTTTCTTGAATGCGCTTCACCTTTTCTAACGAATCCCTCAAGAGGTCAGTACCCCAAGGTCTAACCTCAAATGCATCAAACCACCCAATGGGAGATCTACACCTCCTCCCATACAATGCTTCAAATGGAGCCATATCAATACTAGAGTGATAGCTATTATTGTATGAAAACTCTGCCAAAGGTAAGAAGCTATCCCAATGGCCACCAAACTCTATCACGCCTGCACGAAGAATATCCTCCAACACTTGAATCGTTCGCTCAGACTGACCATCGGTCTGAGGGTGAAATGCTGTGCTAAGGTCCAACCTAGTACCCAATTCAGCATGCAATGTCTTCCAAAACTTAGAAGTAAACTGCGTACCTCTATCTGATATGATGGATAGTGGAACCCCATGCAATCGAACGATTTCTGACATATAGATCTTGGCTAACTTCTCTGCATTGTAAGTCACCTTGACCGGGATAAAATGAGCAGACTTAGTTAACCTATCAACAATCACCCAAATGGAGTCATACTTACCCATTGTCTTTGGAAGACCAACCACAAAGTCCATTGCGATTCTCTCCCACTTCCATTCAGGAATGGGCATTCTCTGAAGTGTTCCTCCGGACCTTTGGTGTTCATATTTCACTTGTTGACAGTTTGGACACTTGGCAATAAAGTCAACAATATCACGCTTCATTCTACTCCACCAGAAGTGTTGCCTTAGGTCACGATACATCTTGGTTGCACCAGGATGTATAGAATATCTGGAACTATGAGCCTCTGTCAGAATAGTGTTGATCAAATCACCGATGCGGGGTACACATACCCTTCCCTTAATCCTCAAAACACCTTCCTCATCGATTGTTGCTTCTTTAGCCTCTCCTTGTAACACCTTATCTCGGATTCGACTTAGTTTCTCATCATCAAACTGTTTCCCCTTAATCTGGTCAAGAAAAGAAGATCTTGCCTCCACACAAGCTAACAATCCTCCCTTCTCATTTATTTCTAACCTCATAAGGTCATTAGCCAGAATCTGCACCTCTTTAGCCAATGGGCGTCTAGAAACTTGCAAATGAGCTAGACTTCCCATGCTTCCGGCCTTTCTACTCAAAGCATCCGCTACAACATTAGCCTTCCCCGGATGATACAAGATAGTGATGTCGTAATCCTTCAGTAGTTCCATCCATCTCCTTTGTTTCAAGTTCAAATCTTTCTGAGTAAAGACATACTGTAGACTACGATGATCCGTGTAGACCTCACACTTAACCCCATATAAGTAGTTCCTCCATTGCTTTAATGCAAACACTACCGCGGCCAATTCCAAGTCATGAGTTGGATAGTTACGTTCATGCACTTTTAATTGTCTTGAAGCATAAGCAATCACGTTCTTCTCTTGCATTAGCACTGCACCCAAACCCGAATAGGATGCATCACAATAGACAATGAAATTCTTACCCTCCACTGGAAAGGTAAGGATTGGCGCGGTAGTCAACAAGGTCTTGAGTTTCTGAAAGCTTTCCTCACACTCATCCGACCATACAAATGGAACATTCTGCTTAGTCAAGTTCGTCAATTGGGAAGCAATAGAAGAGAATCCCTTGACGAAGCGGCGGTAGTAGCTAGCTAACCCAACGAAGCTCCTTATTTCTGACACATTAGTGGGTCTTACCCAATTCTTCACTGTCTCAATCTTAGAAGGATCTACCATCACTCCATCCTTCGAAACCACGTGCCCCAAGAAGGACACTGCATCTAGCCAAAACTCACACTTAGAGAACTTGGCATAAAGCTTTTTCTCCCTCAACATTTCCAATACTATTCTCAAATGCTCCTCATGTTCCTCCTTACTTTTAGAATATACCAGTATATCATCTATAAATACGATCACAAAGAGGTCCAAATATGGCTTAAAAAACCCATTCATCAAGCTCATGAAAGCAGTAGGGGCATTCGTAAGACCAAAGGACATCACTACAAATTCATAATGCCCATACCTAGTACGAAAAGCAGTCTTTGGCACATCCGCTGCCCGTATCTTCAATTGATGATAACCGGATCTCAAGTCGATCTTCGAGAAGACACAAGCACCTTGTAGTTGATCGAATAAGTCATCAATGCGAGGAAGAGGATACTTGTTCTTAATAGTTACCTTGTTCAACTGCCGGTAGTCTATGCACATCCGAAAACTCCCATCCTTCTTCTTCACAAACAAAACCGGAGCACCCCAAGGAGATGCACTTGGTCTAATGAAGCCTTTGCTCAACAACTCTTGAAGTTGTGCTTTTAACTCTCTTAACTCCGCGGGAGCCATTCTATAAGGGGGTATAGAAATGGGGCGAGTGCCCGGTTCAAGATCGATACAGAAGTCAATGTTCCTATCTGGTGGCATACCAGGAAGATCTGTAGGGAACACATTCAAAAACTCACACACTACCGAAACCGACTCAATCGAAGGTACTTGGGTAGTGTCATCCTTGAGATGGGCCAAGAAAGCTAAATACCCTTTACTAACCATTTTCTTAGCACGAAGAAATGAGATGATACGCACCGGATTGGAAGTGTAGTCACCCTCCCACACTAACGGATCTGTCCCAGGCTTGGCTAACGTCACCGTTTTAGCATTACAATCCAAGATCGCAAAATTCGGAGAAAGCCAAGTCATACCCAGAATTACATCAAAGTCACCCATTTCTAAAATAACCAAATCTACATAAGTGTTGCTCCCCACAAAGTTCACCAAACAAGACCTATATACCTTTTCAACTACCACAGACTCACCCACCGGAGTAGAAACACGAATAGGCATATCAAGTAATTCACAATGTAAATTTAGACCATTAGCAAATGATGAAGATACATATGAAAACGTGGAGCCAGGGTCAAATAATACAGATGCCATGCAATCACAAACCAAAAGATTACCTGTGATAACAGCATCAGACGCCTCCGCTTCAGATCTCCCAGGGAAAGCGTAACAATGGGCCCTATCATTTGTCTGTCCATTGCCCCTACCATGTTGCGTAGTAGTGGCTCCATTTTGCCCATCACCTCTGCCGTTGTGATGACCACCATTACCTCGACCACCACGTCCTCCAGAAAAGCGGCCTCTACCATGACCACCTCTACCTCTAGCTAGTGGGGTTCTGTAACTCTGGTTTGGACAATACCTCTTAATGTGTCCAACCTCCCCACATCCATAACACTCTCGGGGTTCATGCATAGGTCTCTCGGAGTAGTGTTGACCGTTCTGAGGTGGACCCCCAACTACAGTCTGTAGTGAAGACTGAATTGGTCGACTTGAGTGACCTCCGGAGCTCTGTCCTCTGGAGTGAGAACCATTAAACTCACCTCCCCTTCGAAACCTTTTTGATGTCGATGCAGTGGTGAAGTCATCTGGCTTCACTCCTTCCACCTCTATCACAAAGTCTACCACCTCTTGGAAGGATGTTGCCGTAGCCGCTACCTGTAAGGCTGAAATCCGCAATTCTGACCTCAACCCCTTCACAAAACGGCGAATCCGTTCTTGTGGACTGAAACAAAGTTGGGTGGCATACCTGGATAATGCACGGAATTTGGCCTCGTATGCGTTAACCGTCATCCTACCTTGCTCGAGGCTCAAGAACTCATCCATTTTTCTATCTCTCAAAGTCCTTGGGATATACTTCTCCATAAACAGGGTAGAGAATGACTCCCAAGTCATAGGTGGTGCCTCTGTTGGTTTACACTCAACATGTGACCGCCACCACATTTTGGCGTTCCCTTGAAACTGATAGCTCACGAACTCAACGCCAAACCTCTCTACTATACCCATCTTGTGTAGTAGCTCATGACAATCAACTAGAAAATCGTAGGCATCCTCTGATTCTGCACCCTTAAAGACTGGAGGTTTCAATTTCAAGAACTTACTGAAAAGTTCATGTTGATCGTTTGTCATTATAGGCCCAGTAGTCAGACGTGGAAAGGTGCCTATCTCCAATGTTGCATCCATGCGGGGAGCCATTGTAGCCGCATGTCGTATCTCTGAATCCGGAGGTGTTGGTGCAGAAACCACTGGGGGTGCCTGACCCTGATCAGACAACCCACTAAGATAAGCAAGTACTTGGTTGATCATTTCTGGAGTAGGTTGGGGTGGCAATTCCTCATGTTGCACCTGTTCATTCTCCCCTTCCTCACCCTCTCTTACTACCTCCTCAGTCAGTGGAGGAGTCACTGCCCTAGCCTCAGATGGACTAGGTGCTCGTCCTCTTCCCCTAGAGGACGTCCTCCCACGACCTCTACCATGGCCTCTTGCCGCTGTTCTCCCTCGAGCCACAGCCCCAGTGGCTGGCTCAGTCATTTCTTGTCTTTCCGTTGTTGCTGCTGGTGCGGTCGTTGCTCTAGTTCTAACCATCTGCGAAATAGAGTGAAGATGGTCAGATACCAATTCGTATCGCCTAGATACCAATTGGACTCAAGTAGTAGCACGAAAGAAAGAATGAAAGAGTGAAATTTTCCTAAAGTCTTATAGCCTCTCAAGGAAAAGTAAAGGCGTCCCCCTACCGTTCCTTAAGACTCTACTAGACCTGTTCTTGTGTGATGAGACCAACGAACCTAATGCTCTGATACCAAGTTTTGTCACGACCCAAATCGGGGACGCGACTGGCACCACATTTACCCTCCTATGTGAGCGAACCAACCAATCTAACCCTTAACATTTTAATACAATATCAACAGAAAATAATGCGGAAGACTTAAACTCATTAATAAAACAATTCAAAACTATTATTATTATCCCCAAAATCTGGAAGTCATCATCACAAGAACATCTATCTCAAATTGCTAAACTAAAACTGTCTAAGAAGCTAAAACAACTAAAAAGCTAGTCCATGCCGGAAGTTCAAGGCATCAAGACTTGAAGAAGAAGACCCAGTCCAAGCTAGACGCATTAGCTCACCCTGAATTTCCGAAGGTAGTGAAGGCTGGCTAGATCTACTGTTGAGTTGAAGTTGACGGAACGTTTGCTGCATTACACAAATAACAAAGAAGAAAACATAAAAGTAGGGGGTCAGTACAACCACAAGTACTGAGTAGATATCATCGGCCAACTCAAAATAGGGAACAGTATATATCAATAATAATGTAAATCAACTACAATACTCAACATGTAGCAATAACAATATTAATTCATCAATAAATACAACCGAGTTCACACGTGAGGACTCAAGCCTCAATACCATACTCATTTGGGAATTACGTTCATTAGATTGAGTATATTCATTATCTTTCAAGATTCATTATCTTTCTTCCTCTTGTGTCGGTACGTGACACTCCGCTCCTCTATTTCTATCCTGGTGCCGGAACGTGGCACTCCGATCCTCATATATTATCCTGGTACCGGAACGTGGCACCCGATCCATAATTCTATCCTGGTGTCGGAACGTGACACTCCGATCCTCATATTCATTCTATCCTGGTACCGGAACGTGGCACCCGATCCATAATTCTATCCTGGTGTCGGAACGTGACACTCCGATCCTCATATTCATTCTATCCTGGTACCGGAACGTGGCACCCGATCCATAATTCTATCCTGGTGTCGGAACGTGACACTCCGATCCTCATATTCATTCTATCCTGGTACCGGAACGTGGCACCCGATCCCCTAATTCATCAAGCCTTCTTTTACACTAAGGCATCATCAATCTCATTATATAATATATCAAGCCTTCTTTTATACTAGGGCATCATCAATAACAAGTGAATTAGGGTTCTTTCAAGATTTGGGATTCAATAGCTTCATCATGCTTTGTTAATTCATCACAATTTCATATTCATATTCATGCAAGCTTACAATTAAGCACATAGTAGGGTTTACAATACTATCAACACATAACATTCACTATCAAGAGTTTACTACAAGTAGCATGAAAAACCATAACCTACCTCCACCAAAGAATTGATCAAGCAGAATTTTCCCCAAAGCTTTGCTATCCTCTTTGTTTTCTCTCTTTTCGTTCGACTCCTCTCTTTCTCTTGGTTCTTTCTGTTTGTTTTATTCAAACCCTCTTTCCTTTACCCTAATTATCATATAATTAAGACTAAAAGAGGACAATAAAACCCACTAATTAACTTAAGGTTACCTCTTTTAACCCCCAAGTAATTAGACTTATTAATATTAACCCTCAATCTTTATAATTATGGAAAGAATAGTCCAAACGACCCTTAAAACGTGTAGAGGAATCCTAGTCTGCCTGGGATTTGCACAACCTGTGACGGCCCGTCGTGCCTGCGACGGTCCGTCACACAGGTCGTCGCAACCCCCCCCCCCAAATTCAGGTGGACTGTGACGGCCCGTCACACCTGTGACGGTCCGTCCTGCACCTCCGTCCTGACGGTCAGAAACTCGTTTTTCGGTACCCAATTTCAGAATTCCTAAGTATATTGAAACGGTGCCCCACGACGGTTCGTCGTAGATGTGACGGCACGTCCTGCAGGTCCGTTACAGATTACAGAGAGTCGATTTTAATATTTAAATTGAAGAATTCTAAGTGTCATGGAACGGAACCTCCTCGACGGTCCGTCGTGCCTATGACGGTCCGTCGTAGTGTCCGTAGTCCTGGCCAGTTTTTCCAGAAATAAAATCTGCTGCTCAAAACGACTAAACAGGTCGTTACATATATTGAGGGTGGCGTATTAAAGTACTTGTTAATTATTATATTTAGTTGATTATTATTTGACATATTCTTCAGCTAGTAGTCTACCACTTCTATATCTCTTCAAGTAGTTTAGCACATTTAGCACTCCTCTTTAAGAGGAGTTAGTTTAGGAAATTAGATACTCCATTAACATTATTGGATCAATAAAAGATAGATAGACATTTTGCTTTAATAGTTATTATGTTGTACCCTTGAATGTTTTTTTAAATCTATTTTTGATTAGTTTTATAGTAATTTTGAAATGTATTCTCGAGGTATTGCTCAATTTTATACGTCATGAGATACTTTTCTATTTTTTTGTACCTTGGGATTTCAGTTTTTGTTGGTTCTTTGACATACTTTTTAATCCTTTAAGAAATGTATTTGTTAGTTTCAACACATATTATAGGATCGTTGAGATATTGACTTTCAGAAAGTCATCATTGTTATGTCACTCTTATGGTAACAATTGAAATAATAAGGTTTAACCTCACTTTTATGGAAATAATTAAATTGAATAAAATTAAAAGTCATAAAAAACTGCAATAAAACTAACCATTAAATATGGTTCCAATATCTATAGTTGATAATGGGGTAAACTTACCGGGTGTTTTAATTGATTCACAAAATTTGGAGTATACATATCACCCTTCATTGTTTTAAGTTTACGAGTATATTTATTTTTTAAAAAATATACTTTATGTATCATTTATATATTTTATACTTGAGTCATTTTTAAAAACTCATTAATAATTGATAGGGTACACGTGCAACGCACGTGAGCAATGACTAGTATTTATATAAAAGAGAACACTAAACCCGCCTATGTGGTGCCACCACAAAACTAGGATTCTCTTTTTAACTTATTTATTTCTAAAATTAGTCTTTACTTTCATGAAAAGTTGTGACATTATGAAAAGTTGTGACTTTCACAAAATTTGGTCTTTTTAGGAAAAGTTGCGACTTTTATGAAGAGTTGCAACTTTAATGAAGAGTTGCGACTTTTATGAAGAATTGTGATTTTTATGAAAAATTGTGACTTTTATGAAGGATTGTGACTTTATAAAAGATTGTGAGTTATCCAAAGAGTTGTGACCTTTCCTATAACGCACAATAACCATTTCTTCACACTGCCTTTTGTTGTCTATAAATAGAGAGATTTCCTCTAATTTTCAAACAACGAAAATTATCAACTTCTTTTTCTTCTACACAATTAAATATTTTTTTACTTTACTCCTATTGAGTCACTCACTGACACTATTATTTTTGTATCAACACACTAGTTGATTGAATCATTCTATCGTGAGATGATCTATTCCTGTAAACCTCGTGCACTAGAATGAAATAATTTCCTGAAGGGAACATTGTGTATTTAGTGGGTTCGATGTTATCCTATATGTTTCATTTTTTTATTACATATCCTTGTATGTGTTTTACGGTCATTATTTTTAATTAATTTTTTTTGAGTACATGTTTTAAATTTTTTTTGCTTATGTTTATTCTTTTGATCATTATATTGAAGTAAAGATATGTTTATCAAGAGTTTTATATAATCATTTGTCACGACCGGAGAGCACCCCCTAGTAGTAATCGGCGTCCTCGTCCTCAAAGATGTCTTAGACAAGCCCTTAACATTCGTTATAGCACATATCAAAGATTAACAATATGGAAAAATTAAAACTTTTCTTTGCAAGTTCAACTTTACTTCATGTATGAAAATAGAAAATAACTTTGTCACAACATATCATCTGAAATAGAAGTTAGAAATTTGGAGCATTGACCTTAAATAGATAAGGAGTCTAAAAATAGGAAATAAAATAATGTCTTCCAACATAAGAAAATAAATAAAATCTAGGAAAAAAGGGTCTTGTCCTCAGACATGAGGACTCACCAACTTGGAAGAGAATTTCCAAGTATCATTGAGAAATGGTCTTGACGCGTGTTAATTTAATTTACTTTTTTTATCTTAAATTTTTCCTTTATCTTTTTTAACTTCATTTCTCTCTCTCACTTTTTTACTTAGATTTTAATTTTGATTTATCTTATATTTCACTTCATGTCCCACCTCCCACTTTCAAGTGATTCATTACTCCATTGTCTTTTTTTTCATCACCTCCTACGCCCTATGTAAAATTGAGCCCTAGTCCCATTTTTTTATTTTCTTTTTCTTCTTCTGGTCAAATTAAGTCATATTATTTTTTTAGTTTATTGATTTATTAATACAAAAATTAATTATTTTACTAAGAAAATTTAGAAGGTATTGTAAAGTACTCATTTTCATATAAATTCGATATTAAAAATGATAATTTTAAAAGAATCAATCAATTACAAAAAAAATTGAAAGAACTTAATTGAAATCGGATAAAAGAGATATATGATACTTCCTAATCATCATCTTGAAATTTAATGGGTTTATTAAATTGTTCGAAATTTAAGAAAATATTTAGATAAAAATTTAAAATTAAAGAGAGTAAAACTAATAGTAATAAAAAAAAGTAAAGTGAATGTGTGTAAAGAATGATGACATTGAAAGTTAGAAGTTTTAATGGATGGAGATGAGAATGGATTTTTGACGAAGAAAGTAGAAAGAAGAAAGAGAAAGAAAAAATAAAAAGGAAAAAAAGCTGAAATAACAAGAAAAATAAGAAAATATAATTTATAATAAAATACTTATAAAAATTTAAATTAATAGTTTATTATAGGTTGCTCACTCTCTTTTAGAAAGTGCACACCACACTCTATGTCAGGTGGACAAAAAATGATATAATTATATCGATTAAAAATTATTTAGTGGGGCAATAGGACGATTGCAAAGTTAAAGTGTCTATTTGAAAATTTGAAACAACTTCAGTGTTGATTTTATGTCTTTTCTCAAAGATATGTAAGGAAACTAAGTATTTCTCGAAGTGTCGTTTTAAAACTCAAGTTTCAAGCTAAGTAAAGAGCAAAGAGTAAAGACTTCAAATGAAGTGTTTTTTTTCAAAAGTATAGAGGGACTAAGTATCCCCAATGAGATTTTGAAATGTTTTTACATTTAAACAAGGAAGCTAAGTTTTCCAAATAGTCTTTGGGCTAGTTATCATGAAAGAGTTATAGCTTTATAAAATGAAGCAAGCAGGAAAGAGAGTTTTAAAGCTATGTTTTGAGCACTAATGTCAAACTACAAAATCAACATCTTTTAAAAACATAAAAGCTACTATATTTGTAGGAGTAGTATTGAGCAAAGATGTGGAGATGCGATTTCCAGATTAACTCAAGTCTCCATGAAAACCATGTAGCCATCAAAGGTAGAAAAGGGTCATTGGGGATTTTTGTTTATAAGATTTTTTCTTTGCCATTCAATTGGAGATTACCACTGTTTTCTACTTTAATCATAAGTTAATGATTTCTCTTTATCAAAATATGAATTGTGTTCTTTCAATCATTAGGAACTAAATCAACCACAAGGGTTGTGAACCATGAGATATTAATAACTTATGAATAATATCTAAATAATTATTGAATAGTGTTGATCAATGCATTGGTCATTCTTTCACTTAAAAGTCTTTTTAACGAGGGGACACGTTAGAACTCACCTTGTTGCTACTTGCGGGAACAAGAAGGTAGTTAATAAGAAAAGAATTATCAATAAAGATTTAGTGTGATAATATCTAATAGTATGATTCAATTGGTGATAGAAAGAGAACTAAGTAATACATTGATGTAATGTCTAATTTGAGGTAAAGGTAAGAGTTAGTAAATTATACACATATAGCCTCACCAACGTACTGAGTGAAATTTCCTACATGGAGGACAAATCACTTAGAGATACCTAACTTACCAACTTTCCATATGATACACTAGGAAAGGATAACTATAATTAGGATTACCGTGTTAAAAGCTTATGGGGGAGCACAAACACCCTAGTTTCTCTCTCTCAATGATCAAATAATTTGAATCCAGCTCATTTGTTACATAACAACAATCGCTTATTTGCTTACATAAATCCCCCTTTAATTATTTGGCAAAGAAACAAGTTCACTGAGCGAATATAATATTGAGTTAAGTTTAAGTCTAAACCGTATTCCTTGTGGGATCGACCCTAACCGACAAGTTTGGTTCTTTATATGACAACGATTGCTGACATTTTCTTAAGGATGTGTAATTTCATCATATTGAATTTTGGCACCGCTGCAGTGGAATAAAAATTTTAGATTAAGTTTAACAACATTATTGAACTTTAGTCAATTATCTCCTAAATTTATGTTTACTTTTGTTTTGTTTTACGCGGGTTTCTAATCTAGTGTATGTCAAGTACACTGAGTCGAGCAAAACCATTGACCCCAGATGATCCATAGATGAACAAAAGTTTGAGAACGATGAAAAATTAAGGGGTCCAAATAAATCCAATGAGACGGAATCTAGTGATGGAGTTGATGTGCAACCTTTTGGGTTGTTAATTAGAATGCTTAGGTTCTTAACGATATTTAACTGGGAGATGCATTGAGGATTCAGGATACAGCAGAACCAAGAGTGTGTGTTAATTATAGGGTCTAGTTTAAAAGAATTGAAACAGAAGGACCCATTGTTCTACCTGCACTACCTCTAGAGAATACATTTGAGGTTATGAGAATATTTATATAGATGCTTAATTCTAGGGGTTGTTTTCAGTATGAATTCGAAATATCCACATAGGAAAATGGCTAAGTGGAGGAGTGCCTACAAAAGTTGTGGGGGGCGACCTGAGTTAGATATGAATGTCATAGGTTTGAGAGTCTTCCCTTTATAATTGACCGCTAATGATGTACTATGATTCTCTAAGCTTCTGTACAACTCAATTCACACATGGGACCAATCACACAAAGTGTTCAAGACAAAGTATTTTCCATTGTCAAAAAGCTGAATCATAAAGACAAACTAAACAACTTTGGCCGAATCTACTTGAGAGACTGTAACTAGTTCGTGCGATAGGTTCACCGCATTCATAATAATTTTTCTTAATTACTGCATTTAATGACTCATTGAAGGAGTATTTCTACAAAGTTCAGGATGACAATGGTAAGGTTGTGCTCGATACTATCGCTGGAAGATCATATGATGAGTGCATTTTTTAGGATATCATTGAGGAACTACACAAGATTTCCCAAAACAATAAAGCATGGAGCACTCAAATGTCAGACACAAGAATCAGCACATTTGTAGTTCAAGTTGCGCCAGTAAATATGTCGATAACATTAGTCAAGATATGGGTAAGATAAGGGCATAACTTGGGTTGGTATTGAAATATGTAAGTGGAGGTCGTGGAAAGGAAGATGCAGTAAACTACTTAACTAGGACTCCACCACAACCGGTTTAGAAATTCTACAATGAGGAGGATGCTTACTTGGTAAATGATCACACGGGGGGTTTCCAATACAATGCCTATGGTTCAATTTAAATAATTAGAGCTAGGGTCAAAGAAACCTTGTTTAGAACTATGACAACTACAATCGAGAGGGTAACTATGTCCAGGATGGTGACTATTTATTTCTAAGATAACAACTACAACCACAATAAGTATGGAAACAAAAACGAAAGAGTTGGGCCTTATGTTCCACTTCCAAAGCACGAATCTGGTATTAAGGAAGAGGGGATAATATGTCACAGATTGAGGATATTCTGCAAAAGATGATAAAGAGATTTAATTCAACTAAAGAGAATGAGAAGGAGATGTGAAATGACTTGTGTGGAGTTTGTCAAAAAGTTGATGCTCATGCAGTGTCGACGAAGCAACTCAAGCAGCAGATGAATATTTTGCCCACTATAGTAAACCTACTTCAGCCTAGAACATTTCTTAGTAACACCATCAAGAATCCGATGAATTATGGGCATTGTATGAAATTCATTACTCAAGGGCCTAAATAGACCATTGATCCACCTATGCCGTCTGAGGGTAAAATTTTGGTTAGCGAAGATGATAATGAGATTGAGATTACTTGAGAGTCTAATAAAATTCAACAATGAAGGAATCAGAGATAACCCAAAAAGTTGTTACCATGCCTAGACCTCACCTATATTCATAAAACGGTTTAAATAGAAGAATGAAGAGGCAAAATACTGCAAGTCTATCACTATGTTGAAAATTTTTTCCATCAATATTCCGTTGATAGAAACTTTGGAGCAAATGCCTTGGATTGCAAAATTTATGAAATATTTTGTGACAAAGAAGAGGTCCATCAGTTTTGAAGATGATGATTGATTTCAACATTTTAGTGATATTTCTACTAGGTCACTTGTGTAGACGAAAAAAGATACTGGTTCTTTCACTATTCCTTGTACAATCGGATTGTTGGATTCTACAACGGCGGTGTATGATTTGGGTGCTACTTTTTCTCTGATGACATTTTATATTTTTTAAAAAAATTAGGGTTTAGGGGCTTTCAAAACTAACTGTAATGTGACTACTCATGGTTGATACAAATGTGAAGAGGCCCATTGGTGTACTCCAAGACGTACTTGTGAAAGTGTAGTAATTTATATTTCCATTGGATTTCATGATACTTGATTGTGAGGTTGATTTTGAAGTTCCCATCATTCTAGGAAGACCATTGTTTGCTATTGGCGCGCCTTGGTCGATATAGAGAAAGGAAAGATGAAGTTTTGATTAAATAGTGAAGATGTAACTTTTAATATATGTAGGTCCATGTAGCAAGAAAGCAATCTCAAAGTCAGTGTCATGACACTTGATATATTTGAGTATCTTTCCAATCCAATGAAAATTTAGCTAGATATGAAGAATCAAGAATCTCCACCTACAAAAAGTTTTGTTAAAGATGCTCGAAAAATGGAGCTAAAGTCTCTACCATCGCATTTCAGGTATGTATTCATGGGGAGAGATTATACTTAATCGTTCATCATTGCAGACGATTTGAGTGAGGTGCAAGTTGAGGCATTTATTTCTCTATTTAAGCATTCAAGAGGATGATTGAATAAAATATTGTAGACATTATTGGCATTCCTCCTAGCAATTGTTCTAAAAAAATCAAACACATGTCGAACCATAAACCTAGTATCGATCACCAAAGGAGACTAAATCCTCCTACGCAACAACTAGTGAAAAAAGAAATCATGAAGTGATTGGATTCTGGAATCATTTATCCCAGCACAAATAGTAGTTGGGTTTTATTCATCATGTGCTCAAGAAAGGTGGTATTTGTAAGGGTCCTAATGCAGTGCGGTCCATAACTGGATGGACAATATTCATGGACTACCTGAAATCAAATGCTTAGAAAGAAAAGGACCACTTCCCTATATCATTGATGAAGTACATGTTGGACTGCCTTAGTGGTATGGATTAGTACTGTTTTCTTGATGGTATTCGGGCTACACTCAGATCTCCACTTTTCTACAAGACCACCTTCACTTTCACTTATAGACTTTCGCATTCAAACAAATGTCATTTGGATTGTGTAATTCTCCAATGACCTTCTATCATTGTATGATATCGATACATTAAAATATGACGGAGGACACTATTGAGGAATGTATGGATGAATTCTCTGTGGTAGGTGACTCATTTTGATGGTTATGTGATTCATTTGGCTGAGGTACTGAAACAATGTGAAGAGTTGAATCTTGTGCCCGATTGGGAAAAGTGCAACTTCATGGTGATAGAGGGGATTCTTCTAGGACATTGGATTTTTTAAAAGGGTGTTGAGGATTATAGAGATAAATTGTAGGTAATAGAAAAGATTCTGCCACCAATCTTTATTAAAGGCATTTGAAGTTTTCTTGGGCATGCACACTTTTATTTAATGTTATAAAGGTTTTGTTTTTATGCAAAACATTAGAATTTTATTTATTAATTGAGTGGTGTTTAATTAGTAATGGGTGGGTAGTGGATTGGTTTATAAATGATATTGACAAATTAAATAATAGCAAATAGTTGAGCGCCAAGTATTTTTAAAAAATATTTAAATGGTTTAAATTTGGAACTGTTAATTAATTGGTTAATTTTGAACCTAAAGGTGGATGAAAAGGTTATTTTGGAGCCAATAGGTGTGCTAAAAGGGCATTTTGAAGCCAATAGGTTGATGGAGGTTCGTTTTGTACCATTTTCAATACTTTGAGGGTATTTTAGATCTTTTTCCATTAAAAGGGCATAAAATACCCTCAAAGTATTAGAAATGGTACAAAACTAAAATACCCTTGTCATCCATATATTGGCTTCAAAATACATTTCCCATCCACCTACTGACCCTAAAATACCTTTGTCATCCACTTTTGAGTTCAAAATTTACCACTTATTTAACAATTTTAAATTTAAACTATTTAAATATTTTTTTAATGCATAGCTATCAACTATTTCTTCAAATTTAAATTTGTAATATCATTTATAAATCAATCTACCACCCACCATAACTAATTAAACCACACTCAATTAATAATTTGAGGAGAAATATCTATAGAGGTAGATCATCATACTTTAAAGTCCTCAGTCAAAACATATTATAATTCAAGTGTCGAATTAAAAATTAGCGATAAATTTTAAAGTCTTACTATGTTCATCTTAGATATTCCTTCGACTCAATTATGTGAAGTTACTTATTAGATAACTTTTTCAAAAAAGAATATATTAAAGTTTAAATATTTTTAAAAAAAATAGTGAATATTTATTAAATTATATATAAAAAAAGGGCATGAATTAATTAGGGATGTACTAATTCTTTACATTTAATCATAAAATTTGAATTCAAGCTTGAAAGAGAATCCTATTGAAACCGTTCTCCTAAATACGCAACGAAACCAAAGTTTAATTTTGGTTTCAATTCAGACTCGGATAATTTTGAATATCATTTTCAGGAATCTGTGATTTCGTCGTATTTTAGTAGTGTTTAGGAGTGATTTTGATATTAGATTTGATTTAGTAATTGGGTGCGGTTTAATTAATAATGGGTGGATAGTGGGTCGGTTTGGTTTATAAATGATATTAATAAATCAAATTAAATCAAATAGTTGATCTCGAAGTATTTTTTTAAAAAAATGTTTAAATTGTTTAAATTTGAAATCGTTAAATAAGTGGTCAACTTTGAACCCAAAGGTGGATGAAAAGGATATTTTGGAGCTAATAGGTGGGATAAAAAGGAATTTTGGAGAAAATAGGTGGATCGAGGGTAGTTTTGTACCATTTGCAATGTCTAAAACAATGTTACACAAGACTCAATCATGAACATACACAACAAGACTCATACTACTTATGCAAAATTAATTTTGTACTCAAAGATTAAAGTTGTGACACAGTTTTACCAGAGATTCTAATGTTAACAATACTTGGATAATGCAAGTTCAAGTTCAACAACAATATCTCATTACAGTCACACAAAGAATGATTCCATATTCACACACGAAGGTCTATTCATTAAAAGATCAGTAAGAAGATGCAACGCCTTTTCTAAAAAAGAGGAACGCAAGACATGTTTTCAGTTATAGATTTGCCCTTGTTTTACAATCAACTTTAGTTCGGCTTACTCAAAAATAAAAAAAAAGGTCTTTCTAAGGGTTGTTATGGGACTGAGTGCAAAGATATGCTCATTTTGGCATAGTGACTAAAGATCCTCATTAATTTTGGAGCTCCCAACACTTCCATTTCTTCACCTTCTTCTATCAATTATTCTTATAGTACTTCTAAGTGATTCAATTATTTACTCCATGGATTGCTTGGAGACCAAATTTTTATTGAACTTTTGTTCATAGTTTTTCTTTTCCTTTCTTTTTTTATATGGAGGGATTCCATTTCTCGCAACAACATGAGTTTAAGGCGACTTTTCTTACACTACTTGACTTCTCCTTTTCATTTTCACCCCACCCCAACTTATGTTTTTGTCTTATGTTGGCTATTCATTATATCAAAAGTCATGAGGATTATGGGTGATGTATCAATTACGGTATAGGGTTCACAATTTTTCTTCAAAAGAATGGTAAAGGTCAAGGGGTTTTCAACAGAGTTTCACACTCTCACGGGTAGGTCACAAAAGAGGTATGTATCAAATAGGCTCACAGTCTTTAGAGTTGCCTCAGATCTTCTCAAGAGAACACCTTAATAACTCTCACGGGTAGGTCACAAAAAAGTCAAGGGGTGTTCAACAGAGTTTCACACTCTCACGGGTAGGTCACAAAAGAGGTATGTATCAAATAGGCTCACACTCTTTAGAGTTGCCTCAGATCATCTCAAGAGAACACCTTAATAACTAAATCAGACTAATCGGGAAAAATATACGTTTATTCTTGGACGGTTCAAAGTAAGCTCATCACACAAGGAATCGATACTAAACACCTTCGCTAGTGTGCAAATATCATCACAAGAGAAATCAATTTGATACATGACTAATCACAACGAGATGCCAATAGTTCACATATTTTCTATTCAACTTCATTTGATCTCGTTGTCTCTGTACGTTCATGTTTGTTCGATTGAGAGAAATACTCAAGTAATCGTTATTAATATAAACCAAGACTCAAATTTGTACGAAAACAACCACATTCAATACAAGTGGTGGTGGAAATTTAGAAAATTTAATGATTTTCAGAAGTGTCAGAAAAAACTTTCAATCAAACCAAAAAGGAATCCATAAGCTCAAATAATCGCATAAGCAATATGAAAAAGCTATTTTAAATAGACAACCCAGTTACACAAAAAATAATTCAAATTAAAATCACGTATTCATTGTCAAGAAACACAGGCGATCTTCTCCCCACCACAATCATAAAATCCTCAAATATATAAGGACAATCGAAAGGTCAAATAAAATAAAGAAAAAGATAGGGCTGCAGAATAATCCTCTTTAGGTAGTTTCTTCGAGTTGGAGTACTTCCGTAGGTGTAGCATTCAACAGAGGGTATGATGGGGAAAATTGGTGCATAGCTTAGTGATTCATCAAGATTTGTACAACTATTCTCAGTAGTCCAATGCGTATATCTTCACGTTCTTGAATGATTCATCAGCTACCTTTTTGTGCTTTGGCTAAAGCTTATGCAGTTCTTTCCCGTTCGGCGAAAGCAGTTTGACTTATGAGATATTCGGTGCATCGCCAGAAAATGTTTTACATCGTCAAGTTTTATAAAACTTTTCAACAACTATGGATGTTCAAACGACGATAACCATTGCAGTCGCCGATCAGGTGAGCGAATTACCGGGAACCAACCTGATATCACCAAATTTTAGAGACTCGGGGATTAGAAGGTTCCTTGAGTCAAACGGCGGAATAGCATTGGTTGATGTCGTCTTTGGCGACTCACCAATAGACCCTGCTGCTCGCCATTCTACACTTTATTAGCAGCTTTTCGACTTCAATCTATAAAACTAACACACCATTGTTTTTCTAGTATTCAAATACAAAATACTATGTGGTTTTGGATTTCCTCCAAAACAGCGCCTGAGTTAACATCGCAGCACGACACAAGTTAAAGACTAATCTTAACACTCAGAATCACCCATGGTGTAAGTATATTAATCCCGTGCGAACGAAGGATAGTGACCATCATCAAATGGGTGATTTGACCATTCAGTTGAATGGTCATGGAGTTTGATATAGTTACTTAATTTAGCATATCAATGTTTTCCTTCAATTAATTCAATTTCTAGTCATGCTTGTCAAGTGTTTGTTGTATGATTAAAGAGTGTCTTTACTTTGCATACCCTCATGCCCATTTCTCTTTTTTCAACTCTTGAATGGAGAAAATCTTTTCCTTCTCCCTTGCTTGCTCTTCCAATCACAATATTTGTTTGCATAGAACATCTACTTGTGACACCAATTTGTCCCATTCATATTTCTTTTGGGCTTCTTGTTGGTTTCAACAATTTTATAATCTAGTGTTTTAACGATCTCGTGCGATTGGTTTAGCATTTCTCTTTCGAAAAGGTGCTCAGCTATGCTTCTATTTGCTTCTTTTAGATCCTGATACAAGAAACTCAGCAGTGTCTTATAAGGCATTCCATGAGAAGAGCATATTTGGCAAATTACTTTGAACCTCAGCCACAATTCTGGAATTGTCTCCTCTCCTACATGTTTGAATGTGTTTAGGTTATCCCTAAGGTTCAATAGCTTCATTAAGGATGATATGTGTGATATTCATATTACTCATAAATTTTTATTTCTCTGTGTTTGTTTTCAGACAAGCAAAACAAAACAATAATTAAGATTAGTAAAACTAAAACTACGAAAAACAAGACTTCTGATTAAACACATCTTCACGTAACACTACTTCCTGAAAATGGTTTCATTTTTATGCTTATCACGACCAATTACGCTAACCGACGGTTTGAGTGTTAGCAATCGTTGATATTATAGTAACCCCAAGCAAGGGTTGGGGTCATGTCCAAAGAGAGCGGTCTCGAGAAGATGTATTCAATTATAATCTCATTCTAATTAGTCGGAGATAATAACATTAACAAATAAAAGTATTGTAAATCAATGGGGTGACACGAACGTGCAAAATATCGATTGGAGGGTTTTCCCACAAGAAAAGTCTGCATAGTAAGAATAAGGAAAATCAAGTGTAGGGAGAATATCATGGGGTATGACCACAACACAAGTTGAAATTATTCATTGGGTATATTCTTTTGATATGAAATTTGCAAGATAATAGTTACTAGGCAAAGCTTTAAATTGAAATAAGTTCTCTCTCGAGTAACTGATCCCGTTTCAAATGTGTTCCTCTCGGATACCCATTTGCCACATGAAGGCCATCCTACATTTCACACCACTCACTTTCTCGAGCTGAGTATTAGGATATGGGATAGGGCTCACCCTCTCAGGCTAAACCTCGGACCCACTCCTTAGGCCATCAATATAGAGGACTTGGTTTCACGACCTCCCTCTTGGGCAAGCCAAAAACACATGGGTGGGTTTATATTTTAAAATACCAACCCATTAACTGAAACTACAATCACTACGTTCAAATACTATTAAAATCCATATACCTATCAACAAGCAAGACCCAACAATAATATAAACTCATATTTGCTAAATCACACCCCAAGAATTGAGGTTTTTAGCCACACATCAACCAATAATGAAATACACCTAAGATGATACTAAAATCAAATGGATATAAGAAATTAAACCTTCATATATGAAAATTAAGAAGAATTGAGAAGATCCACATACAATTTGGGAAAGATGAAATCCTTCTTTCTTCATGTCTCCCAAAAACCCTCTCCAAACTTGTGAGAAAATACAAGGAAAATAGTATTCTAATGTGAAAATGATAATAAAGTTTGAATCAGTAAAATTAATAACTAAGGATAGTATTTATAGCATTCAAATTAAGTGATGCGGTGGACCATTCAGCGAGATTAGTCAAGATCGCCGAGTGAAGTGATGACTCGCCCTTCTTCGGTTTCATTGCCATTTTGTGCTTGCATTCAACATCTTCATGTTGTGTACCATTGGACGGTATAGCATTGCTTCGCGAAAGTTTTCCACAAAGCGCCGACTGCTCCTTTCATAATATTTTTATTCACTTTCTTCAGTGCTTCACATGATGGAACAAAGTGCTGAATACAACTCTTTGACGACTCGCCAAGTATACTTGACGATGCTCAAGCTTCAATTTCTTCATTCTTTTAAGCCTTTTTGTTCCCTTTGGCGCAAAAGTGTCCATGCTTGCGCAAATACATAAAACATAAGAATTTTCATTAGATATTGAAACTAACTTAGCATTTGAGGACACTATTCCTATTAGAACAAAGCCCTAAATGAGTCCAATTGGTGCACTCATCACACACATATAACAAGTCAGACACCTTTCATGGAACTCATACCTAAACTATGAGTGTGTCGGATCGTGGCACCCGTTCAAAGTTAGTGTGTCCGATCCTGACACCCGTTAAAATATGTATGTCAGTACGTGTCATCCGATACTAGTTAGAGTGTCAGATCATGACACTCTTTCCATATATATATTCATCGGTACAATACCTCTTATTCCAGTTAGTATAATGACAATCCTAATTGCATCTATAATTGTACAACGCTCAATTCATCTAGAACAACACTAGTTCATGGTATGTGGTATTCATCATTAGCTCATTAGGTTTGTTTCAACCCAATAAAATTCTTCGCATCCACACATGGATACAATATCACAATAATATGAGATCAGAATAATTCCACCTCAACCTCAGAATTTGGAATTAACCCATCTTCCAGCCCTAGTTTATTTAGTATGACTACCTCATGCTTATACTTCTTATGTAACCCCTTGTTTACTAATACAAACATTCTCTTTTTAGTGCACAAAAAGCCTAAGCATGAATTGTACTGTGAAGATCAGAATATCACGAAGTGAATAACATAGTTATCACTACTTAATTGATAAAATGTAGCCTACCTTGGCGCCAAGCTCTCGCGAAAGCTTTTCTACTAGGTTTTTTTTTCCGGACTTGTGAATGTTGTATATAACCGAGATTTTGCAATCTTTGATCATCCACATGTTAGAAAACTCTTTATCATTCTTTACCAAACAGCTGTTGGAGGGTTTATGGGCGATTCACACCTCTTTTAGGTGTTGAAACAGAAAGGAGAAAATTAGACTTCGCATTATAATTTACATTCTTTTTCTTCTATCCTGCTCTGGCTGCTACTTACTCCGCAATAGGTAACCATCTTGGCGATATCACGCCCCCCAGCTAAATTTTTCCAACCTTTTCCCTTTATTAATTAGCCACGGTTCGGTTCATTACATTAACAACTTTAGCCTTTGAAATTTACAAACTTTTTAAAATTCTCAACTCTTAATTGGATGTCTAAATGGATTACAAAACACATTCAAAAATGATTTGGGCTCAAAATCATGAGAGGTAGAATAGTAAATTTATAAAAGAATTCAAGAAATAAGCGACTGGGTCATTACAATTAGGTATCACTTCATTTGTTGTTTCAATCACAAATGATTTCCCATATCAAGTAGCATGGTGATATTGTTGATTCTAACTTAATTTGAAATTTAGGTGAGATGCATCCCCATATTATGAGTTGCGGCTGCATCTACTTACCACACCCCAACCTTTTCCTGTACCCATTCTTCCTCTATGTGTAATGCAGTAAGTTAGTGATGCGGAGCTTCATGTGGACATGTGAAGACATCAACATAAATTTATGGCAACAAACTATTTGATTACTTTCATCTTAAAACCTTTTAGGTTTTTTTCTACTCAATTTCATATAAATTATGTAAAGCTAATTTTAAATGAGTGAGTGTACCACCCCACGAAACTAAATGCTCAAACTTTTCTTGGTAATTTTCCACAGAACCAATTTGGTGTAACTTAGTCAATTCTGTCAATTTCTGACTTCTTATTGGTGGACCAAAACAATGGTTACAATAACGTTTGAACTCATTCCAAGATGATTCAGACATATCTATCTGTAATTGAAGAAACCAAAGTTGTGCATTCCCCTCCAAATGAAAAGAAGCAAGTCCAACTTTTTCTTCATCTTGAGTAGATTTGTGATGAAAGAAGTAAGTGGTCACATCTGTTCAGACGTCCCAAAGGTTTCCTTGTCGAATAAACCGTGGAAAATCCAACTTTGTATACCTAGGAATGATGGAACTTCCTCCTGCATCTGATTTTGATCCTGTTGCATCTGATTTTGACCCTCTTTCCACTCCACTTTTTCCCTTCCAACACTGATTCTGACTGGTATGATCAATTGATTCAAAATCAACTTTCGAATTCGCTATATCCTTGTGAGTGCATCTTAAAGATCATTTATTGCTTCCTGTCTCGCTATATTGGTTGCACGTTCTTTTTTGAAATAATTTACCAATTGTGCAAGTTGATGTTAAATTTGATCTCCCATAATACCCTTCTTTGATACCAAGTTGTTATGGTCTGTTGTTAAGGATCTAGTTACAGAACATTACAAGATAAAATTTGAAATTTTTTTTTTTACCTATAGCGCTGGTTCGTCAAAGAGAACAAGCAATTTCTTAAGTTTGAAGTACTCAAATTCTTAGTGATTTTCTGCTTTTTTTATTTCCTAAGACACACAATACTTTAAATACAACACTTAAAATAACTACCCTTAGAATCTAGGACATGACTTCCTAACTTAACTGAAATGAAAAACTACACTATTACATGAAAATAATTGTACTATTACAGAAAACTAAAGTAATATTAAAAAAATTACTGTTGTTACTATTGATACTATGGAGTGATAATACTCATTTTAAGGTCAATTAGGACTTCTGTGGTACGTGAAAAGGTGAAGACAAATAGTCACATCTCTTGGAAAATGTCAACCAAACAAAAGAAATTATCAGTGCCAGCTTCACACATTTTTGACTCTATAGGAATGGCAACAACTAAATGATGTAACGACTGTTTAGTCGTTTTGAGCAGCAGATTGAAATTCTGGAAAAACTGGCTGGGACGACGGAAGTCGTGACGGACCGTCGTAGTCACGACGGCCCGTCGTGAATGTTTCGTCCCATGACACTTAGAATTCTGAAAATTGGAAACTGAAAATTGACTCTCTGTAAATTGTGACGGACCTGCAGGACGTGTCGTCACATCCACCACGAACAGTCATAAGTTTCCGTTGCAAAACACTTCAACTTTTGAGAATTTGGCGCAAGAAACGAGTTTCTGACCGTCATGACGGAGGTGCAGGACGGACCGTCACAGGGGTGACGGGCCGTCGCAGACCACCTGGAATTTGGGAGGTGGCGATGGCCATCGTGACGGACCGTCGCAGGCACGACGGCCCGTCACAGGCTGCGCAATCCCAGGCAGTTTAGGATTTCTCCACACGTTTTAAGGGTCGTTTTTGGACTATTCTTTCCTTAATTATAAAGATTGAGGGTTTATATTAATAACTCAAATCCTTGAGGGATAAAAGAGGTAATTTTGGGTTAATTAGTGGGTTTTATTGTCCTCTTTTGCACTTAATTGTAAGTTAATTAGGGTAAAAGAAAGAGGGTTTGAACATAAGAAAACAAAAGAGAAAGAATAGAAAGGGATAGAGAGATCGATCGAGAGGCTGAGGAGAATAACAAAGCTTGGAGATTTCTTGTTGATTTCAATTCTTCGGTGGAGGTAAGTTATGGTTTATGTTACGATATTCGTAGTGAACTCTTAATAGTGAATATTATGTGTTGATAGTATTGTAAACCCTGCTATGTGCTTAAATTGTATGCTTGCATGATTATGATTATGAAATTGTGATGAATTAACAAAGCATGATGAAGTTATTGAATCCCAAATCTTGAAATAACCCTAATTCGCTTGACATATTATATAATAAGATTGATGAATGCCTTAGTATGAAAGAAGGCTTGATATATTATATAATGAGAATGATGATGCCTTAGTGTAAAGAGAAGGCTTGATGAATTAGGGGATCGGGTGCCACGTTCCGGTACCAGGATAGAATGAATATGAGGATCGGGTGCCACGTTCCGGTACCAGGATAGAATGAATATGAGGATCGGAGTGTCACGTTCCGACACCAGGATAGAATATGGATCGGGTGCCACGTTCCGGTACCAGGATAGAATATGAGGATCGGAGTGTCACGTTCCGACACCAGGATAGAATATGGATCGGGTGCCACGTTCCGGTACCAGGATAGTATATGAGGATCGGAGTGCCACGTTCCGGCACCAGGATAGAAATAGAGGAGCGGAGTGTCACGTACCGACACAAGAGGAAGAAAGATAATGAATCTTGAAAGATAATGAATATACTCAATCTAATGAACTTAATTCCCAAATGAGTATGTTATTGAGGCTTGAGTCCTCATGTGTGAACTCGGTTGTATTCATTGATGAATTAAATATTGCTAATGCTACATGTTGAGTATTGTAGTTGATTTACATTGTTATTGATATATACTGTTCCCTATTTTGAGTTAGCCGATGATATCTACTCAGTACGTGTGGTTGTACTGACCCCCCCTACTTTATGTTTTCTTCTTGTTATTTGTGTAATGCAGCAAACGTTCCGTCAACTTCAACTCAACAGTAGATCAAGCCAGTCTTCACTTCATCGGAAATTCAGGGTGAGCTAATGCGTCTAGCTTGGACTGGGTCTTCTTCTTCAAGTCTTGATGCCTTGAACTTCCGGCATGGACTAGCTTTTATGTATTTTTAGTTCTTAGACATTCTTAGTTTAGTAATTTGAGATAGATGTTCTTGTGATGATGACTTCCAGATTTTGGGGATATTAATAATAGTTTGAGTTGTTTTATTAATGAGTTTAAGTCTTCCGCATTTCTTTTGTTGATATTGTATTAAAATGTTAAGGTGTAGATGGGTTGGTTCGCTCACATCGGAGGGTAAATGTGGGTGCCAGTCGCGTCCCCGATTAGGGTCGTGACAAACTTGGTATCAAAGCATTAGGTTCGTTGGTCTCATCACACAAGAACAGGTCTAGTAGAGTCTTAAGGAACGGTAGGGGGACGCCTTTACTTTTCCTTGAGAGGCTATAAGACTTTAGGAAAATTTCACTCTTTCATTCTTTCTTTCGTGCTACTACTTGAGTCCAATTGGTATCTAGGCGATACGAATTGGTATCTGACCATCTTCACTCTACTTCGCAGATGGTTAGAACTAGAGCAACGAACGCACCAGCAACAACAACGGAAAGACAGGAAACGACTGAGCCAGCCACTGGGGCTGTGGCTCGAGGAAGAACAGCGGCAAGAGGCCGTGGTAGAGGTCGTGGGAGGACGTCCTCTAGAGGAAGAGGACGAGCCCCTAGCCCATCTGATACTAGGGCGGTGACTCCTCCACCGGCTGAGGAGGTAGTAAGAGAGGGTGAGGAAGGGGAAACTGAACAAGTGCAAAATGAGGAATTGCCACCCCAACCTACCCCAGAGATGATCAACCAAGTACTTGCTTATCTTAGCGGGTTATCCGATCAGGGACAGGCTCCTCCAGTAGTTTCCGCACCAACACCTCCGGTTTCGGAAATACGACATGCGGCTACTATGGCTCCCCGCATGGATGCCTCATTGGGAATCGGCACATTTCAACGACTGACTACTGGGCCTATTATGACAAATGATCAGCATGAACTTTTCAGTAAGTTCTTGAAATTGAAACCTCCAGTCTTCAAGGGTGCAGAATCTGAAGATGCTTATGATTTTCTGGTGGATTGTCATGAGCTACTACACAAGATGGGGATAGTAGAACGGTTTGGCGTTGAGTTCGTAAGCTATCAATTTCAAGGGAACGCCAAAATGTGGTGGCGATCACATGTTGAGTGTCAACCAACAGAGGCACCACCAATGACTTGGGAATCATTCTCTACCCTGTTTATGGAGAAATATATCCCAAGGACTTTGAGAGATAGAAAGAGGGATGAGTTCTTGAGTCTGGAGCAAGGTAGAATAACGGTTAATGCATACGAGGCTAAATTTCGCGCACTATCCAGATACGCCACCCAACTCTGTTTCAGTCCACAAGAACGGATCCGCCGTTTTGTGAAGGGGTTGAGGTCAGAATTGCGAATTTCAGCCTTACAGATAGCGGCAACGGCAACATCCTTCCAAGAGGTGGTAGACTTTGTGATAGAGGTGGAAGGAGTGAAACCAGATGACTTCACCACGACATCGACATCAAAAAGGTTTCCGAAGGGGAGGTGAGTTTAATGGTTCTCACTCTAGAGGACAGAGCTCCGGAGGTTACTCAAGTCGACCAATTCAGTCTTCACTACAGACTGTAGTTGGGGGTCCACCTCAGAACGGTCAACACTCCCTGAGAGGCCGATGCGTGAACCCAGAGAATGTTATGGGTGTGGAGAGATTGGACACATTAAGAGGTATTGTCCAAACCAGAGTTACAGAACCCCACTGGCTAGAGGTAGGGGGTGGTAATGGTAGAGGTCGTTATTCTGGAGGGCGTGGTGGCCGAGGTAATGGTGGTCACCAAAACGGCAGAGGTGAAGGGAAAAACGGAGCCACTACTACGCAACATGGTAGGGGCAATGGACAGACAAACGATAGGGCCCATTGTTACGCTTCCCTAGGAGATCTGAAGCGGAGGCGTCTGATGCTGTTATCACAGGTAATCTTTTGGTTTGTGATTGCATGGCATCTGTATTATTTGACCCTGGCTCCACGTTTTCATATGTATCTTCATCATTTGCTAATGGTCTAAAATTGCATGTGTGAATTACTTGACATGCCTATTCGTGTTCTACTCCGGTGGGTGAGTCTGTGGTAGTTGAAAAGGTACATAGGTCTTGTTTGGTGAATTTGTGGGGAGAAACACTTATGTAGATTTGGTTATTTAAGAAATGGGTGACTTTGATGTATTTCTGGGTATGACTTGGCTTTCTCCCAATTTGCGATCTTGGATTGTAATGCTAAAACGGTGACGTTAGCCAAGCTGGGACAGATCCGTTAGTGTGGGAGGGTGACTACACTTCCAATCCGGTGCGTATTATATCTCTCTTTTCTTTGTGCTCAGAGGATGGTTAGTAAAGGGTGTTTAGCTTTCTTGGCACATCTCAAGGATGACACTATCCAAGTACCCTCAATTGAATCAGTTTCGGTTAGTTCGAGAATTTTCGGATGTGTTCCCTGCAGATCTTCCTGGTATGCCACCAGATAGGGAATATGACTGACTTCTGTATCTATCTTGAACCGGGCACACGCCCCATTTCTATACCCCCTGTATAGAATGGCTCCCGCCGAATTAAGAGAGGTTAAAGGCTCAACTTCAAGAGTTGTTGAGCAAGGGCTTCATTAACCAAGTGCATCTCCTTGGGGTGCTCCAGTTTTGTTTGTAAAGAAAAAGGATGGGAGTTTTAGGATGTGCATAGACTACAGACAACTGAACAAGGTAAACTATTAAGAACAAGTATCCTCTTCCTCGCATGATGACTTGTTCGATCAGTTACAAGGTGCTTGTGTCTTCTCTAAGATTACTTGAGATCGGTTATCATCAATTGAAAATACGGGCAACGGATGTACCACAAAGACTGCTTTTCGAACTAGGTATGGACATTATGAATTTGTGGTGATGTCCTTTGGTCTTACGAATGCCCCTGCTGCGTTCATGAGTTTGATGAATGGGATTTTTAAGCCATATTTGGATCTCTTCGTGATTGTATTTATTGATGACATATTGGTATCTCAAAGAGCAAGAAGGAACATGAAGAGCATTTGAGAATGGTATTGGAAACATTGAGAGAGAGAAAAGCTTTATGCCAAGTTCTCTAAGTGTGAGTTTGGCTAGATGCAGTGCCTTCTTGGGGTACGTGGTTTAGGAAGGAGAGTGATGGTAGATCCTTCAAAGATTGAGACAGTGAAGAATGGGGTAGACACCACTAACGTGTCAGAAATAAGAAGCTTTGTTGGGTAGAGCTATACTACCGCCGCTTTGTTAAGGGATTCTCTTCTATTGCTTCCAATTGACGAACTTGACTAAGCAGAATGTTCCATTTGTATGGTCAGATGAATGTGAGGGAAAGCTTTCAGAAGCTTAAGACTTTGTTGACTACCGCACAAATTCTTACCTGCCAATAGAGGGTAAAGACTTCATTGTTTACGTGATGCATCCTATTCTGGGTTGGGGCGGCTAATGCAAGAGAAGAATGTGATTGCTTATGCTTCAAGACAATTAAAAGTGCATGAACGTAACTATCCGACCCATGATTTGGAGTTGGCCGCGGTAGTATTTGCACTAAAGCAATGGAGACACTATTGTATGGGGTTAAGTGTGAAGTCTATACGGACATCGTAGCCTACAGTATGTCTTCACTCAGAAAGACTTGAACTTGAGACAGAGGAGAGGGATGGAACTACTGAAGGAACTACGACATCACTATTTTGTATCATCCGGGGAAGGCTAATGTTGTAGCGGATGCTCTAAGTAGAAAGGCCGGAAGCATGGGAAGTCTAGCCCATTTGCAAGCTTCTAGACGCCCATTGGCTAGAGAGGTGCAGATTCTGGCTAATGACCTTATGAGGTTAGAAATAAATGAGAAGGGAGATGTTAGCTGTGTGTAGAGGCAAAATCTTTTTTCTTGATCAGATTAAGGGGAAACAGTTTGATGCTGAGAAGCTAAGTCGAATCCGAGATAAAGTGTTGCAAGGAGAGGCTTAAAGAGGCAATAAGCGATGGGGAAGGTGTTTTGAGGATTAAGGGAAGGGTATGTGTACCCCGCATCGATGATTTGGTCACCACTATTCTGACAGAGGCTCATAGTTCCGGATATTCTATACATCCTGGTGCAACCAAGATGTATCGCGATCTAAAGCAACACTTCTGGTGGAGTAGAATGAAGCGTGATATGTTGAGTTTGTTGCCAAATGTCCAAATTGTCAACAAGTGAAGTATGAACACCAGAGGCCCGGAGGAACACTTCAGAGAATGCCCATTCCTGAATGGAAGTGGGAGAGAATCGCGATGGACTTCGTGGTTGGTCTTCCCAAGACCTTGGGTAAGTATGACTCTATTTGGGTGATCGTTGATAGGTTAACTAAGTCCGCTCACTTCATTCCGGTCAAGGTGACCTACAATGCAGAGAAGTTAGCCAAGATCTACATCTCAGAGATCGTTCGGTTGCATGGAGTTCCACCTCCATCATATCAGACGAGGTACGCAGTTTACCTCTAAATTTTGGAGACATTGCATGCAGAATTGGGTACTAGATTAGACCTCAGCACTGCATTTCACCCTCAGACCGATGGACAGTCTGAGCGAACTATTCAAGTGTTGGAGGATATGATTCGTGCATGTGTGATAGAGTTTGGGGGCCATTGGGATAGCTTCTTACCGTTGGCAGAGTTTTCATACAATAATAGCTATCACTCCAGTATTGACATGGCTCCATTTGAAGCATTGTATGGGAGGAGGTGTAGATCTCCCATTGGTTGGTTTGATGCCTTTGAAGTTAGACCTTGGGGACTGATCTGTTGAGAGATTCTATGGAGAAGGTGAAGCTATTCAAGAAAAGCTTCTAGCGGCGCAAAGTAGACAAAAGGAGTATGCAGACCGAAAGGTTAGAGACTTGGAGTTCATGGAAGGTGAACAAGTCTTGTTGAAGGTTTCACCCATGAAGGGGTGATGCGGGTTGTGGAAAAAGAGGTAAGCTAAGTCCAAGGTATATTGGACCATTTGAAGTGCTTAAGCGAATAGGGGAGGTGGCTTATGAATTAGCCTTGCCCCCAGGGCTGTCCGGAGTACATCCGGTATTCCATGTGTCCATGTTGAAAAGATACCATGGAGATGGAAACTACATCATCCGTTGGGATTCAGTTTTGTTGGATGAGAACTTGACTTATGAAGAGGAACCGGTTGCTATTTTAGATAGGGAAGTTCGCAAGTTGAGGTCGAGAGAGATTGCATCCATCAAAGTTCAATGGAAGAATCGACCGGTTGAAGAAGCTACTTGGGAGAAGGAGGCAGATATGCAAGAAAAATACCCACATCTGTTTACAGACTCAGGTACTCCTTTTCGCCATGGTTTTTCTTCTTTTGATCGTTCGGGGACGAACGATGGGTAAATTTGTATCTATTGTAACGACCTGTTTAGTCGTTTTAGAGCAGCAGAAGAAATTCTGGAAAAACTGGCTGGGACGACGGAAGTAGTGACGGACCGTCGTAGTCACGACGGCCCGTCGTGGATGTTTCGTCCCATGACACTTAGAATTCTGAAATTGGGTACTGAAAATCGACTCTCTGTAAATTGTGACGGACCTGCAGGACGTGCCGTCACACCCACGACGAACCGTCGTGAGTTTCCGTTGCAAAACACTTCAATTTTTGAGAATTTGGTTCGAGAAACGAGTTTCTGACCGCCAGGACGGAGGTGCAGGACGGACCGTCACAGGGGTGACGGGCCGTCACAGCCACCTGGAATTTGGGGAGGACACGACGGCCTGGGTGACGGACCGTCGCACTCACGACGGCCCGTCACAGGTTGTGCAGTCCCAGGCGGTTTAGGATTTATTTCCTCGTTTTAAGGGTCGTTTTTGACTATTCTTTCCTTAATTATAAAGATTGAGGGGTAACATTAATAAGTCTAATTACTTAGGGGTTAAAAGGGGTAACCTTAAGTTGATTAGAGGGGTTTATTGTCCTTTTTCACACTTAATTATATGATTAATTAGGGTAAAAGAAAGAGGGTTTGAACATAAGGAAAACAAAAGAGAAAGAACAGAAAGAGGGATAGAGAGATCGATCGAGAGGCTGAGGAGAATAACAAGCTTGGGAATTTCTTGTTGATTTCAATTCTTCGGTGGAGGTAGGTTATGGTTTATGTTACGATATTCGTAGTGAACTCTTAATAGTGAATATTATGTGTTGATAGTATTGTAAACCCTACTATGTGCTTAAGTTGTATGCTTGCATGACTATGATTATGAAATTGTGATGAATTAACAAAGCATGATGAAGCTATTGAATCCCAAATCTTGAAAGAACCCTAATTCGCTTGATATATTATATAATGAGGATCGGAGTGTCACGTTCCGACACCAGGATAGAATGAATATGAGGATCGGAGTGTCACGTTCCGACACCAGGGTAGAATATGAGGATCGGGTGCCACGTTCCGGTACCAGGATAGAATGAATATGAGGATCGGAGTGTCACGTTCCGACACCAGGATAGAATGAATATGAGGATCGGAGTGTCACGTTCCGACACCAGGGTAGAATATGAGGATCGGGTGCCACGTTCCGGTACCAGGATAGAATGAATATGAGGATCGGAGTGTCACGTTCCGACACCAGGATAGAATATATGGATCGGGTGCCACGTTCCGGTACCAGGATAGAATGAGGATCGGAGTGCCACGTTCCGGCACCAGGATAGAAATAGAGATCGGAGTGTCACGTACCGACACAAGAGGAAGAAAGATAATGAATCTTGAAAGATAATGAATATACTCAATCTAATGAACTTAATTCCCAAATGAGTGTGGTAATGAGGCTTGAGCCCTCATGAATGAACTTAAAGGTATTTATTGACGATTATGATACTTGTTGTTGCTACATGTTGAGTTTATAGTTGATTTATAATATTACTTGATATATATTATCTCCTATTTTGAGTTAACCGATGATATCTACTCAGTACGTGTGGTTGTACTGACCCCCTACTTTATTGTTTTCCTCTTTGTTATTTGTGTTATGCAGCAAACGTTCCGTCAACTTCAACACAACAGTAATTCGGGCCAGATTTCGTCATACCGGATCTCAGGGTGAGCTAACGCTTCTAGCTTGGACTGGATCTCCTTCTATAAGTCTTGATGCCTTGACTTCCGGCATGGACTAGTTTCTTATGTACTTTTAGCTTCTTAGACATTCTTAGATAGTTTAGTTTAGTAATTTGATTATAGATGTTCTTGTGATGATGACTTCCAGATTTTGGGGATATTAATAATAGTTTTGAGTTGTTTTATTAATGAGTTTAAGTCTTCCGCATTTCTTTTGATGATATTGTATTAAAATGTTAAGGTGTAGATGGGTTGGTTCGCTCACATCGGAGGGTAAATGTGGGTGCCAGTCGCGTCCCCGATTTGGGTCGTGACAAATGAAAACACTAACAGTACTCAAACATCATAGATCTTTATAAACTTGACTTAGTTATTTGGATCATATCAGTCACATGTGATCAACCAAACTATCTATAATATCTTACATTGATTTTGTCTGAAGCAAAGTTCCCTAGTTTGACAATAAAGACAACTATTCAGATAGAACTATAGTATAAATAAGACCTAGAAGATATAATATAATGTACAAATATGCACAACCAAAAATACATATACATACCAATAGTTGATCAAAATTAACAGTACATTGCCAAACAGTAAAAAATATCACTACATAGACACGCCCATTCGGGTCAAATAAAAATTATAATAAAATATGTCAACATGCTCAAGACATTAACTGATATGTTTCAGTAACCATAGGGTTTTTGTAAATCTCGATTTGTATATTAAATTTGGCGTAATATTAATCGTTATGGTTCATGTTTTACCTATTATTATGTTATCATCTCCCTTGTCTTATTTTTTCATTTCATATATGAATTTCACTACAACAAATATGATATGTAGCTACGAAATTATTAGATACGACATCAAATACGTCACTTATTATTCGTTTTTAGTGATAAATATTACTTTTCGTGCTTAAAAATATGAGACACATACTTAGTGACAAAACATAAAAATTCGTAGCAAAGTTTTGTCCACTAAAGTTCCCCACCAAAAAGTAAATTGGCATCATTTTGTTAAGTAGTTTTAGACACGAATTTAAAGTTATCGGTGACACATTATTTCGTCACTAATAGTATATGTAATTCATGACAAACTACAACATCAAATTCTTCACTAATTTTTTACTTTAAGTGACAAAATTTACTTTCGTGCTTAAATATATGTTGCACATACTTTAGTGATGAAACATAAATATCCGTAGCAATGTTTTGTCCACTAAAGTTTCCCACAAAAAATTAATTAGTGTCATTTGCTAAGTAGTGTAGTCACAAATTTAAAATTTTGGGTGAAATATTATTTTGTCATTAATGATGTATCAATTCATTAAAAAATAATTTTCTTATAATTTATTAAATTTTGGATACAAAAAAATTCATCTAAAAATATGTTGTAACAATATGAACAAATTAAAGTTCGTAGTCAAATATATAAATTTTATCTATGAAAATTTAGATTAAATTATGTCATTTATTTCGTCACCAATAATATAAGTAATTGGTGATAAATATTTTATTTTCTCTAATTAATCTGTGATTTAGTGACAACGAAAAAATTGTTACAAAATATGTAAGGGTTTAAATAGCGATGACTTAAAATCTGTAGTGAATAATTAACTATTTGCTACGAAAAAATAAGAAATAGACAGAGTTCATTCGTGAATTGACAAGTGAAAATACCAACAAATTTGGTCGATTTTGTAAAAACAAAAAAGTTCAATACATCAATATTATTAAATTATGCAATTATAAAATGCATCATTTGAAAAAAAAAATCCATATTATAGTTAATGTGTGTGGGACACAATTCTACCACTAGATCACTAATATTTGTTGGCTTAGCACTTTTGTTTTTTCTTATACACTTTCATTGATAAGAACGATAAAAAAATAATTTCTCAAGTCTTTGTGCTAATTAATGTGCATGTCTATTGGTTTGTGATTGGTAAGCTACATAGATTAAGTCGATCTATTTGCTTTTGTCTATAAATATGTATATATTTAATAGTAATTCCATATATGTAAATAGAGTACAGAAATAACATCGACTTACAAACTTAGACATTGCAAATGTGCGATATATATTATGAATTTCTATTAATTTTTTACATCAGTGTGAAAATTCAAATAAACTAAAAAATGAAAGTACAAATTAAAGAAATGAACTAACTAGTGTGAAAATTCAAATAAACTAAAAAATGAAAGTATAAATTAAAGAATTGTGTACTATCATCATATTATGAAAAAGTATCTATTAAATAAGACAACTAATTATATTATTAATTCAATTTTAATATTAGATGTGTACTAGTTTACACTATAAAGTTACAAAATAAAATTTTACCTTACATGTAAATTGGTTTGTTAGATTTTGGAGTGTAAGAGGTCATTCTAAGAAATCATACCTACAACAACATTTCAATAATAATAATAATAATAATAATAATAATAATAATAATAATAATAATAATAATATAATAATAATAATAATAATAATAATAATAGAAAATAAAAAATAAACAAAATATTATATGATGAACTACTATAAGTTATGGGTATTGATGTTCTACTTGAACCAATTATTTATTTTTTAAATAAAATCAAAAGTTTAATTTTAAATAAATATATAATTGTACTCAATAATTTTTAAAAGTTACAAAATAAATAAATAAAATGACAAAATCGTAATGTATAATCTATATTTGAACGAATTGTGGGTGGTAATTTCATGCATTTGTGTATGAGTATAAATAATCATATAATATATTGTTTCTACATAAGTTAAATTGGAAAGAAGTGAATGAAGTTATAACGACCTGTTTAGTCGTTTCGAGCAGCAGATTGAATTTCTGGAAAAACTGGCTGGGACGACGGGTGTCACGACGGACCGTCGTGGTCACGACGGCCCGTCGTGGAGGTTTCGTTCCATGACACTTAGAATTCTGAAATTGGATACTGAAAATCGACTCTCTGTAAATTGTGACGGACCTGCAGGACGTGCCGTCACATCCACGACGAACCGTCGTGAGTTTCCGTTGCAAAACACTTCAACTTTTGAAATTGGGTACCGAAAAACGAGTTTCTGACCGTTAGGACGGAGGTGCAGGACGGACCGTCACAGCCCACCTGGAATCTGGGGAGGTTGCGACGACCACCGTGACGGACCGTCGCAGGCACGACGGCCCGTCACAGGTTGCGCAAATCCCAGGCAGTTTAGGATTTCTCCACACGTTTTAAGGGTCGTTTTGGACTATTCTTTCCTTAATTATAAAGATTGAGGGTTAACATTAATAAGTCTAATTACTTGGGGGTTAAAAGAGGTACCCTAAGCTAATTAGGGGGTTTTATTGTCCTCTTTTATTCTTAATTATATGATAATTAGGGTAAAGGAAAGAGGGTTGGAATAAAACAAAACAAAAAAGAAAAGAGAGAGGGAGATTAATCGATTGAGAGAGAGAGTCGAACAAGGGAAAAGGATATCAAAGCTTTGGAATTCTTGCTTGATCACTAGTCTTCGGTGGAGGTAGGTTATGGTTTATGTTACGATATTCGTAGTGAACTCTTAATAGTGAATGTTATGTTTGATGGTATTGTAAACCCTGCTATGTGCTTAAATTGCATGCTTGCATGATTATGATTATGAAATTGTGATGAATTAACAAAGCATGATGAAGCTATTGAATCCCAAATCTTGAAAGAACCCTAATTCGCTTGATATATTATATAATAAGATTGATGATGCCTTAGTATGAAAGAAGGCTTGATATATTATATAATGAGAATGATGATGCCTTAGTGTAAAAGAAGGCTTGATGAATTAGGGGATCGGGTGCCACGTTCCGGTACACAGGATAGAATGAATATGAGGATCGGAGTGTCACGTTCCGACACCAGATAGAATATGAGGATCGGGTGCCACATTCCGGTACCAGGATAGAATGAATATGAGGATCGGAGTGTCACGTTCCGACACCAGGATAGAATATGAGGATCGGGTGCCACGTTCCGGTACCAGGATAGAATGAATATGAGGATCGGAGTGTCACGTTCCGACACCAGGATAGAATATGAGGATCGGAGTGTCACGTTCCGGCACCAGGATAGAAATAGAGGAGCGGAGTGTCACGTACCGACACAAGAGGAAGAAAGATAATGAATCTTGAAAGATAATGAATATACTCAAACTAATGAACTACATTCCCAAATGAGTATGGTATTGAGGCTTGAGTCCTCATGTGTGAACTCGGTTGTATTCATTGATGAATTAAACATTGCTATTGCTACATATTGAGTATTGTAGTTGATTTAAATTGTTATTGATATATACTGTTCCCTATTTTGAGTTAGCCGATGATATCTACTCAGTACTTGTAGTTGTAGTGACCCCCTACTTTTACGTTTTCTTCTTTGTTATTTGTGTAATGCAGCAAACGTTCCGTCAACTTCAACTCAACAGTAGATCTAGCCAGTCTTCACTTCATCGGAAATTCAGGGTGAGCTAATGCGTCTAGCTTGGACTGGGTCTTCTTCTTCAAGTCTTGATGCCTTGAACTTCCGGCATGGACTAGCTAGTAGTTGTTTTAGCTTCTTAGACAGTTTTAGTTTAGCAATTTGAGATAGATGTTCTTGTGATGATGACTTCCAGATTTTGGGGATAATAATAATAGTTTTGAATTTTTTTATTAATGAGTTTAGTCTTCCGCATTTATTTTGTTGATATTGTATTAAAATGTTAAGGGTTGGATTGGTTGGTTCGCTCACATAGGAGGGTAAATGTGGGTGCCAGTCGCGTCCCCGATTTGGGTCGTGACAAACTTGGTATCAGAGCATTAGGTTCGTTGGTCTCATCACACAAGAACAGGTCTAGTAGAGTCTTAAGGAACGGTAGGGGGTCCGCCTTTACTTTTCTTTGAGAGGCTACAAGACTTTAGGAAAATTCCATTCTTTCATTCTTTCTTTCGTGCTACTACTTGAGTCCAATTGGTATCTAGGTGATACAAATTTGTATCTGACCATCTTCATTCTATTTCGCAGATGGTTAGAACTAGAGCAACGAGCGCACCAGCAGCAACAACGGCACAACAAGAAACATCTGAGCCAGCCACTGGGGCTGTGGCTCGAGGAAGAACAACGGCAAGAGGCCGTGGGAGAGGTCGTGGGAGGACATCCTCTAGAGGGAGAGGACGAGCCCCTAGCCCATCTGATGCTAGGGCGGTGACTCCTCCACCGACTGAGGAGGTAGTTAGAGAGGGTGAGGAAGGGGAAACTGAACAAGGGTAGAATGAGGAAATGCCACCCCACCTACCCCAGAGATGATCAACCAGGTACTTGCTTATCTTAGCGGGTTATCGATCAGGGTCAGGCACCCCCAGTGGTTTCTGCACCAACACCTCCGGTTTCAGAGATACGACATGCGGCTACTATGGCTCCCCGCATGGATGCATCATTGGGAATAGGCACATTTCCACGTCTGACTACTGGGCCTATTATGACAAATGATCAGCATGAACTTTTCAGTAAGTTCTTGAAATTGAAACCTCCAGTCTTTAAGGGCGCAGAATCAGAGGATGCCTACGATTTTCTGGTTGATTGTCATGAGCTACTACACAAGATGGGTATAGTAGAACGGTTTGGCGTTGAGTTCGTGAGCTATCAGTTCCAAGGGAACGCCAAAATGTGGTGGCGTTCACATGTTGAGTGTCAACCAACAGAGGCACCACCTATGACTTGGAATCATTCTCTACCCTGTTTATGGAGAAGTATATCCCAAGGACTTTGAGAGATAGAATAAGGGATGAGTTCTTGGGTCTAGAGCAAGGAAGGATGACGGTAAATGCATACGAGGCTAAATTTCGCGCACTATCCAGATATGCTACCAACTCTGTTTCAGTCCACAAGAACGGATTCGCCGTTTTGTGAAGGGGTTGAGGTCAGAATTGTGGATTTCAGCCTTACAGATAGCGGCAACGGCAACATCCTTCCAAGAAGTGGTAGACTTCGTGATAGAGGTGGAAGGAGTGAAGCCAGATGACTTCACCACGACATCGACATCAAAGAGGTTTCGAAGGGGAGGTGAGTTTAATGGTTCTTACTCTAGAGGACAGAACTCCGGAGGTCACTCAGTTCGACCAATACAGTCTTCACTACAGACTGTAGTTGGGGTCCACCTCAGAACGGTCAACACTTCTCTGAGAGGCCGATGCGTGAACCCCGAGAATGTTATGGATGTGGAGAGATTGGACACATTAAGAGGTACTGTCCAAACCAGAGTTACAGAGCCCCACTAGCTAGAGGTAGGGGTGGTCATGGTAGAGGCCGTTTTCTGGAGGACGTGGTGGTCGAGGTAATGGTGGTCACCAAAACGGCAGAGGTGATGGGCAAAACGGAGCCACTACTACACAACATGGTAGGGGCAACGGACAGACGAATGATAGGCCCATTGTTATGCTTTCCCTGGGAGATCTGAAGCGGAGGCATCTGATGCTGTTATCACAGGTAATCTCTTGGTTTGTGATTGCATGGCATCTGTATTATTTGACCCTGGCTCCACGTTTTCATATGTATCTTCCTCATTTGCTGATGGTCTAAATTTACATTGTGAATTACTTGACATGCCTATTCGCGTTTCTACTCCGGTGGGTGAGTCTGTGGTAGTTGAAAAGGTATATAGGTCTTGCTTGGTGAACTTTGTGGGGAGCAACACTTATGTAGATTTGGTTATTTTAGAAATGAGTGACTTTGATGTAATTCTGGATATGACTTGGCTTTCTCCGAATTTTGCGATTTTGGATTGTAATGCTAAAACGGTGACGTTAGCCAAGCCTGGGGCAGATCTGTTAGTGTGGGAGGGTGACTACACTTCCAATCCGGTGCGTATCATCTCCTTTCTTCGTGCTAAGAAAATGGTTAGTAAAGGGTGTTTAGCTTTCTTGGCACATCTCAAGGATGACACTACTCAAGTTCCTTCAATTGAGTCAGTTTCGGTAGTCTGTGAGTTTTTGGATGTGTTCCCTGCAGATCTTCCTGGTATGCCACCAGATAGGGATATCGACTTTTGCATTGATTTGGAACCGGGCACTCGCCCCATTTCTATACCCCCTTATAGAATGGCTCCCGTGGAGTTAAGAGAGTTAAAAGCACAACTTCAAGAGTTGTTGAGCAAAGGCTTCATTAGACCAAGTGCATCTCCTGGGGTGCTCCGGTCTTGTTTGTAAAGAAGAAGAATGGGAGCTTTCGAATGTGCATAGATTACCGACAGTTGAACAAAGTAACTATTAAGAACAAGTACCCCATTCCTCGCATTGATGAATTGTTCGATCAGTTACAAGGTGCTTGTGTCTTCTCAAAAATAGACTTGAGGTCCGGTTATCACCAATTGAAAATACGCGCAACGGATGTGCCAAAGACTGCTTTTCGGACTAGGTATGGGCATTATGAATTTGTAGTGATGTCCTTTGGTCTTACGAATGCCCCTGCTGCTTTCATGAGCTTGATGAATGGGATTTTTAAGCCATATTTGGACCTCTTTGTGATCGTATTTATAGATGATATACTGGTATATTCTAAAAGTAGGGAGGAACATGAGGAGCATTTGAGGATTGTGCTGGAAATGTTGAGGGAGAAAAAGCTTTATGCCAAGTTCTCTAAGTGTGAGTTTTGGCTAGATGCCGTGTCCTTCTTGGGGCACGTGTTTCTAAAGATGGGTGATGGTGGATCCATCTAAGATAGAGACGGTGAAAAACTGGGTAAGGCCTACTAATGTGTCAGAAATAAGGAGTTTTGTGGGGTTAGCTAGCTACTACCGCCGATTCGTCAAGGGATTCTCTTCTATTGCTTCCCAATTGACGAACTTGACTAAGAAGAATGTTCCATTTGTATGGTCAGATGAGTGTGAGGAAAGTTTTCAGAAACTCAAGACTTTGTTGACTACCGCGCCTATCCTTACCTTGCCAGTAGAGGGTAAGAACTTCATTGTTTATTGTGATGCATCCTATTCGGGTTTGGGTGCAGTGTTAATGCAAGAGAAGAATGTGATTGCTTATGCTTCGAGGCAATTAAAGGTGCATGAGCGTAACTATCCGACCCACGATTTGGAGTTGGCCGCGGTAGTATTTGCACTAAAGCAATAGAGACACTATTTGTATGGGGTTAAGTGTGAGGTCTATACGGACCATCGTAGCCTACAGTATGTCTTCACTCAGAAAGACTTGAATTTGAGACAGAGGAGATGGATGGAACTACTGAAGGACTACGACATCACTATCTTGTATCATCCGGGAAAGGCGAATGTTGTGGCAGATGCCTTGAGTAGAAAGGCGGGAAGCATGGGAAGTCTAGCTCACTTGCAAGCTTCTAGACGCCCATTGGCTAGAGAAGTGCAGATTCTGGCTAATGACCTTATGAGGTTAGAAATAAATGAGAAGGGAGGATTGTTAGCTTGGTGTAGAGGCAAAATCTTCTTTCCTTGACCAGATCAAAGGGAAAACAGTTTGATGATGAGAAACTAGGTCGCATTCGAGATAAGTGTTGCGAGGAGAGGCTAAGGAAGCAATAATTGATGAGGAAGGTGTTCTGAGGATTAAGGGAAGGTATGTATACCCCGCATCGATGATTTGATTCACCACTATTCTGACAGAGGCTCATAGTTCCGGATATTCTATACATCCTGGTGCAACCAAGATGTATCGCGACCTAAAGCAACACTTCTGGTGGAGTAGAATGAAGCGTGATATTGTTTGACTTAATTGCCAAGTGTCCCAACTGTCAACAAGTGAAATATGAACACCAAAGGCCTGGAGGAACACTTCAGAGAATGCCCATTCCTGAATGGAAGTGGAGAGAAATCGCGATGGATTTCGTGGTTGTCTTCCCAAGACATTGGGTAAATATGACTCGATTTGGGTGATGTTTGATAGGTTAACTAAGTCTGCTCACTTCATTCCTGTCAAGTGACCTACAATGCAGAGAAGTTAGCCAAGATCTACATCTCAGAGATCGTTCGGTTGCATGGAGTTCCCCTCTCCATCATATCAGATAGAGGTACGCAGTTTACTTCTAAGTTTTGGAGAACATTGCATGCTGAATTAGGTACTAGATTGGACCTTAGTACTGCATTTCACCTCAGACTGATGTCAGTCTGAGCGAACGATTCAAGTGTTGGAGGATATGCTTCTGCATGTGTGATAGAGTTTGGTGGCCATTGGGATAGCTTCTTACCTTTGGCAGAGTTTTCATACAATAATAGCTATCACTCTAGTATCGACATGGCTCCATTTGAAGCATTGTATGGGAGGAGATGTAGGTTTCCCATTGTTGGTTTTGATGCCTTTGAAGTTAGACCTTGGGGACTGATCTGTTGAGAGATTCTATGGAGAAGGTGAAAGCTATTCAAGAAAAGCTTCTAGCGGCGCAAAGTAGACAAAAGGAGTATGCAGACCGAAAGGTTAGAGATTTGGAGTTCATGGAAGGTGAACAAGTCTTGTTGAAGGTTCACCCATGAAACGGGTTGATGCGGTTTGTTAAAAGAGGAAAGCTAAGTCCAAGGTATATTGGACCATTCGAGGTACTAAAGTGAATAGGGGAGGTGGATTATGAATTAGCCTTGCCCCCAGGGCTGTCCGGAGTGCATCCGGTGTTTCATGTGTCCATGTTGAAGAGATACCACGGAGATGAAACTACATCATCCGTTGGGATTCAGTTTTGTTGGATGAGAACTTGACTTATGAAGAGGAACCGTTTGCTATATTAGATAGAGAAGTTCGCAAGTTGAGTTCGAGAGAGATTGCATCCATCAAAGTTCAATGGAAGAATCGACCGGTTGAAGAAGCTACTTGGGAGAAGGAGGCAGATATGCAAGAAAAATACCCACATCTGTTTACAGATTCAAGTACTCCTTTTCGCCATTGTTTTTCTTCTTTTGATCGTTCGGGGACGAACGATGGGTAAATTGGTATCTATTGTAACGACCTGTTTAGTCGTTTCGAGCAGCAGATTGAATTTCTGGAAAAAATGGCTGGGACGACGGGTGTCACGACGGACCGTCGTGGTCATGACGGCCCGTCGTGGAGGTTTCGTTCCATGACACTTAGAATTCTGAAATTGGATACTGAAAATCGACTCTCTGTAAATTGTGACGGACCTGCAGGACGTGCCGTCACATCCACGACGAACCGTCGTGAGTTTCCGTTGCAAAACACTTCAACTTTTGAAATTGGGTATCGAAAAACGAGTTTCTGACCGTCAGGACGGAGGTGCAGGACGGACCGTCACAGGTGTGACGGGCCGTCACAGCCCACCTGGAATCTGGGGAGGTTGCGACGACCACCGTGACGGACCGTCGCAGGCACGACGGCCGTCACAGGTTGCGCAAATCCCAGGCAGTTTAGGATTTCTCCACACGTTTTAAGGGTCGTTTTGGACTATTCTTTCCTTAATATAAAGATGAGGGTTAACATAATAAGTCTAATTACTTGGGGGTTAAAAAGAGTTACCCTTAAGCTAATTAGGGGGTTTTATTGTCCTCTTTTATTCTTAATTATATGATAATTAGGGTAAAGGAAAGAGGGTTGGAATAAAACAAAACAAAAGAAAAGAGAGAGGGAGATTAATCGATTGAGAGAGAGAGTCGAACAAGGGAAAAGGATATCAAAGCTTTGGAATTCTTGCTTGATCACTAGTCTTCGGTGGAGGTAGATTATGGTTTATGTTACGATATTCGTAGTGAACTCTTAATAGTGAATGTTATGTGTTGATGGTATTGTAAACCCTGCTATGTGCTTAAATTGCATGCTTGCATGATTATGATTATGAAATTGTGATGAATTAACAAAGCATGATGAAGCTATTGAATCCCAAATCTTGAAAGAACCCTAATTCGCTTGATATATTATATAATAAGATTGATGATGCCTTAGTATGAAAGAAGGCTTGATATATTATATAATGAGAATGATGATGCCTTAGTGTAAAAGAAGGCTTGATGAATTAGGGGATCGGGTGCCACATTCCGGTACCAGGATAGAATGAATATGAGGATCGGAGTGTCACGTTCCGACACCAGGATAGAATATGAGGATCGGGTGCCACGTTCCGGTACTAGGATAGAATGAATATGAGGATCGGAGTGTCACGTTCCGACACCAGGATAGAATATGAGGATCGGGTCCCACGTTCCGGTACAAGGATAGAATGAATATGAGGATCGGAGTGTCACGTTCCGACACCAGGATAGAATATGAGGATCGGAGTGTCACGTTCCGGCACCAGGATAGAAATAGAGGAGCGGAGTGTCACGTACCGACACAAGAGGAAGAAAGATAATGAATCTTGAAAGATAATGAATATACTCAAACTAATGAACTACATTCCCAAATGAGTATGGTATTGAGGCTTGAGTCCTCATGTGTGAACTCGGTTGTATTCATTGATGAATTAAACATTGCTATTGCTACATGTTGAGTATTGTAGTTGATTTACATTGTTATTGATATATACTGTTCCCTATTTTGAGTTAGCCGATGATATCTACTCAGTACTTGTGGTTGTACTGACCCCCTACTTTTACGTTTTCTTCTTTGTTATTTGTGTAATGCAGCAAACGTTCCGTCAACTTCAACTCAACAGTAGATCTAGCCAGTCTTCACTTCATCGGAAATTCAGGGTGAGCTAATGCGTCTAGCTTGGACTGGGTCTTCTTCTTCAAGTCTTGATGCCTTGAACTTCCGGCATGGACTAGCTAGTAGTTGTTTTAGCTTCTTAGACAGTTTTAGTTTAGCAATTTGAGATAGATGTTCTTGTGATGATGACTTCCAGATTTTGGGGATAATAATAATAGTTTTGAATTGTTTTATTAATGAGTTTAAGTCTTCCGCATTTCTTTTGTTGATATTGTATTAAAATGTTAAGGGTTGGATTGGTTGGTTCGCTCACATAGGAGGGTAAATGTGGGTGCCAGTCGCGTCCCCGATTTGGGTCGTGAAAGAAGTAAAAAAGAAAAAGAAAGAAAAAAAAAAGTAAAAAAGAAAAAAAAATAACAAGAGAGAGTTGATCTGATGGTAAGTCCAGTGAGTTCAATTCCCCTGGACAGCACAATGTGCGAGCTCAAAAAAATAAAGATAGGAGATAATATATATATATATATATATATATATATTATATATATATATATATATATATATATATATCATAGGAAAATAAACCAGTTTTATAATGATAAATTTTATCTAATACAATTAAGAACAAAATAATATTTTGTATATAGAATATAGTCATTAGTGACGAAATTAGATTTTATTTGACGAGGAAATAAATGTATCTTTAGAGACAATTGATTTCGTCGTTAATTGAAGTTAAATAATTAGCGACAACATAATTTATTCGGTAGTAATATCTTTTTAGTGACAAAGCACACTATTAGTTACAAAAAATATACTTTTTACAACAAATACATTTATCACAAATGTTTAAATATTTGACGACGATTTTTTCATTTTGTAGTTAATATAATACTTTTAGCAACGAAGCAAGACGACTGAGTGACAAATTTTTTTCGTCATACAAGACTTTTAGTGACGAAATATGATTTATAAATAACGAAATTATTTGTCCTTGATAATCAAATTTGTTGTAATGATATATGTTTCTTCCAATTGATAAATAAACACAACAATATTCTATATCTAATGCAGGCATACATTTATTATATCCAATAGACTTCGATCATAGGAAGAATTTCTCTACTTCACGAAGGGTGAAAAAATTGAGAAAAATGGAACCAAAATATAAATGTAATGATCCAATTATATATTTTGGGAGTGCAAATATCAATTCTAAAAATTAAATTAATATAGAACCATTGATGTTTATATCTTACAAAAGACACATAATTAATGAATTGTGTACTATCACCATATTATGAAAAAGTATCTATTAAATAAGACAATTAATTATATTGTTTAATTCAATCTTAATATTAGATGTGTACTAGTTTACACTATAAAGTTACAAAATAAAATTTTACCTTACATGTAAATTGGTTTGTTAGATTTTGGAGTATAAGAGGTCATTTTAAAAAATTATACCTACAACAACATTTCAATAATAATAATAATAATAATAGAAAATAAAAAATAAACAAATCTTTATCTAACAAACATTGAAATAATTGACCATAGATTAAATAAGTGAATGAAATTACATACTCTCAAACAAATCAAGGAATACGAAAGAGGACACTCCATTGGAGGACGAAGGCAAACTTATTTACACAGTCCAATGACACAATTTAGATATTAAAAATCCATTTGACCATGTGTACATAGAAAATAGTATCAATTAAAAATACACACATTGATACTTACATTTTTTATATTGTTTGGATCTTGCACATTAATATTTTTTTTAAAAACGAATCATCCAATAAAGTCATCATAACATCATGAATCCATTTGAGCAACCCATAACAATCTGATAAGTAAGCAGATGAATTCTGATTGTTATTCATTAACATTGTTACATCGATTGAAGGGACATCCTGTATAGGTTCCATTTGTTGTATCATTGTAGTATACATAGGATAATACATTGGAGTGACCATCATTAATGAAGACATCATAGAATCAATCATTGGTGAAGCCATCATAGAATCCAAAATTGGTGAAGGAATCGGAGAATCCATTATTGTTGACGGCATTAGAGGGGTAAGTCCAGGTGGTTTTCTAACATCCATATGTTGGGGCATTGGGGAAAACAATTGTCGATCCATTGGAGGAAACATTTGTTGAAACAATAGAGAAGCATCCCTTGTTCCTTCAGAGTTGTTCCTAGTAGGTACGAATTGTTAAATAAAGGGTTGAGGGGCATTCAATGTAGAACCCTCTCCATCAATCTCATTTATCATTAAACCATGTACCTGTTTGAGACTTTTCTTGATTACACAATGTAGGTCGTTGAGATCATAAGGGCTCGTGTCGAGACAAGAATTTTTTATCCCGAGAACCTCATACATCTGATTTGTCATTTCCTTGACCCTATTCTTCCTCTTAACTTTTCAAGTTGTTCGTCCAACTTCTTGATACTTTTCAGGGTGAACTCTTCTCTTGTCATCATGTTTATTGATCTATCCAATCTCGGCAGTTGCTTAAACTTTATAAAAGTGTTGCGTACAACATCATTATTTTGAAATGTATATGGTTCATTTTTGTAAGGGCCATATATGTAGCAACTTCAACATAACAAAGTGTTTTTAGTTCATCATTATTTTTCATGAGCCCTTCAAGTCTTTTATTATGTGAGACTTTTCTTTTACCATCATCTTTAATAAAAGCATAGTTCACTCTGTTTCTAGCCATGGATAAAGGGGAGGAGAAATGTGTTTGTTCAGATATGAAGGATAAAATGTATTTGTTGTAGTAGCAGTTGTTCTGATTTTCTCACCCATGATTTACACCTATTTATACCAAAAAAAAAAGATTAATCATGTATAATTTTAAAACGTTGAATTAGAGATTTTTTTATTGCAAGCAAGAACTATTTTGGGAAAACACTGAATGAGTGGATATTAGATGAATGTTACATAGAATCATCCTAAAATATATTTACTTATGGCTCTGGTATAATGTTGACCAAATTATTAGGAAAAATCTTAATATGGTCCGAATTTAAGTAGTGTCAATAGAAAATGGTCATAAAGTTATCGCTAACGTATTTTTTTACTCATTTCGTTCATCATGTTTTTTCTAAAGAAAAAGTATATTTTGATTCAACGATGTACATAATTGATATTTGAAACAAGGGAACATTTTAAATATTAGTTAGGAATATTAAAAGATAAAATTTTACCGTATTTGAATATTGTTTAAATATTCAATTTGAGGGTTAATTTTAGAAAAACACAAATATTTTTTCAAATCTTAAATGGTAATGCATGTATGATTGAAGAACTTACACTGCTTGTCGAAGCGTATTATTATTTCTTTCATTTGGATAAACAATATTTAGTGAAAAATTATCTTTCATTCAAATATATTTGAAACAAAATATTTTTGAAATATGTTTTTGTTAATTTCCAATTATCACTAACCTTTCACTCGATTCCCATATTATAAATATATATATATATAGATATATATATATATATATATATATTATATATATATATATATAATATATATATATATATATATATATATATATATATTAGTTTTAAGAGAAGCCAGTCTAAAAAAAATGAAAAAAAAAACACTTATCAAACTTATATGTTGACAATAATGATAAATTTAAAAGATTTATTTTGTTCATTAAGAAGAACAGTCAAGATGAAGTGAAATTATTTGAAGACGTCTTACTAATTTTTATGAAATTAATATGTACATAGATTACTCTCATAAAATAATATCCTTTTATGGTCAATAAGATAAATAATATCATATCGAGATCCATATATATACTTCTTCGATTCTTTCTATCTAGATCTCTTTATACGAGAGGGGAAGAAATAACTTCGATTTGATTGAGTCTAATGTTGGTCTATCTAGTCGAGTAATGCAAGGATCGACCCGCCTTGACGGAAATATTTTTTCTCTAACATAGGATAATCGAGAAAAGGACTGTCTCGCACAACTATAGCATATCCTTGGATGCTATTGGTCGAACCACTTGGCAATCGTAGCATCACCCACAATGGCCCAATAATATTTACTCCTCATTTTAATCCATGTTTAAAAAGAATTGCCTCTTTCTTAAATGTCCTAGTGTAATATTTAAGAGAAAAATCACGATAACAGAGAGACAAAGATATCAATATGCGCCTTTCCAAACCTTATATTTCCATAATGGGAATAAGAAACAAGATTATATTCAATAACCAAAGATTCTATCACATGGGAAGTACAAGTTCCTCTCTCGACAATAGCATCGTAAGAACTCAAAAACCAGATAAAACTAAATTTGGAACCACCTAATAAGATCCTAAAAATAGGTATTATATAGATAGTTTATAGAATTACTTAATAAAATTAAGAATAAATTAGTCTCACGATTCAAATGGAAGAGATTGCACTGGTCTATCCCACTACGACAAGTCAGTATCAAACCCAAAAAATACTACAAAATTTGGATTGGAAGACAAGATAAATAAAAGATACAAAAAACTTAGGCATCATGTATATATAAAAGAGAACCCTAGGCCCGCCTACGTGCCATGAACACAAACCAGGATTGCCCTTTAAATTTATCTATTACCAAAACTAGCCTTCCCCTTTTATGAAAAGTTTTTTGCTATGAAAATTGTGAATTTTTTGGAAATTTGTGGCTTTATGAAAAGTTGCGTTTTGGAAGAGTTGTGACTTTCATGAAGAGTCGCGACTTTTATGAAAAGTCGCGACTTTTATGTAAGGTTGTGACTTATTTGAAGGGTTTCAACTTTTCCAAAGAATTGACCTACACTTTGTTAAATATAATTAGAGGGATTCTCGTTCATTATTATTCGTATGTTTTTTTTGTTATAGGGTAGTGGAATTCGAATACATTAATTATGCTTCTTTTGAAGTTTCTTTAATTCCTTTAAGTTTTGTTCCTCCTACTTCATAGAGATTAATCTTTACTATAAGTCATAGTTATTGATGTAATAATGACAATTTCTTTATACTATTTTGGTGACCTTTTAAAAAATATGTTAAAAATTTCAGCAAGGATGATTTAATATCAATCTTCTCTTTCTTCCTTCTCTACAGGTTTCTTCATATAACAAGGAAAATGGTTTTACTCGCAATGTGTCATTACTACTCTTGCACCTCTCAGTCCACGACTCATAAAGCTTATGAAATAGTTCAATTTGTAATAATTGGTTCTTTAATAACAAACTTATTTCTGCCACTATTATTTTTAGATTTTATTCACTGTAGGGGAGACCAATTTAAATACATTAATTAGGCTTCTTATGAAGTGTGTTTCATCCCTCAAAGTTTTATTCCTTATATTTAATGAATCTTAATGTTTTACTGTAAGTCATAGTAATTCATGTATGTATTGCAATTTCTTTTTTCTATTTTGGTGACCTTTTTTAGAACTCAATTAAAAACTCCAATGACGATGATTGAAAATTTATCTTCTATTTTTCTCTTTCTATAATTTTATTCATACAGTTTTTTGCAAAATTTATTGTGGGTTGTGTTATATTTGATAACACAAAATAACAAATATGTAATTGCTAATACGCAGCCAATATTGATATTTGTGAAGAGAACCAAACATATTATTCTCTTCTTTGTCACAATTAGTATATTATTTTGATTACTCATTCTTATCTACAAACAATTTATATGTCTTTGATATTAGTATAGAGACAGTTAATTCACTTATTTTATCGCAAGAAGACTAATTTGTCATATTTCTTTATCTCTTCTTTTTAGGCATAATAACAGATAAAATTTTTTGAAACTAATAAATGTTCACAATGTTGGAAAGAAAAAGGAAATCTAAGAGAGAAAGTGAGCAGAGAATAGAGCAAAGAAAAGAGAAGCTACTACCAACTTCTTTGTTTCTTGTATTCCATTCTGAAACTAATGAGACCTGCCTATTAAATAGGCTTACAATGAAACTGAAATACTGAAATTTAGGTACCCACTAATCACTATTTAGCTACTAATCTGCCACTATATCTAACCTTGCTAAAATAAAGGGAACTAACTAACAACCTCCTAAAGACTTGGTCAAGTATCTTTGAATCACTTCTCAACACTTCCCCTTGATTCAAACCTGCAAACTCCAAGTTGACCTCTGAAGAACTCGTGCTTTGCTTGCGGAAGTGACTTCGTGAAGATGTCTGCTAGTTGCTCATTTGTATCACAAGACTTCAAAGTAATTTCTCCAGTAGAAACAAGACCTCGAATATAGTGATAGCGAATATCAATGTGCTTTGTTCTACTGTGAAATGCTGGCTTCTTCGTCATCGCAATAGCAGATATATTGTCACAAAAAATCTTAGTCGCACCAGCTGGTTTTTGATTAAAGTCTGCAACAAGTCTCCTTAACCAAACTGCTTGACAAGCTGCAGAGGTTGCTACAATATATTCAGCCTCTGAAGTTGATAAGGCCACTACTTCCTGCTTCTTTGAACTCCATGAAATTGCTCCAGATCCAAGATTAAACAAGAAATCAGATGTGCTCTTTCTGTCATCAATGTTGCCTGCGTAGTCACTATCAGTAAAGCCAGTTAGTGTGAAATTTGTTACCTTAGAATACCAAATCCCATGCTCTGTTGTCCCAGCAATATATCTCAGCACTCTCTTTGCAGCTCCAAGGTGAAGCTTGCTTGGATTGTGCATAAATCTCGATATGACTCCAACAGAGAAAGCGATGTCTGGTCTTGTATGAGACAAGTAGTTCAAACCACCAACCAGACTTCTAAAATAAGTCGCATTTGCCATTTCAGAACCATCATCACGACACAACTTCTCATTAATATTCATTGGCGTAGCAGCAGCTTTACGATTTACCATAGTAAACTTTTTCAAAAAGATCTGTTGCATATTTTCTTTGTGAAAGAAATATGCCATCAATTCCCTGTTTCACCTCAAGACCAAGAAAATAATGCAGCAGACCCAAATCAGACATCTCAAAATTCTTCATCATGCAGTCTTTAAATTCAGTGACGATAGACTCACTCGAACCCATATATATCATATCGTCAACGTAAAGACATACCACCAAAAATTCATTTTTACCTTCTTGTTTTACTTAGGCTCATTCTTACTTCTTTCAAAACCATTCTCCTGGAAATACGAATCAATTTTGAAGTACCATGCCCGCGGCGCTTGCTTTAAGCCATAGAGTGCCTTTTTTAACCTGTAGACCTTATCTTATTTGCCATTAACTACAAAACCTTCAGGCTGTGAGACATAAACTTCCTCTTCCAAATCACCATTTAAAAAGGCAGATTTAACATCAAATTGATACACTGGCCAATTTAAATTAGCAGCCAAGGCTAAGAAAGTTCTCACAGTTTCAAAGCGGGCAACAGGAGAAAAAGTCTCGTCGAAGTCAATACCTTGTTGTTGGGAATAACCCTTTGCGACGAGCCTTGCCTTGTGTTTGGATGCTGCCATCTGCATGATATTTGGTTCTAAACACCCATTTGAGCCCAATAGCTTTCTTTCCTTCTGGCAAAATTACCAAGTCCCATGTTTGATTCTTTTGAATAGCCAACAACTCCTCTTCCATAGCTTTGCACCATTATCCTCTGTTTCAGCATCTTCAAAGAAAATGGGATCTGAAACAAGTAAAGCAAAAATACAAGACATATTGTCAGCATATCTGGGATTTGGTTTCCTATCCCTTGTTGATCTTCTTAATGGAGTTGGCTCAGCTGAAGTTTTTCCAATGTTGGAGATGTTGCTGGTGCAATTGATGAGGTAGTCGATGGACCTGCCAAAAACTGATCTGCTCCATACTCTTGATCAACAATAACGTCAGAAGGCAACAATTGAATATTTGAACTTTCATTTTCTGAATAAAGTTCCAGCTTGCATCTTCATTAAACACAACATTTCTATTGACCATAATTTTGCCACTCACTGGATTGTATAGTTATAGGCTTTGGATTGTGAGCTATATCCAACAAAGATACATTTTCACATTTTTCATCAAGCTTACGTCGAGCCTGCGAATTCACCAAAGCATAAGCTATACATCCAAAGACACGTAAGTGGCTTACCTTTGGTTTTTACCTCTCCAAGCTTCATATGGTGTTCGATTAAACACTGCCTTGGTGGGTGAAATATTCAGCAAATAGACAGCAGTGGCAACAGCTTCAGCCCAAAAACACTTCAGTACACCTCTACCTTCCATCATGCTTCTGCCCATCTCGACAACTGTGCGGTTCTTTCGTTCAGCTACACCGTTCTGCTCCGGTGTATAAGGTGCTGTGAGCTCTCTGTGTATTCCATTTTCCTCACATAAGGAACAAAATTCTTTTGACACTCACCACCTCTATCTGTCCGAAGAGTTTTGAGTCTACATCCACTTTGCCTCTCAACAAAAGATTTAAATTTCTTGAAATTGTCAAACGTTTCAGATTTAAATTTCAAGAAATATATCCAACTCATACGAGTATAATCATCAGTAAAAAGTAGAAAGTATCGACTTCCTCCTAAGGACTCAACACTCATAGGACCGCACAAATCAGCATGTACTAACTCAAGACAAACAGAAGCTCTCCAAGACTTGCCTACAGGAAAAACTCTTTTACTTTGTTTTCCATAAACACAGCTTTCAAAAAAATCAAGATTCTCAACTTTTGGCAACCCAAAAACCATTTCCTTTTGGCTCAATAACTTCAACCCATTAACATTTAAATGACCATAACGTAAATGCCACATTCTAGTTTCATCATCTCCACTAGCTACCATAACACACTTTTCAACCATTGAAACTTCTAAAGGAAACATTCTGTTGTTAGTCATTGGAACTTAGCAATGGTTTCCCAGATTTCTTATTTTTAATAGTGCAAACACCATCATCAAAAGAAATTGAGTACCCGCTAATCATTAGTTGTCCAATGCTAAGCAAATTATGAGATAGGCTAGGAACAAACATCACATCTCTAAAATTTTAGCATTACCTTGATTGGTCATAATGCTAACAGTGCCTTCGCCTTCAACCTGAATCTTCTTGTTATCTCCAAGCCTCACGTCTGATTTTTTGACTCATCAAGATCCTTGAACAATGATTTTGTTCCAAACATATGATTGGAACATCCACTGTCCAAAAACCAAACATTGTTAGGAGTCTCTTTTTCACAAGAAAAGGCCATGAACAGCTTACATTCATCATCATTTTTCTCTGCAAAACTTGCTTGGTTATTCTCATCCTTCTTTTTTTGCCAACAATAAGCTTCTTTATGACCTGGTTTTCTGCAGTAGTGGCACAAAAAACGTCCTTTGCTTCTCTTCATTTGATCCTCCTCTATCTCGACTATTCCTTGGCTCTTCCATGACCTCTTCCTCGAAAGCCACCTCTGCCTCGGCCACGATTGCAAAGTTTTCCTGCTTATCTTTCTGATGAGTGGACTCCCCCTTCACCTGAAATGCCTTTTCTTCATTTTTTTCATGTGACCTTAGGAGCCTCTCTTCATGAGCTTGCAAAGAACTCATTAGTTCATCAAAAGTATAATCAGATAAGTCATGAGATTCCTCAATCGCAGCAACAATATGTTCAATTTTGGAGTAAGACTCCTTAAAACTTTGTGCTACAACAGTTTCTTCAGATAATCTTCACCATAAGACTTCATTTGATTAACAAGAGAAGAAACTCTAGACAAATAAGTTTGAACAGATTCATTACTTTTCATAGAAAGAGTTTAAAGTCGCGACGGTAAGTCTGCAATTTTATCGTAATCACCTTAGCTGAACCTTGAAATTCCTTCTTCAAAATCTTCCATGCCTGAGAAGATGTAGTTGCTGCTGCAATTCTTGAAAAAATTGTATCATGAACTGCTTGTTGAATCAGGAACAAAGCTTTGGCGTTTTCTTTTTGATCTCTTTCATTTTCTGCCTCTTCATCAGAGCCTGCTAGATCCACAAAGCCATCTTCCACCAGCTCCCAAACTTCTTGTGATTTGAAAAGAGTTTTCATTTTGATACTCCAAAACTCATATTTTTCACCAGTAAAAATTGGCATGAGGGGCTGCGATGAAATACCATTCACTGCTTTTTTTTTTTTTGCTCTCTCACTTCCTCTTTTGTATCACTCAAATACTCAGTTGATATAAGCCTCACGACTTATTCAATTTCCAGAAAGGAACCTTGCTCTTGATACCAGATTTGTTGGAAAGAAAAAGGAAATCTAAGAGAGAAAGTGAGTAGAGAATAGAGCAAAGAAAAGAGAAGCTACTGCCAACTTCTTTGTTTCTTGTATTCCATTCTGAAACTAATGAGACCTGCCTATTAAATAGGCTTACAATGAAACTGAAATACTGAAATTTAGGTACCCACTAATCACTATTTAGCTACTAATCTGCCACTATATCTAACCTTGCTAAAATAAAGGGAACTAACTAACAAACTCCTAAAGACTTGGTCAAGTATCTTTGAATCACTTCTCAACACACAATACACTAAAACAAGAAAAATTTTATCGGCAATGAATATGCACATTATGTAACGACCTGTTTAGTCGTTTTGAGCAACAGAATGCATTTCTGGAAAAAACTGCCGGGGACAACGGAGGGAACGACAGACCGTCGTAGTCACGACGGCCCGTCGAGGGAGTGTCGTCCCATGGCACTTAGAATTTTGAAATTGGGTACTGAAAATCGACTCTCTGTAAATTGTGACGGACCTGCAGGACGAGCCGTCACATCCACGACGAACCGTCGTGAGTCCCGTTGCAAAACACTTCAACTTTTGAGAATTTGGTGCAAGAAAATGAGTTTCTGACCGTCAGGACGGAGGTGCAGGACGGACCGTCACAGGTGTGACGGGCCGTCGCAGACCACCTGAAATCTGGGAGTAGGCGACGGCCATCGTGACGGACCGTCGCAGGCACGACGGCCCGTCACAGGTCACGCAGTCCCAGACAGTTTAGGACTTCTCCACACGTTTTAAGGGTCGTTTTGACTATTTTCCTTAATTATAAGATTGAGGGTTAACATTTATAAGTCTAATTACTTAGGGGTTAAAAGGAGTAACCTTAAGTTAATTAGGGGGTTTTATTGTCCTCTTTTACACTTAATTATATTGTAATTAGGGTAAAGGAAAGAGGGTTTGAATAAAACAAAAGAGAAAGAACAGAAAGAGAGGCAAGAGAAATCGATGAGAGGGAGGAGAAAATAGGAGCTTGGGAATTTGCTTGTTGATCACTAGTCTTCTGTGGAGGTAGGTTATGGTTTTATGTTACGATAATCGTAGTGAACTCTTGATAGTGTATGATATGTATTGATGATGTTGTAAACCTGTCTATGTGCTTAAATTGTATGCTTGCATGATTATGATTATGAGATTGTGATTATTAACAAGCATGATGAAGCTATTGAATCCCAAAATCTTGAAAGAACCCTAATTCGCTGATATATTATATAATAAGATTGATGTAGCCTTGTATGTAGAAGGCTTGATAAATTATATAATGAGAATGAGGATGCCTTAGTGTGAAAGAAGGCTTGATGAATTAGGGGATCGGGTGCCACGTTCCGGTACCAGGATAGAATGAATATGAGGATCGGAGTGTCACGTTCCGACACCAGGATAGAATATGAGGATCGGGTGCCACGTTCTGGTACCAGGATAGAATGAATATGAGGATCGGAGTGTCACGTTCCGACACCAGGATAGAATATGAGGATCGGGTGCCACGTTCCGTTACCACGGATAGAATGAAATGAGGATCGGAGTGTCACGTTCCGACACCAGGATAGAATAGGAGGATCGGGTGCCACGTTCCGGTACCAGGATAGAATGAATATGAGGATCGGAGTGTCACGTTCCGACACCAGGATAGAATTAGAGGATCGGAGTGTCACGTACCGACACAAGAGGAAGAAAGATAATGAATCTTGAAAGATAATGAATATACTCAATCTAATGAACTTAATTCCAAATGAGTATGGTATTGAGGCTTGAGTCCTCATGTGTGAACTTGACGGAAATTGTTAATGATAAATAATTGCTATTGCTACATGTTGAGTATTGAGTTGATTACATTATTATTGATATATATTGTTCCCTTTTGAGTTAGCCGATGATATCTACTCAGTACGTGTGGTTGTACTGACCCCCTACTTTTATGTTTTCCTTTTGTTATTTGTGTAATGCAGCAAACGTTCCGTCAACCTCGACTCAGCAGTAGATCAAGCCCGTCTTCATTCCATCGGAAATTCAGGGTGAGCTAATGCGTCTAGCTTGGACTGGGTCTCCTTCTTCAAGTCTTGATGCCGTGAACTTCCGGCATGGACTAGCTTTTAGTATTTTATTCTTAGACAGTTTTAGTTTAGAAAATTGAGATAGATGTTCTTGTGATGATGACTTCCAGATTTTGGGGATAATATTAATAATAGTTTTGAGTTGTTTTATTAATGAATTAAGTCTTCCGCATTCTTTTGTTGATATTGTATTAAAATGTTAAAGGTTAGATTGGTTGGTTCGCTCACATAGGAGGGTAAATGGGGTGCCAGTCGCGCCCGATTTGGGTCGTGACAGACTTGGTATCAGAGCATTAGGTTCATTGGTCTCATCACACAAGAAAAGGTCTAGTAGAGTCTTAAGGACGGTAGGGGGACGCCTTTACTTTTCCTTGAGAGGCTATAAGACTTTAGGAAAATTCCATTCTTTCATTCTTTCTTTCGTGCTACTACTTGAGTCCAATTGGTATCTAGGTGATACAAATTGGTATCTGACCATCTTCACTCTATTTCGCAGATGGTTAGAACTAGAGCAAACGACGCACCACAGCGACAACGGAAAGACAGGAAACGACAGAGCCAGCCACTGGGGCTGTGGCTCGAGGAAGAACAACGGCACAAGAGGCCGTGGAAGAGGTCGTGGGAGGACGTCCTCTAGAGGAAGGGGACGAGCCCCTAGCCCATCTGATACTAGGGCGGTGACTCCTCCACCGACTGAGGATGTAGTAAAGAGAGGGTGAGGAAGGGGAAACTGAACAAGGGCAGAAGAGAAATGCCACCCCAACCTACCCCCGAGATGATCAACCAAGTACTTGCTTATCTTAGCGGGTTGTCTGATCAGGGTCAAGCACCTCCAGTGGTTTCTGTACCAACACCTCCGGTTTCAGAGATACGACATGCGGCTACTATGGCTCCCCGCATGGATGCACCATTGGGAATAGGCACATTTCCACGTCTGACTACTGGGCCTATTATGACAAACGATCAACACGAAACTTTTAGTAAGTTCTTGAAATTGAAACCACCAGTTTCAAGGGTGCAGAATCTGAGGATGCTTATGATTTTCTGGTTGATTGTCATGAGCTACTACACAAGATGGGATAGTAGAGAGGTTGGTGTCGAGTTCGTGAGCTATCAGGTCCATGGGAACGCCAAAATGTGGTGGCGTTCACATGTTGAGTGTCAACCAACAGAGGGCACCACTATGACTGGGAATCATTCTCTCACTATTTATGGAGAAATATATCCCAACCGGACTTTGAGAGATAGAAAGAGGGATGAGTTCTTGAGTCTTGAACAGGGAAGGATGACAGTAAACGCGTTATGAGGCTAAATTTCGCGCGCTATCCAGATATGCCACTCAACTTGTTTCAGTCCACAAGAACGGATCCGCCGTTTTGTGAAGGGGTTGAGGTCAGATTGCGGATTTCAGCCTTACAGATAGCGGCAATAGCAACATCCTCCAAGAGGTGGTAGACTTTGTGATAGAGGTGGAAGGAGTGAAACCGGATGACTTCACCCAACGTCTACATCAAAAAGGTTTTGAAGGGGAGGTGAGTAATGGTTCTTATTCTAGAGGACAGAACTCCGAGGTCACTCAAATCGACCAATACAGTCTTCACTACAGACTGTAGTTGGGGGTCCACCTCAGAACGGTCAACACTTCTCTGAGAGGCCGACGCTGAACCCAGAGAATGTTATGGGTGTGGAGAGATTGGGCACATTAAGAGGTACTGTCCAAACCAGAGTTACAGCCCCCAATGGCTAGAGGAAGAGGTGGAAATGGTAGAGGTCGTTATTCTGGAGGGCGTGGTGGCGAGGTAATGGTGGTCACCAAACGGCAGAGGTGAAGGGCAAAACGGAGCCACTACTACACAACATGGTAGGGGCAACGGACAGACGAATAATGGGGCCCATTGTTATGCTTTCCCTGGGGATCTGAAGCGGAGGCGTCTGATGCTGTTATCACAGGTAATCTTTTGGTTTGTGATTGCATGGCATCTGTATTTGACCCTGGCTCCACGTTTTCATAGTATCTTCCTCATTTGCTAATGGTCTAAATTTACATTGTGAATACTTGACATGCCTATTCGTGTTTCTACTCCGGTGGGTGAGTCTGTGATAGTCGAAAAAGTGTATAGGTCTTGTTTGGTGAATTTGTGGGGAGCAACACTTATGTAGATTTTGGTTATTTAGAAATGGGTGACTTTGATGTAATTGGGTTATGACTTGGCTTTCTCCAAACTTTGCGATTTTGGATTGTAATGCTAAAACAGTGACGTTAGCCAAACTGGGGCAGATCCGTTAGTGTGGGAGGGTGACTACACTCCAATCCGGTGCGTATAATCTCCTTTATCGTGCTCAGAAAATGGTTAGTAAGGGTTGTCTAGCTTCTTGGCACATCTTAAGGATGACACTACTCAAGTACCATCGATTGAGTCAGTTTCGGTAGTCTGTGAGTTTTTGGATGTGTTCCCTGCAGACTTCCCGGTATGCCACCAGATAGGGATATAGACTTCTGCATTGATTTGGAACCCGGTACTCGCCCCATTTCTTACCCCCTTATAGAATGACTCCCGCCGAAAGAGGTTAAAGGCAAAACTTCAAGATTTGTTGAGCAAAGGCTTCATTAGACCAAGTGCATCTCCTTGGGGTGCTCCGGTGCTATTGTGAAGAAAAGAAGGATGGGAGTTTCCGAATGTGCCTAGATTAACACAGTGAACAAAGTAACTATTAAGAACAAGTACCCAATTCCTCGCATTGATGACTTGTTCGATCAGTTACAAAGGTGCTTGGTCTTTCTCAAAGATTGACTTGAGGTCCTTTCGGTTTCACCAATTGAAAATACGAGCAAACGGATGTTCCAAAGACTGCTTTTCGAACTAGGTATGGAATTAGGAATGTTGGTGGTAATGTCTTTTGGTCTTACGAATGCCCCTGCTGCCTTCATGAGCTTGATGAACGGGATTTTCAAGCCATACTTGGACCTCTCGTGATTGTGTTTATTGATGATATACTGATATACTCCAAGAGTAGAAGGAACATGAGGAGCATTTGAGAATGGTTTGTTAGAGTAGTGAGGAGAAAAAGCTTTATGCGAAATTCTCCAAGTGTGAGTTTTGGCTAGATTCAGTGTCCTTCTGGGGCACGTGGTTTCTAAGGATGGAGTGATGGTGGATCCATCTAAGATTGAGACAGTGAAGAATGGGTAAGACCTACAAACGTGCCAGAAATAAGGAGTTTGTGTTGGGTTAGCTAGCTACTACCGCCGATTCGTCAAGGGATTCTCTTCCATTGCTTCCCAATTGACGAACTTGACTAAGCAAAACGTCCCATTTGTATGGTCGGATGAGTGTGAGGAGAGCTTCCAGAAACTTAAGACTTTGTTGACTACCGCGCCTATCCTCACCTTCCGGCCGGTAGAGGGCAAAAAAACTTCATTGTTTATTGTGATGCATCCTATTCTGGGTTGGGTGCAGTGTACTAATGCAAGAGAAGAATGTGATTGCTTATGCTTCGAGGCAATTAAAGGTGCATGAACGCAACTACCGACCCACGATTTGGAGTTGGCGCGGTACGGTAGTATTTGCCACTAAAGCAATGGAGACATTACTTGTATGGGGTTAAGTGTGAAGTCTACACGGACCATCGTAGCCTACAGTATGTATTCACTCAGAAAGACTTGAACTTGAGACAGAGGAGATGGATGGAAACTACTGAAGGACTACGACATCACTATCTTGTATCATCCGGGGAAAAGCAAATGTTGTGGCAGATGCTTTGAGTAGGGAAGGCCGGAAGCATGGGAAGGCTAGCTCATTGCAAGCTTCTAGACGCCCATTGGCTAGAGAAGTGCAAATTTTGGCTAATGACCTTATGAGGTTAGAAATAAAGGAGAAGGGAGGATTGTTAGCTTGTGTAGAGGCAAAAATCCTCTTTCTTGATCAGATTAAGGGGGAAACAGTTTGACGATGAGAAACTAAGGCGAATTCGAGATAAAGTGTTGCAAGGAGAGGCTAAGGAAGCAATAATCGATGGGGAAGGTGTTTTGAGGATTAAGGGAAGAGTATGTGTACCCCGCATCGATGATTTGATCACCACTATTCTTACAGAAGCTCATAGTTCGGATATTCTATACATCCTGGTGCAACCAAGATGTATCGCGACCTAAAGCAACACTTCTGGTGGAGTAGAAGAATGAAGCGAGACATTGTTGAGTTTTGTGGCAAATGTCCAAATTGTCAACAAGTAAAGTATGAACAAAGACCTGGAGGAAACACTTCAGAGAATGCCCATTCCTGAATGGAAGGGGAGAGAATCGCCATGGACTTCGTGGTTGGTCTTCCAAGACATTGAGTAAGTATGACTCTATTGGGTGATTGTTGATAGGTTAACTAAGTCTGCTCACTTCATTCCTGTCAAGGTGACCTACAATGCAGAGAAATTAGCCAAGATCTACATCTCAAAAATCGTTCGGTTGCATGGGGTTCCACTCTCAATATATCTGATAGAGGTACGCAGTTTTTACTTTAAGTTTTGGAGAACCTTACATGCGGGAATTAGGTAACTAGATTGGACCTTAGTACTGCTTTCATCCTCAGACCGATGGTCAGTCTGAGCGAACGATTCAAGTTTTGGAGGATATGCTTCGCGCTGTGTGGATAGAGTTTGGTGGCCATTGGGATAGCTCTTACCCTTGGCAGAGTTTTCATACAATAATAGCTATCACTCCAGTATGATATGGCTCCATTGAAGCATTGTATGGGAGGAGGTGTAGATCTCCCATTGGTTGGTTTGACGCCTTTGAAGTTAGACCTTGGGGGACTGATCTGTTGAGAGATTCTATGGAGAAGGAATGAAAGCTATTCAAGAAAAGCTTTTAGCGGCTCAAAGTAGACAAAAGGAGTATGCAGACCGAAAGGTAGAGACTTGGAGTTCATGGAAGGTGAACAAGTCTTGTTGAAGGTTCGCCCATGAAAGGGGTGATGCGGGTTGGAAAAAGAGGTAAGTTAAGTCCAAGGTACATTGGACCATTGAGGTACTTAAGCGAATAGGGAGGTGGCTTATGAATTAGCCTTACCCCAGGGCTGTCCGGAGTGCATCCGGTGTTTCATGTGTCCATGTTGAAGAAAATAACCGGAGATGGAAACTACATTATCCGTGGGATTCAGTTTTGCTTGATGAGAAACTTGACTTAGAGAGGGGAAACCGGTTGCTATATTAGATAGAGAAGTTCGCAAGTGAGGTCGAGAGAGATTGCATCCATCAAAGTGGCAATGGAAGAATCGACCGGTTGAAGAGGCTACTTGGGAGAAGGAGACAGATATGCAAGAAAATACCCACATCTGTTACAGATTCAGGTACTCCTTTCGCCATTGTTTTTCTTCTTTGATCGTTCGGGGACGAACGATGGGTAAATTGGTATCTATTGTAACGACCTGTTAGTCGTTTGAGCAAACAGAATGATTCTGGAAAAAAACTGGCCGGGGACAACGATGGGCACGACGGGACCGTCGTAGTCACGACGGCCCGTCGAGGGAAGTGTCGTCCCATGGCACTTAGAATTTGAAATTGGGTCTGAAAATCGACTCTCTGTAAATTGTGACGGACCTGCAGGACGAGCCGTCACATCCACGACGAACCGTCGTGAGTCCCGTTGCAAAACACTTCAACTTTGAGAATTTGGTGCAAGAAAATGAGTTTCTGACCGTCAGGACGGAGGTGCAGGACGGACCGTCACAGGTGTGACGGGCCGTCGCAGACCACCTGAAATCTGGGAGTAGGCGACGGCCATCGTGACGGACCGTCGCAGGCACGACGGCCCGTCACAGGCACGCAGTCCAGACAGTTTAGGATTTCTCCACACGTTTTAAGGGTCGTTTTTGACTATTCTTTCCTTAATTATAAAGATTGAGGGTTAACATTTTAAGTCTAATTACTTAGGGGTTAAAAGAAGTAAGGAAACCTTAAGTTAATTAGGGGTTTTATGTCCTCTTTTACACTTAATTATATTGTAATTAGGGTAAAGGAAGAGGGTTTGAATAAAACAAAAGAGAAAGAACAGAAAGAGAGGGCAGAAATCGATCGAGAGGAGAGGAGAAAATAGGAGCTTGGGAATTTCTTGTTGTTCACTGTCTTCTGGGAGGTAGGTTATGGTTTTATGTTACGATAATCGTAGTGAACTCTTGATAGTGTATGATATGTATTGATGATGTTTGTAAACCTGTCTATGTGCTTAAATTGTATGCTTGCATGATTATGATTATGAGATTGTGATTAATTAACAAGCATGATGAAGCTATTGAATCCCAAATCTTGAAAGAACCCTAATTCGCTTGATAGATTATATAATAAGATTGATGATGCCTTAGTATGAAGAAGGCTTGATAAATTATATAATGAGAATGAGGATGCTTAGTGTGAAAAGAAGGCTTGATGAATTAGGGGATCGGGTGCCACGTTCCGGTACCAGGATAGAATGAATATGAGGATCGGAGTGTCACGTTCCGACACCAGGATAGAATATGAGGATCGGGTGCCACGTTCCGGTACCAGGATAGAATGAATATGAGATCGGATGTAGGTCAGTGTCACGTTCCGACACCAGGATAGATATGAGGATCGGGTGCACGTTCGGTACCCGGGATTAGAATTAATATGAGGATCGGAGTGTCACGTTCCGACCCAGGATAGAATAGGAGGATCGGGGTGCACGTTCCGGTACCAGGATAGAATGAATATGAGGATCGGAGTGTCACGTTCCGACACCAGGATAGATAGAATTAGAGGATCGGAGTGTCACGTACCGACACAAGAGGAAGAAAGATAATGAATCTTGAAAGATAAGAATATACTCAACTAATGAACTTCATTCCCAAATGAGTATGTATTGGGCTTGAGTCCTCATGTGTGAATTGACGGAAATTGTAATGATCAAGTAATTGGCTATTGCTACATGTTGAGTATTGTAGTGATTACATTATTATTGATATATATTGTTCCCTATTTTAAGTTAGCCGATGATATCTACTCAGTACGTGTGGTTGTACTGACCCCCTACTTTTTAGTTTTCCTTTGTTATTTGTGTAATGCAGCAAACGTTCCGTCAAACTCGACTCAGCAGTTAGATCAAGCCCGTTCAATTCTTCATTCCATCGGAATTCAGGGTGAGCTAATGGTCTAGCTGGATGGGTCTTCCTTCTTAAGTCTTGAGGCCGTGGAACTTCCGGCATGGACTAGCTTTTAGTATTTTATTCTTAGACAGTTTTAGTTTAGAAAATTGAGATAGATGTTCTTGTGATGATGACTTCCAGATTTTGGGGATAATATTAATAATAGTTTTGAGTTGTTTATTAATGAATTAAGTCTCCGCATTTTTTTGTTGATATTGTATTAAAAGTTAAAGGTTAGATTGGTTGGTTCGCTCACATAGGAGGGTAAATGTGGGTGCCAGTCGCGTCCCCGATTTGGGTCGTGACACATTAACAAAGAGTGCTAGAGTCTTTACCTACATTAATTAATTGTCATTACATTCAATGTTGATATGGACTTTTTCTAGGGAAATTTATACTTGTCGCTAAAGATCATTTTTGTCACAGTGATAACTCTTGTTTTCACAAGGCTTTTTTTTTTTTTAATAAAGAAGTAATAACTCTTTCTTTTGGCTTTGTTAAATTAAATTTGTGAATTGTAAACTTGAATAGATACAACAAACTATCTTTTTGAAAAATATGTTAAGCAACATGCATTTTTCTTCTTGATTGTTAGGAAAGTAAGATTGTCTTTATTATTATTTGTGGATATTTATGAGTTCAAACACTCAGATTATGTTTTGAGATTTTAATATGTTATGTGTAAAAATTTTGATTTAGATATCCCGTTATGAATGATGTTTGCTTGGTTGATAATAACCTTAATTCTTTATAACTACATAATATAACCATAACAATAAGTATGGTCAATTCCAAATAAGTTGGGTTAGTAATATGAAACTTAAGCAATAGTAATGATTATTCTGATAAGATGGGTAAAACATTTATGATACTAACAATTTTAGGATCATATGAAAGGAGTCGAAGGTCCTCAATTTAAGTTAATTTTTGTTCTTCTATGAACGTGATGTTCCACTTACTGGGAGGGTGTTGTTGTCGAGACTTGGGCTTTCTTAACTTCCTGGTTATTGTTCTTTATATGTTTTGAAATTAGAAAATTTCGTTACATTCACCAACTATTTCAATGGAGATTTCTTAGACTTCTTTCTTATACTTAAAATATCTCTATAAGTCATAATTTTTGTATTTAAAATAACAAAATCTTAAAAAATATAACACTTTTAAGTTCTTGAATTGCCTCAAGATAAAATTATCTTGATAATGTAGTTTATATATCGAATGCCCAATATATTGAATGATCAATGTAAGCTTAATAACATAGTTCAATCCCATGCGCAACACGCGTTATTTACCTAGTTCTAATATAACTTACCCTTGTTTTCACGTGTTCAACCCACTAATGTATTAAGACACAATTGAAAGATAATTACATGCTTCAATAGTCTTTCTTTGTCTGATAAAACAAACCATAAACATACTGGAAAAAGAGATCCATCAGGATGACAAGCATATACCTCTCAAAATCTTTATTAAGCCACGGAGAATGGTGAAGAAAATGATCGATCACTCGGAACTAGGCTCAGAACCTACATAAGTGTAAAAGAAAGGGGTGAGTATTGAACAACATGGTAATCAACAAGAAGCTTGCTAAAAAAATCAAAATTATTCTAAAATAGAAGGACTTCTTTCATTCAAACAGAAACTCCTAAAACTACAACATGCATAAATCGATCCAACTCAACAATATTACAATAAACAATTCCCAAGTCTTAACAAGCATAGTCCAACAATGATTGTTCACCAAAAAATAATTTTCAAGTATGCCAGTAACAAGTACTAAGTATGTCATTCTCAAGTATCAAACAGATCTATCACAAGTTTTAGTTGATAAAACTCTTGCCGAAACCATTTCTCTTCATCACAACAATACTAGCTGGAACAATTTTTCCTTAGCCTTTATATGATATCACTAGCTGGAACTATTTCACTTAATTTTTTAATCTTATCACTTGCCGGAACCATCTCCCTTTTATATAATATCAGTAGCCGGAATATGTTCCCTAGGCCTTCATATTATATCACTAGGCGGAACCATTTCCGTTTGGCTTTATATCATATCTCTTGATGGAACCATTTCCCATCAGCATGATCATCATATGTCTCATCACGGTATAAAGAAATCACTACATGTAAGATATTTCAAACCATAAGGAAGAGACGAAAACTCAAACAATCCAAGTCCACAGTAATGTTATCAAAGTATTTCATTAGTTAACACATTTAGGGTCCACAACAAGGAAATTCACAAAGAATTTATAGATTTTCATTCATTCAGAAAATCACTATTTCCACTTCTTAACTTCTTCCTATTTATGTCAATTTGCGAGATGTTAAAACATAGTTTAATTTGTTTCTAATCATGGCTAAAGGGGAGGAAAACTGTGTTTGTTTGGATATGAGGGATTAAATTGTTTCGTAGTAGTCACAGTTTTTGTGATTTTCTTTCAGAGAATTGAGCCCTGTTATTACAGAAAATTATAATTTTGTATATTTTGAAAGTTTGGATTAGAATTTTTTTTATTCCTAGCATGAAATATTATGGAAAAAATCTAAATGGGTGGACGTTGAATAAAGTTAGACAAAATCATCTTAAATATATTTACTTGTGGCAACGGTATTATGTTGACAAAATTATTAATGTGGTTTAAATTTAACTTGCTTAAATAGAAAATGGTCGTAAAGTTATCACAAACGTATTTGTTTGCTCATTTTCGTCACCATGTTTTTTTATTAAGAAGTATATTTTTATTCAAAGACGTACATAAATAAATATTGAAACAAGGGCACATTTGAATATTGGTTGGGAAGATTGAAATATAAATTTTGACAGTATTTGAAATGATTAAAATTATACAATTCAACGGGTATTTTAAAAAACACAAATATTTTTTAAATCATTAATGGTGATGTATGTATCATTGAAGAAGTTACATCGCTTGTTGAAGCACATTTGTTATTTTCTTTCATTTTGGATAAACCATATTTAGTTAAAAGATCATGTGCTTTTATATATATTTATTTGGCTAAATATGTTTTTGTCAACTTCTTTTTCTAACCTTTCACTCTATTCACAATATATATATTTCTTTATTAGTTTTAAGACGAGTCTATCTGAAATAATTGCCCAAAACCCTATCAAACTTATGTGTTTAGAATATTGTTAAAATTAAAATTATATTTTATTAATTTTATGAAACATAGTCAAGATAAAAAGAAATTATTTGAATGTCTACTAAATTTATCAAATGAATATGTACATTTGTTACTGATGAAATAATCTCCTTTTAGGCGGAATGAATGAAAAATATTAATTATATTCGGATTCATATATATATATATATATATATATATATATATATATATAGTATATATATTTAGTTGAAAAAAATATTTCTCTTAGGATTATCTAGGAAAGGACTGCCTTCAACCAAAATAGCAGTCTGTTGGTTGCAATAGCTCGAACACATTAGTGGTCCCTTGGCCATCATAGCTGTAATGATCCTCTTAGTCGTTTTAGAAATTTTAACCAGCATTATTATATTAACTTTTTAGTAGATTTTGTAAATAATTTTATGATGACTTATAAGAATGAGTGACATAATTTTTAGAATTAATAAAGGATTATTTTGTTGCTAAGAATAATGAAAAAAAGAAAAAAAAAAATAGAAGAAAAAAAAAGAAAATAAATAAACAAATAATAATAAATAATAATAAAAAAGGGCAAAGCCCTAAATGAATGAAGCCACAAACGGCTTGTGAGAGAAAAAAAAAAGAAAGAACGATCTGTGGAAAAAAAAAAGATATGCAGATGAAGAAAAGAAAAAAATGGGAGAAAAGAAAAGGAAAAAGGAGGAGAAACAACGATATTTTTATCTCGAGATATCAAGGTAATTATTCTTATCATTTCTATTAAATTTTTGTGTAACTGGGAATAGATTTTTAGGTTAAAACGTGTATAATTTATACTAATATGTGAACTTGGGGTTATAAATGTGTATAAGTATTATGGTTCAATCATTGGACAATGATTAGTCCTAATCATTGGACAATGATTACTCAAAGATTAGGATTATTAATAGTGGAACGATAAATATGAATTGGAACATTGAAAATAAGTGGTTTCAGCAGATAGTTTTGTAGTCCGCCATTGATGTGTTGGGCAGTTAGTTTCAGCTTTAATTATTTTCATTTGATTATCATATTAGGATTCAAGTTTTGATATATTGAGATATGTGTTAAATAGTGGGTGCATTATGATATATAAAAATCATTATAATTATGTTATTCGGAGAATTAAGATTTAACCCTAAACTTGAAATTCAGAAAATATGAGATTTGATCAATTGGTTGGAATAAAGATTTAGAAATTTTATTATAAATTGGATGAATTTTGGGTCTAAGATAGAGATATAGCAATATTAATGTTGTTATTTTCGAAATCATATCGTGGTTATTTATTTGAATAGATTTTATTGGTTTGGAGGTCAACAAAAAGAGGAAGGCTCAAGTTTTGGAGTCATTGTTCGACTATTTGAGGCAAGTGGATTTCTAAACTCTTGTTAAGTGTATGAAATGCGTGTATGTCCTTGTGGTATATGTTTGGAAGTAACGGGATTGGTGATGGGTTGATTTGCCCACATTGATTAATTCTAATGATGAAAAGAATGGGATAACAAAAAGCAATGTGATTAATTGTTTATGTGTGTTGTGTTGAGAAAGGGTTGAAGTCTTGTTGAATCATTATTTATGTAACTTCATGTTTGTGTGGTTGTGAACTGTGCGATGTTATGAAAATGGTCATCTCCTCATTTTTGTGTGAACTTGTCATCTGCATTATTCTGAGACATTGGTTGTGACAAGTGTTATGTGCATTGAGAAAGAATGGGTACTTAAGAGGATGTACCATTTCGAGGGACGTATTGCGCGCCGCGATGGATACTATATTTCGAGGGACGTATCACGCGCCGCGATGGATACTATATTTCGAGGGACGTATCGCGCGCCGCGATGGTTACTATTATCGAGGGTCGTGTCCTGCGCCGCGACAGATGCATGGACAGATATGTCCCCCATGGGTCTCGGACTGAGAGACAGCGGGTGTGTATCACTAGGTCAGACATGCATCATTATACTTGACATTGCATTCCATTGCATTGCACATACTTATCATTAGTGAACTTGATATCGTATTTTGCTGATCTTCTGATTGCCTTTCTGCGGAACTTGTGATTGATTAATATTGAGCTTGTTATTGCAGATATGTAATTTGTTGAAGTATTCTTGTTGAGGATATGTAATTTGTTGAAGTGTTGTTGTTGAGAATATATAATTTGTCTAAGTGTTGTTGTTGAGCTACGTGCTATGTAAACTGTGAGCTGTTAGGTTGGGTTGATTTTAATGCAGGTTGTAGTTGTGGAGGTATGGTTGGGGGTGGTAGGAGTACCCGCATTTTATCCTCTTAGCTTGTGTTTAGACGTTTTACTTGCTGGGTACCGTGTGGTTTGTTACTCAACCCTTGCTACTACAATTTTTTTTGTAGGTTACTAGCCCGGACTTTGTGATATTTCCCTTCTCCTTGTCTGAGGTTTCTTGGAGATTTGTCAGGTAGCTGTTTCCATCGCAACAAACTTTCTTCTCCTTAATTATGATCTTGTTCTATTCTAGAAACAAGTTCATTTGAGACTTGAGTTTTTCTTTTGAATCAATTGTAATACTTTAGAGGCTTGTACACGTGACTACCAGGTTTTGAGGTTTTTATTAAGTTACTTATATTTTATTTCCGCACTTTATTGTAATGGTTGAGTTTTAGGCTGACTTGTCTTGGTGGGATAAGACGAGTGCCATCACGCCCATTTTTGGGTCGTGACAAAATGGTATCAGAGCCCCAGGTTCATAGGTCTCACGTGTGTACATTTCGAGTCTAAATAGAGTCTCGATGATCGGTACGAAGACGTCTGTACCTATCTTCGAGAGGCTATAGTGACTTTTAGGATATATCTTCACTTCTTGGATCACTATTGTGCGTACTTGGTCCCATTTTATTCTTATCGCTTCACTCCATTCGCTCTCGTTAATGTGATGACTCGTGCGTAGTTCCTTTTGTGAATCATTGGCATGTCGTGTATTGGTTTGATGTTAGATCTGGTATTAAGGTGGAAATGATATACTTATGAAACGAATGCGTGATCATATTTGAAAGAGTTGAGTAAGGTTAGTTATCATTGTAAAATAATAATAATAAATATAGTACTTATCTAGGATAAGCAAAATATGGAGTGGTTCTACAATTAGAAGTTAAATGTTTGAAGAATTAACTAGATAATAAATAGTGTAACCTTGAAAAATACAATTGATATAGTTGTCATACCATTAATGAGTTACTCAGCAAATGATGTTGCACCAATTCAGGTCAGAATCCCTTATGTGGTTTCACAGATTGAGTGTATACCAAAGAAGGTCATGATACGACTATTACAATGGTACTGATGGGTACTTGGTTAGAATTATGGAGTGTGTTACTTTTGATATTGACCTTGCTTACAAAAGAATACATATAGCTTGGGTTAGATACAAAACTAATCTGGTAATATTTTACAGCTATTTGATGGATAAAGTGTGTGACCTATTTGAAAATGATCTTCTCAATAGATATGATATGTTCTAGTGGTGGATGTAACGAATTTTCACGATGTGTTACTAGTGGTACATGAAAACGGACATGTTGATTGTTAAGTGCAAATACTAACTACTTTAGGAGTTATCTGTTGTATTACATACTCATACGATAAGATTTGGTGTTGAATTCATATTCGAGATAACAACTAGCTTGTTAGTACGAGTGGATGTGTTAAGCATTATTTATAAGGAAGCTTTTAGTGGTGGATCTTTGGTATGATGTTGATATGTTCAGGTTGTGAAATATATTTTGTTGATTGTAAATGAGTGTTGATTTCATCTTAAATTCAATGGAAGTGGAAATATGGATGATAAAATTATAAGTAAAGGAAGTCTCAAAAAGTATACTTGTGTGAATGTAATTGAGAATTTTAGTAAGAAAGTGTAAATAAATTGAGTAAGTACCTTGAATGGTTGGCATAACTAGGTTTGGATTGTCATGTTAATGGCGAGGCTAAATTCGTAGTGAGGAAAATGACGAACTAAGCACGATGATTATTTTATGACGCATTATGATTGAAATGCAACTATATGATACGGGTGTTGGTCAAAACGATTTTTTATGGTAATGATGAATTTTGAGTATCTAAGGTTATGGTTGTTTCTATTTCATAAGTAGTATGGTTTTATGGTAATGTTTAAAAGGAGTTGGGATGTCATCAAATAAAATTGAAAGGAGCTAGAGCCATAGTGGAAAGAATTAGTGGTAAATAGTTTAACTTTCAGAGCGAGGATAAAACTAGGCTATTTTACATTGTTTGCAAGGGTTGAGGATGTATCTTCAAAGGAATTTGGAGAATTGGGTTCAGAGGCAAGTGATTTTACCTGTTTCTTCCAGATTATGATATAATATAGTGTCACAAGTTCAATAGAACGATTAAACAAAAATAAACTATTGGATAAAACTTGAGAAAGGAGTGTACGAACGTTCAACTCAAGTATGATGATTAGTTCTTTTGTGGTTTTGATTTGGTAAGGAGTACGATAAGATTTTTAGAAAAAGATATGGTAGGGTCAATGAAGAGGCGCTCAACGATAAGTAAAATACGTTAAGTAATTATTTTTTTTTGGTATGAGTTAATGTTGTAAGATAATGGGATTTTGTTACATGGTTGGGATCAAAACTTCAAGTTTACATGGCAAGTTTAGATTTGTGATAGTGTATCTTGTCAAGGTATGAATTGGTAAGGTAAGAAATGATCGATCACATTGAGTATGAAGCATTTAGAAGGACTTAAAATTGAGTAGTACATTTGGTTACTTTTGATTGTTATACCTAAGGTTTCCCATATTGTTGGCCAAAAAAAAAAATTACTGGTAAGTGAGTTAGCAAAAAGGAGAAAAATTATGGTGTATTGAAGAGTTCAAGTTATTTGAAATTTCCGTCGTGGAACGATTTTAAGAAAGGCAAAGGAACAATAAGACCTCTCGTACAAACATTGGATTTGGAGGTTATGGTTGTAGTGATTTCGCCTTTGTGTTTAAATATGACTATGAGATGTGAACTAGTTCAACACCTACTTACTATGGGTTTAGTATTAACTTTTCTAAATATTAAGTTTTGATTGGGTTACAATAAATGAAGTAAGGAAGATTATACATGGTTATGTCGAGCTAGATTGTTCAGAATGTGATTAAGCAACAAATGAATGTTAAATAGTGTGGACCTACAATTTTACATGATTAATGAGGATTGGAGGGGATTAGAATTATTTTGTTGACGAGACAAAATAGATTGTTATAATGTGTTACATAGGCATTTTATGGTGAGTAGAGGTTATGAGATTATAGTATATATAAATATTGGAGTGATCAAGGGTTTCCTTGAGTTATCGCATGAGGTAAATGATGGTACAGATGGCGGTTGAAAATGTTATGTGAAAGTTTAGGTGAAGTTGACATTAAGTGTGACTTAATTATTTTACCCTAAAGGAGAAATATAGATTTGAAATTAGTGTTATCGGTCTTGGGTGTGACTTATATCTATCATGGGGCTCTTAAATGGAAAGATAAGAAACCATAGTTCAAAGTCTTGGAGACTACAACGTGCTTGCTAAGGAGAATGTAATACTACTGACGGTGTGAAAGTGAGGTAAATGGTTGGTGTAGTTATGATATTTGTTAATATTAATAGTGTTGGCTTTGATGGAGTACTGTGAGAAGTATCCGTGGTTTGGCAAATCCAGCATGTGTAAAATTGTAATGGAGATCAGACTGGTTGATTTTGGGTGGAAAAAAAAATTAATTAAAAAAAAATTGAGGGATGTAGTCAGATGAATGAAAACATTGATATGGGAATTATGGAGAAAGTATCTAGTGTTATTCGACCTTGATTCCGTATATTCTTAAGTTGACCATCTACTTCGTTTCGGACATGATTTGGAGTATGATTCATTGCATATGCCCACGTTTTTTTACATCTATGGGTGAATTCCTAGTGGTGGATCGGATGTACCAATCCTCTTATGTCTTCTTGATAGGGTAGGATCCTTGGTTAGACTTGTTCACTTCAGTTATGACATATTTGATATTGTTTGAAAAATTAGAAATATATCACTATTTTTATATGCACAACCTTGCTTATGGGAACTCACAAAAGGGCTTTCATGAATAGTTATGGTTATCCGACAGTGTTGTAAAAGGTTCTGCATCCTAGCGTGTACCATTTGTAGGGTGCTTACTTGGTCTTGTTCTTCATTGGATTAGATATGTTTGATTATCCCTTGATGAGTATTCGATGTCTAAAGATCAGATTTTCATAGTTTAATCTCATGAAAAGATTAGGTTGTGACAAGGGAATCATGATAAGGTCTATGATGGTTTGTGTAATAGGTGTATGTGATCGTTGACCTAGGTTCACTTCAGATTGTAGTGGGTATGGATTCAGAATGTTATCCTTGTTATGTAAGAAAAGATTTGTTGTGATGATTGTGTTATGTTCCACTGGGTTTCAGTTTAGATTGGGTTCATTGGTTGGTTTATGGCGTGATATGTAAATCTTCCAAAGTTTCATTCAAAACTTCAGTTCTTGGTAGTTGATATTTAATGGAACGTGCTAAAGATGAATTGATCACTTGGAGAGATGAACACGACTTTGAAAATCATACCTCAAGTTTTTGGTCATGTTAGTTATTCTTCCTTCTCCTACTTTATGTTCGAGGACGAACATGATTTTTAGTGGAGGATAATGTAATGATCCTCTTAGTCGTTTTAGAAATTTTAACCAGCATTATTATATCAACCTTTTTAGTAGATTTTGTAAATAATTTATATGACTTATAAGAATGAGTGGCATAATTTTTAGAATTAATAAAGGATTATTTTGTTGCTAAGAATAATGAAAAAAAGAAAAAAAAATGAAAAAAAAGAAAATCAAATAAACAAATAAGAATTAAATAATAATAAAAAAAGGGCAAAGCCCTAAATGAATGAAGCCGCAAATGCTTGTGAGAGGAAATAAAAGAAAGAACGTTCTGTGGAAAAAAAAAGATACGCAGATGAAGGAAAGAAAAGAATGGGAGAAAAGAAAAGGAAAAAGGAGGAGAAACAACAATATTTTTATCTCGAGATATCAAGATAATTATTTTTATCCTTTCTATTGAGTTTTTGTGTAACTGGAAATAGATTTTTAGGTTAAAACGTGTATAATTTATACTATATGTGAACTTGGGGTTATAAATGTTTATAAGTATTATGGTTCAATCATTGGACAATGATTAGTCCTAATCATTGGACAATGATTACTCCAAGATTAGGATTATTAATAGTGGAACGATAAATATGAATTGGAACATTGAAAATAAGTGGTTTCAGCAGATAGTTTTGTAGTCCGCCATTGATGTGTTGGGCAGTTAGTTTCAGCTTTAATTATTTTCATTTGATTATCATATTAGGATTCAAGTTTTGATATATTGAGATATGTGATAAATAGTGGGTGCATTATGATATATAAAAATCATTATAATTATGTTATTAGGAGAATTAAGATTTAAGCCTAAACTTGAAATTCAGAAAATATGAGATTTGATCAATTGGTTGGAATAACGATTTAGAAATTTTATTATAAATTTGGATGAATTTTGGGTCTAAGATAGAGATATAGCAATATTAATGTTGTTAGTTTCAAAATCATATCGTGGTTATTTATTTGAATAGATTTTATTGGTTTGGAAGTCAACAAAAAGAGGAAGGCTCAAGTTTTGGAGTCATTGTTCGACTATTTGAGGCAAGTGGATTTCTAAACTCTTGTTAAGTATATGAAATGCGTGTATGTCCTTGTGGTATATGTTTAGAAGTAACGAGATTGGTGATGGGTTGATTTGCCCACATTGATTAATTCTAATGATGAAAAGAATGGGATAACAAAAAGCAATGTGATTAATTGTTTATGTGTGTTGTGTTGAGAAAGGGTTGAAGTCTTGTTGAATCATTATTGATGTAACTTCATGTTTGTGTGGTTGTGAACTGTGCGATGTTATGAAAATGGTCATCTCCTCATTTTTGTGTGAACTTGTCATCTGCATTATTCTGAGACATTGGTTGTGACAAGTGTTATGTGCATTGAGAAAGAATGGGTACTTAAGAGGATGTATTATTTCGAGAGACGTATCGCGCGCCGCGATGGATACTATATTTCGAGGGACGTATCATGCGCCGCGATGGATACTATATTTCGAGGGACGTATCGCGCGCCGCGATGGTTACTATTATCCAGGGTCGTGTCGTGCGCCACGACAGATGCATGGACAGATATGTCCCCCATGGGTCCCGGACTGAGAGAGAGCGGGTGTGTATCACTAGGTCAGACATGCATCATTATACTTGACATTGCATTCCATTGCATTGCACATACTTATCATTAGTGAACTTGATATCGTATTTTGCTGATCTTCTGATTGCCTTTCTGCGGAACTTGTGATTGATTAATACTGAGCTTGTTATTGCAGATATGTAATTTGTTGAAGTATTCTTGTTGAGGATATGTAATTTGTTGAAGTGTTGTTGTTGAGAATATATAATTTGTCTAAGTGTTGTTGTTGAGCTACGTGCTATGTAAACTGTGAGCTGTTAGGTTGGGTTGATTTTAATGCAGGTTGTAGTTGTGGAGGTTTGGTTGGGGGTGGTAGGAGTACCCGTATTTTATCCTCTTAGCTTGTGTTTAGACGTTTTACTTGCTGGGTACCGTGTGGTTTGGTACTCAACCCTTGCTACTACAAATTTTTTTGTAGGTTACTAGCCCGGACTTTGTGATATTTCCCTTTTCCTTGTCTGAGGTTTCTTGGAGATTTGTCAGGTAGCTGTTTCCATCGCAACAGACTTTCTTCTCCTTAATTATGATCTTGTTCTATTCTACAAACAAGTTCATTTGAGACTTGAGTTTTTCTTTAGAATCAATTGTAATACTTTAGAGGCTTGTACACGTGACTACCAGGTTTTGGGGGTTTTATTAAGTTACTTATATTTTATTTCCGCACTTTATTGTAATGGTTGAGTTTTAGGCTGATTGTCTTGGTGGGATAAGACGAGTGCCATCACGCCCATTTTTGGGTTGTGACAATAGCAATACCAGACAATGACTTAATGATTTTTACTCCTTCTCTTGTTAGTCCATGTTTGAAAAGAGTTGCCTCTTTCGAAAAATTTTCTAGGGTTATATTTAAGCGAAAAAACATCGATAACAGACAGACAAGGCTCTCAATATGTGCATCACCAAACCTTATATCTCCATGAAAGTTTAAGAGGCAAGATCAAATTCAAAAACAAGGTGGCAATAGATTCTTCTCTCGACAATAGCATCTTTAGAACTCACAAACCCGATTAAATCGAATTAAGAACCATCTTAATAAGATGCTAATTTTTTTATTCATAGTCTCAAGAGTTACATAAAAAATTAAGAATAAATTAGTCTCATGACTCAAAAATAAAATAGATTGCACTAGTATATCCCTGTACGAAAAAACATCCTCAATCCCTAAACACAAGCTAAGTGGATGCAATATCAGTATTTCTTAAACCCCACCGAGCCTTAATAAGTAAAATCTGCATAAAACCATCCCAATCAAACAGTTTGCAATTTACAAGAACATATCTCAACAGCAACATCCTAACAATCACATATTCTCAACAACAAGCTAAATATTCATCAATTAGAATCTCCACAACTACAACCTCCATAAAACCATCCCAAGTGTAACATATCACATCTAGAAAGAACTAGAAGGAAATGTAAATCATGAAATAGGTACTTTTTTGAATGTATAAGGATGTCTGGAAAAAATTTAAGCAAGTTAAAAGTATCTTTTGGGTCTACTACAAACGATCATAACTTCTAGCTCATCACGAGTTAGATAAAATTCTAATGCGGTCGTAATGCACTTGTAATGATCTTTCTAAAACCGCCAAGTTTACTCAATTCCAATTTGTATTAGTGAGTTAAGGCCTTTAGAAGCAATATAGTTGAATAATGAAAATGTCCAAATTCGAGGTTTTAAGGGGTATTTTAGTCTTTTTGCTACCCTACTAATTTTGTCCCTTTTTAGAAGTTTAATATGGTTTAAATAAGAACATATTCTATTTAAGAAGTTTGGAATTTCACACTAAGGCTAAGGAAAAGAGAAAGAACAAGGAGAAAAAGGTCTAATTCATCAAGATCGTTCAAGACAGTTGGGATTTTCACCAAGTAATTATTCCTATCAGGTATGTGAGGCTTCCATAACATTGGGATCGTTCTCCCACATGCCAAGAATATTATTTCAGTTTGAATTCGTCGTAATTTTTTTTTAATAATAATCATTTTGGTTCCTATTTATTGAATTCATATATTATTCTTGATTAACATGAGTTTGGAAGTTAACAACTATGTTACGTCGTATTATAAAGTCGTTTTTGCGTTAGATTCTGAAGTATATTTTTTGGGTATATGTTGTACAAAATTATTTTAATAAAAATAACCGAGATTGGATTAAATGGGGAAGAAAAATGAAGAAGAAATTTCGACGGGCAAAATTCGAAGGTGGCCGCGCGTCGCGCGTCTGGTGCCTAGTTTTCCAAATTATTCTCCTTGTCGCAGAGCTCACTTGAGGTTTTCTACCTAGAAAAGTTTTGAGACAAATTTTAATTATGGCTCCGCATCGTGGATCCACCTCTAAATGTGGACTTTCAATCTTTTCTCATGTTTAGCTATATAAAATCATTCCTAAACAACCTAATATTTTTCCAAACACAAATCTTAATCCTTGAATCCATAATTCAAGTAAAGGATCAGTTGAGAGTTCAAGTCAAGAAAAGTTAAGATCAAAGTCAAGAAAAGTCAAGAGTCAAGTAAGACGATTTCATTTCATGTTTTCAAAAGTCTTTTACAAACGTTTTATCTTTTATTTGACTTTAGTTTTGAGTTTATTACAAAGTAAAGTTGAAGTCGGTTCTTCAAATAAGTATATGGGAACTTAGTATTCCCAAAGAAGTATAAATTTTCACATTTATATGAGAACAAAAACTGAGATTTCTAATGAGTTTTCGGGATAGTTTTCAGAAAAGAGTATTAACTTTCTAAATGAAACTAGCAGAGGAACTGAGATTTTCAAGGTAGTCTTTGACCTATATCTTTTAGCACAAATCTCAAATCAAAAAAGGAAGTGTGTTTTAAAAACAAAAAATCTAATATAATAATATTTTAGGAGTAATATTGAGCACCGATACGAGGGAGAGTTCAAATAACTCATAGCCACCATAAACCATGTGGGTCATACTTTTTTTATGATTCCTTTAGTGCTTTTTATCGTAGACTAGTGGAATCACTTAGTAGTTTAGATGCGATACTAATGGAAAGGTATAGGACAACCCTGGAAGTATGAGACAAAACGTTGCATTATCCCTATAGCTCTTAGGTGATGGTTGTCAGTAAGAGAAACTCCAACAAAAGTTAAATGAATCTTTTAAACAAACTAATTGTATTTTTACATACATCTCAGAGTTATATTGTATCTTTGCATATATAAAGAGGTGAAATCATGTTTTTAACAGTTTTTCCTCATATTGATCTTGATTTGAATTATTTTATATTGAAATTAGTTTAGTCTTGTTGAGTTGAGTTGAGCCAGGTAAGTTCTTCTATTTTCCCTTTCAAGCCTATTTCTGTTTAGCATTCCAACTCGCATACTCGTACATTAAATATACTAATTTCAGTTGTGATGATATTATGATGTAGACGCAAGTAACAAGGATCGGCATCCAATGCACCATTGATCCAATTGAGCACCCCCCCAGAGTCAATTGGTTAGCCTCATTCCATTTCGAAGGACTCTTTTCCTTGCTTTCTAGTATAAGATCATTAGATGTTATGGGGTCTTTCCCAACATCCGTCTTAGTCATGTTAGAGCCTTCATAGACAGTCTGATGTTAGTCCTTTGAGTCTTTCAATATTATCTCTTTTTGAAGACCTTGATTGCTAGTTTTATCCAAGTTGAATGTTTTAGTTTTAAAACAATCCGAGTTATTATATTCTTTTTCAGTTCCTATAAGTTCATTGATGTGGTAGATATGATTATTGTCTTCTACAGATTAAATTAAGCAAGGCCAAAGGTCTAAGACCAACAATGGTCTTCGAGTTCCAGTCCTGCCCAAGGTGTAGGTTTGGGGTATGAAAAACTTTGTATTAGTGCAAAAATTTCAGGAGTCCTAGGAATTCTACATAGTCATGTCCGTAGAGTCTTATTTATTAGTTTGAAGATCCCCACATAAATAATTAGTCCACAACATTTAGGCACTATCTCACTTCTCTCACACTCTTTTCGTGTGTTAGAGTTTACCTGTAGAAGTTTTCTCTAACTCATGCTTTCACATGTTTTCAGATAATATTCCCTCCACAAATATCAACAAGAGGTCTTTCACCTAGGAGGAATGTTGAAAAAGAATGGCTACCCAAAGCACCTGAAGTGCAACCCCAAGGAGAATTTACTAATCTTGAATTGGGAGAGACAATTACTATGTTTAGTCAGGATGTGACTAACCATATGGGTCAGCAAAAAGGAGCTCGATAAGAAGGGGCTGACACTTCGAGGATTCATTAATTCTTGAGGATAAATCTCCTAAGTTTCACTGTTCGAGCAGTACTAAGGATCCTAAGAACTTCGCTGAATAACTTAAAAAGGTGTTCTAGGTGATGCATCTTGTTGTCAGTGACAGAGTGGATGTAGCTGCATATCAATTAACGAGTGTTGCTAGGACTTAGTTTTATTAGTGGAAAAAGAGTACAAATGAGGATGCACCACCTGCGAGTTTGGCTTCTTTTGAGGAGGCCTTCTTGGCAAATTTCTTTCACCAAGAAATGAAAGAGGCCAAGGTACGTAACTTTAACACACTCAAGATGGATTCTCTAAGTGTTCTTGAATATGGTTTGAAGTTCAACCAGCTATCCAATTATGATGCAGAGATGATTAAGGACATAAGGAGTAGAAATGAGTCTATTTGTTGCTCGCTTGGGCCATTTATAAAGCAAAGAGGGAAAAACAACAATGCTTATAGAGGACTTGGACATTTTGAGGTTGATGATCTCTGTGCAGCAGGTAGTAGGAGAAAAATTGAGAGAAGAGAGGATCTCAAGAACAATAGGGCTAAGATAGGGAATGAGATTGGGCATCAGAAGAGTAATGCAAACTAGTCATCATTCCAACATAATTAAAGGGGCCTAGTCTATCATCTGTAGTTCACTTGCACCTAAAATTAAGGGTGAGTACAATAATCAGAACATCAAACATAAACTTGCTTATTCTCAGGGTAGCATGGCATAAGGGTGTAGTAATCCTCCAGCATGCACCAAGTGTGGTAGGAACCATTCTGGTGCTTGTCATGAAGTGTGGTCAAAATGGGCATTTCATACGATAGTGCCAAAAGAACAAGCAGGGAAATAGTAATGGTGGCAACAGAAATGTCTTCATCAGTTGCTTCACCAGACAGGGCTGCACTTAGCGGATCTACTTCCGGTATTGGTGAGGAACTAACCGCTTGTATGCTCTCAACAATCGTCAAGATCAAGAGGATTCACTAGATGTTGTCACTGGTATGATTCAAGTATTTGACTTTAGTGTTTAGGCTTTGCTATTCCCAGGAGTTAATTTATAAAGTTTAAATCCATATGTTTCTATAAAAATTGATATTACTCCTTAGTATCTTAGTAAACCATTAAGTGTTTCTACACCTATTGGTGATTCCATTCAAGTAGGGAGACTCTACCGTGATTGTCCTATTTCCATTAATAATGCGAGTACCGTGGATGATTAATTGAGTTAAACATGGTAGATTTCGATGTCATTCTTGGTATGCATTGGCTTCATGCTTGTTATGCATCAGTTGATTGTAGAAGTCGAGCAGTAAAGTTACTGTTTCCAAATAAGCCCGTAATAGAGTGGAAAAGTAGTTTAGCAGTGCCTAATGGTCATTTTATTTCATACCTTAAGGCAAGGAAGTTAGTTTCTAAGGGGTGTTTGTATCACTTAGTCTATGTTAATGAATCAACTATTAAGATACCTCTTATTCAGTCAATTCCAGTAGTAATAGATTTTCTAAAAGTCTTTCTAGATGATATTGCTAGAGTCTCTCCTGAGAGATAGACTTTAGTATAGATCTCATTCCAGATACTCTTCCTATATTTAATCTTCTATATATAATGGAACCAACATAGTTGAAGGAGTTTAAAGAGCACCTGAAAGACCTTTTAGATAAAAGCTTTATTCAAACAAGTGTCTCAGTATAGGGCGCTCCAGTCTTGTTTGTGAGAAAGAAAGATGGTTCCCTTAGAATGTGTATAAACTACCGCCAATTGAACAAGGTTACCATCAACAACAAATATCTTCTTCCAAGGATTAATGATCTTTTCGATCATCTTCAGGGTACTTGTTGTTTCTTAAAAATTGACCTCAGATTAGGCTACAATCATTTAAAGTTAGGGAATATGATATTCCAAAGACAACATTAAGAACCAGATATGGTCATTATCAATTTTTTTGGTCATGTCCTTTTGTTTGAAAAATGCACTAACAACGTTCAAGGACGTTATGAATAGAGTCTTCAAACCTTAATTACGTATGTTTGTTATTGTTTTCATTTATGACATACTATTCTATTCTAGGAATGAAGAAGATCATGCTAGTCATCTTAGAATAGTCTTTCAAAATTTGAAAGATAGAGAGTTGTATGCCAAGATCTCTATGTGTGAATATTGGCTATATTTTCTGGCATTTTTAGGCCACATAGTGTCTGGAGAGAGAACTGTAGTTGATAGCCAAAAGATAGAAGCATTTTAGAGTTTTCCTACACTCACATCTTCAAATGATATTAGGAGTTTCGTGTGTTGGGCTTTGTGGAGGCTTGTGAGCCGGCCCGACCCATTACTGAAACCCTAGGTTAACTATTTGGTTTTCCTATAAATATGATCCTTGTATTTGTAATTCTGTAGGGAGAACAAGTGAAATAAAATCCTCCTGTTACAGTCGTGGAGTAGGGAAACCGAACCACGTTAAATTCTTGTGTGTCCCGTTTGCATTCCGTTTCTCTTTTCTATAGATTATTTGTGTGTGTTGTGTGTTTAATTCCCAACAATTGGTATCAGAGCGAGGTTTCAACAACATTGTAACAAAAACTGTGAGAAATTGTCACCTAGGGTTCTTGTGTGAAGAACTGTGTGCAGGGAGGAGTAGCCGCCGTTACCGTGTGGGTAACCTCAAGCAGCAGCCGGCTAGGAGAACCTCGCAGGGTGCGAACAGCCGTCGTCCGTGTGCTGTCCGTCGCACCGTTCCGTTGGCCGCCGCGTCGGGAAGGAGTGTGCCGCCGCCGTTCGCAAGCTACAGCCGTGCAAGACGCTGAGGATCTGGAACCGCCATTCGCGAGCAGCAGCCGCCGCGAACCAGGCAGCCCAGATCGAAGGAGATCTGCCGCAGATCGTAGCCCAGCGAGGGAGAAAGCCGCGCAGCAGTAGCGAGGCAGAGAACGCCGCTGCCGTCCAGTGGCCGCCGCGTCGAGGAGCCTCAGATCCAGCCGCGAGCGTCCAGATCGTGAGCATCGTCCAAATCGCCGCCCGCTGTCTGTAGACGCCGTTAAGGGAATTGCCGAAGTCCTTTGAGATGGCAGAAGATGGGAAGTTCCGAATTGAGAAGTTCGATGGTACAGATTTCAGTTGGTGGAAGATGCAGATTGAAGATTTGCTGGTTCAAAAAGATTGGACGTAGTGTTGGGTGACAAGCAAGGAAAATTGTCTGATGCAGAGTGGGCAGTTTTGGATCGGAAAGCTATGTCAGTTATCCGACTCTCGTTGACCAAGAATGTTGCGTTCAACATTCTTAAGGAGAAGACAGCGAAAGGCATCTTGGAAGCCTTGTCTAACATGTACGAGAAGCCATCTGCAGCAAACAAAATTTTTCTGATTAGAGAGTTGGTGAACACAAAGATGAAGGAAGGCAGTTCAGTTACCGAGCACATCAACTCATTGAATTCGATCTTAGCCAGACTTTTGTCAGTTGGCATTAAGTTCGATGATGAAGTTCAAGCTTTACTACTGTTATCATCATTGCCTGACAGTTGGTCCGGAACGGTTACAGCAGTTGCCAGTTCAGTGGGACCTAATGGATTCACCTTTGAGAAAATTCGTGATCTCGTTCTTGGCGAGGATGTCAGAAGAAGGAGTTCTGGAGAATCATCAGGTGATATGCTAAACGTCGTCAGAGACAGAGGAAATAACAGAGGTAGTGGGAGCAGGAACCGAAGAAGGAGTCAGTCGAAGGCTCGAGATGGCTCAGGTGTAACATGTTGGAACTGCAAGGAGGTGGGGCATTTCAGGAATCAATGCCAGAAAGACAAACAAGTCAACATTGCAGAAGACAGCGCCAACGAGGATTTGTGTATCTGTTGCGCGGAGAGCAATGTGGATTCCTGGGTCATGGATTCTGGTGCTTCTTTTCACGCTACCCACAGCAGTGAAGCATTGCAGAATCTGGTTATTGGAGACTTTGGAAAGGTAAGGCTTGCAGTCGGTTTCTGGACCTTGAAGGATGTCAGAGTTGTTCCAAGCTTGACGAAAAGTTTGATTTCTGTTAGGCAGTTGGATGAACAGGGACATCATGTGAAGTTCGGAAATGGGCAGTGGAAGGTCGTGAGGGGCAATCTTGTCATGGCTCGTGGAACAAAAAGAGGATCGTTGTATATTGTCGGATTACCGTCTGAGGGAGTGACCGTCCCAGTTCAGAAAAAAACAAAGTCCGGTTCACAGAATCTCGTGGGCAGAAGAAGGTTGTCTTTGCAAGAAAGAAACCCAGAGCCACAGGTCAGATTCAGGATGAACGAGCAAGGAAAGGTTCAGGAAGACCAGTCAGAGGCGTTTGTGGCAGTGGGAGCACCGGCCGTGCTTCAGCCAAGGCTCCTAGAAGACAGTGGGTCAAGAGAACCAGTATTCCAGCTGTTGATACGTCTCCAGAAAATTTCTTGCTGAGTATGGAGAGTGTTTGTTCTCAGGGAGTTCTAGGATCCGGCAGTTCGTGTCTCAAGTGGTAGCCGGTAGGGACCGAGGACGAGTCAAGGGCAGTTTCAGCCGTGACTGATGTGTTGAAGCTTCGGGGAGCTTCAACGGGCCTTTCAGTTGACTGATGAGAAGGCCGCTGTAGCAGGAGAGAGTTGAAAAAGATTACTAGACATACAAGTGTTCTAAGTGGATGACAGTTCAAAATTCTTCAAGCCTCCAAGTGGGAGATTGTTGGGCTTTGTGGAGGCTTGTGAGCCGGCCCGACCCATTACTGAAACCCTAGGTTAACTATTTGGTTTTCCTATAAATATGATCCTTGTATTTGTAATTCTGTAGGGAGCACAAGTGAAATAAAATCCTCCTGTTACAGTCGTGGAGTAGGAAAACCGAACCACGTTAAATTCTTGTGTGTCCCGTTTGCATTCCGTTTCTCTTTTCTCTAGATTATTTGTGTGTGTTGTGTGTTTAATTCCCAACATCGTGGATTTAGATGTCTATTATAGAAGGTTTGTAGAGGTTTACTCGTTTATTTCATATCCTTTGACGAAGTTGAATCTTAAAATAGTGAAGTTTCAATGGGCTGAAGACTGAGAAAATTTTTTACCAATTGAAGAAGAGGTTGACTACTTCCCCAATTTTGACTTTAGTGGAAGGTAGTCATGGCTTTGTGGTGTATATGATTGTAACGACCTGTTTAGTCGTTTTGAGCAGCGGATTTTATTTCTGGAAAATTGGCTGAGACGACAGACCCCACGACGGACCGTCATGGGCACGACGGACCGTCGCAGGGTCTCGTTTCAGAACACTTAGAAATTCTTAAATTGGGTACTGAAATCGACTCTCTGAACTTCGTGATGACATGGCAGGACGGACCGTCGCAGGAACGACGGGCCGTCACAGACCCTTTGATAGAATTGAGTCTCTGAACTCTGTGACGAAGCAGCAGGACGGACCGTCGCAGGCACGATGGGCCGTCACAGACTGCGTAATCCCAGGCTGGGTCGGATTTCTTTAAATGTTTTAAGGGACGTTTTTGACTATTCCTGCTTTAATTATAAAGTTAGTGGGTTAATATTAATAACTCAATTACTTGGGGGTTAAAAGGTGTAACCTTGAGTTAATTGGTGGGTTATTATTGCCATCTTTTATACTTAATTATATGCTAATTAGGGTAAAAGAAAGAGGGTTTGAATAAGAAAAATAGAAAAGAACAAAGAGAAAGAGAAAGAGAGAGGATCGAACGAGAGGAAAACACAAAGCTTTGGGAAATTGCTTGCTTGATCACGAATCTTCGGTGGAGGTAGGTTATAGTTTTTATGCTATTCGTAGTAAACTCTTAATAGCGAATGATATGTGTTGGTAATATTATCTCATCTTCTATATGCTTAATTGTATGCTTGCATGAATGTGACTATTTAATTGTGATAAAATAAGCATGATGAAGCTATTGAATCCCAAATCTTGAAAAAACCTAATCTCTTTGTTAATGATGACGCCTTGGTATAAGTGAAGGCTTGATGAACTAAAGTAATGAGAATGATGATGCCTTGGTATAAGAGAAGGCTTGATGAGTTGAGAATGAGATTAGGGGATCGGAGTGTCACGTATCGACACATAGATTTAGGGGATCGGGTGTCACGAACCGACACGTAGATTTAGGGGATCGGGTGTCACGAACCGACACGTAGATTTAGGGGATCGGGTGTCACGAACCGACACGAAGATTTAGGGGATCGAGTGTCACGAACCGACACGTAGAATTAGGGGATCGGAGTGTCACGTTCCGACACATAGTAGTAGGGGATCGGAGTGTCACGTACCGACACAAGAAGAATGAAGATAATGAGGGAGCGGAGTGTCACGTACCGACACAAGAGGATTAAAGATAATGAATCTTGAAGGATGCTAATATACTCAATCTAATGAACCTAATTCCCAAATGAGTATGGTATTGAGGCTTGAGTCCTCATGTGTGAACTTGGCGGTATTTATTAATGATGATAGTGTTTGTTGTTGCTACATGTTGAGTATTGTAGTAGATTTTGTAATATTACTTGATATATACTGTTTTCTATTTTGAGTTGGCCGATGATATCTACTCAGTACCCGTGTTTTGTACTGACCCCTACTTGTTTGTTTCTTTATTTGTTATATGTGGAGTGCAGCAAACGTGCCGTCGTCTTCAACTCAACCGCAATTCTAGCCAGTCTTCGTCACACCGGATCTTCAGGGTGAGCTAATGCTTCTAGCTTGGACTGAATCTTCTCTCTCATGTCTTGATGCCTTGAAGTTCCGACATGGACTAGCTTTTACTTGTTTTAGCTTCCTAGAATACTCTTAGTTTAGTAATTTGATCATAGATGTTCTTCTGATGATGACTTCCAGATTTTGGGGAATAACAGATGTTGAATTTTAGAAGTTATTGAATTGGTTTTTATTAATGAGTTTAAGTCTTCCGCATTACTTTCTGTTGATATTACATTGAAATATTAGGGTTTAGATTGGTTGGTTCGCTCACATAGGAGGGTAAGTGTGGGTGCCAGTCGCGGCTCGGTTTTGGGTCGTGACAAACTTGGTATCAGAGCCTTAGGTTCGTTGGTCTCATCACACAAGAACGGGTCTAGTAGAGTCTTAAGGAACGGTAGGGGGATGCCTTTACTTTTCTTTGAGAGGCTATAAGACTTTAGGAAAATTCCATTCTTTCATTCTTTCTTTCGTGCTATTACTTGGATCCAATTGGTATCTAGGTGAAACAAATTGGTATCTGACCATCTTCATTCTATTTCGCAGATGGTTAGAACTAGAGCAACGACTGCACCAACACCAACATCGGCAAGACAAGGATGCGTCTGAGCCAGCCACTAGGGCTGTAGCTCGGGGAGGAATAGTGGCAAGAGGCCGTGGAAGAGGTCGTGGGAGGACGTCCTCTAGAGGAAGAGGACAAGTACCTAGCCCATCTGATGCTAGGGCGGTGACTCCTCCACCAACTGAGGAAGTTGTAAGAGAGGGTGAGGAAGGGGAGAATGAACAAGTGCAAAATGAGGAATTTCCACCCCAACCTACCCCAGAGATGATCAATCAGGTTCTTGCTTATCTTAGCGGGTTATCTGATCAGGGTCAGGCACCTCCAGTGGTTTCTGCACCAACACCTATGGTTTCAGGGGTACGACATGCCGCTGCTGGGGCTCCCCGTATGGATGCCTCATTGGAAATAGGTCGTTTCCTCGTCTGACTACAGGGCCTATAATGACAAATGATCAGCATGAACTTTTTAGTAAGTTCTTGAAATTGAAACCTTCAGTCTTCAAGGGTGCTGAATCTGAAGATGCCTACGATTTTCTGGTTGACTGTCATGAGCTACTACACAAGATGGGTATAGTAGAACGGTTTGGTGTTGAGTTCGTGAGTTATTAGTTTCAAGGAAACGCCAAAATGTGGTGGCGGTCACATGTTGAGTGTCAACCAACAGAGGCACCACCTATGACTTGGGCATCATTCTCTAGCTTTTTCATGGAGAAGTATATCCCCCGGACTTTAAGGGATAGGAAAAGGGATGAGTTCTTGAGCCTAGAGCAAGGTAGGATGTCGGTTACTTCATATGAGGCGAAGTTTCGTGCATTATCCAGGTATGCCACCCAACTTTGTTTCAGTCCACAAGAGGGGATTCGCCGTTTTGTGAAGGGGTTGAGGTCAGAATTGCGGATTTCAGCCTTACAGGTAGCGGCTACGGCAAAATCCTTCCAAGAAGTGGTAGACTTCGTGATAGAGGTGGAAGGAGTGAATCCAGATGACTTCACCATGGCATCGACATCAAAAAGGTTTCGAAAGGGAGGTGAGTTTAATGGTTCTTACTCTAGAGGACAGGGTTCCGGAGGTTACTCAGTTCGACCAATTCAGTCTTCACTACAGACTGTAGTTGGGGGTCCACCTCAGACCGGTCAACACTTCTCTGAGAGACCTATGCTTGACTCTTGATAGTGTTATGGATGTGGGGAGACTAGACATATTAGGAGGATTGTCCAAAACAGAGTTATAGACCTCCAATGGTTAGAGGTAGAGGTGGTCATGGTAGAGGCCGTTATTCTGGAGGACGTGGTGGTCGAGGTAATGGTGGTCACCAAAACGGCCAGGGTGATGGGCAAACTGGAGCCACTACATCACAACATGGTAGGGGCAATGGACAGACAGGCGATAGGGCCCATTGTTACGCTTTCCCTGGGAGATCTGAAGTGGAGGCATCTGATGCTGTTATCAAAGGTAATCTTTTGATTTGTGATTGCATGGCTTCTGTATTGTTTGATCCTGGATCCGCATTTTCTTATGTATCTTCTTCATTTGCTAGTGGTCTAAATTTACATTGTGAATTACTTGACATGCCTATTCGTGTTTCTACTCCGGTGGGTGAGTCTGTGATAGTTGAAAAGGTATATAGGTCTTGTTTGGTGAATTTTGTGGGGAGCAACACTTATGTCGATTTGGTTATCTTAGAAATGGTTGACTTTGATGTAATTCTGGGTATGACTTGGCTTTCTCCGAATTTTGCGATCTTGGATTGTAATGCTAAAACTGTGACGTTAGCCAAGCCTGGGACAGATCCGTTAGTGTGGGAGGGCGACTACACTTCCAATCCGGTTCGTATCGTGTCCTTTCTTCGTGCTAAGAAGATGGTTAGTAAGGGTTGTTTAGCTTTCTTGGCACATCTCAGGGATGACACTACCCAAGTACCTTCGATTGAGTCGGTTTCGGTAGTCCGTGAGTTTTTGGATGTGTTCCCTGTAGATCTTCTTGGTATGCCACCGGATAGGGATATTGACTTCTGCATTGATCTTGAACCGGGCACTCGCCCCATTTCTATACCCCCTTATAGAATGGCTCCCGCAGAATTAAGAGAGTTAAAGGCCCAACTTCAAGAGTTGTTGAGCAAAGGCTTCATTAGACCAAGTTCATCTCCTTGGGGTGCTCCGGTGTTATTTGTGAAGAAGAAGGATGGAGTTTTCGGATGTGCATAGACTATAGACAACTCAATAAGGTAACTATTAAGAACAAGTATCCTCTTCCTCACATTGATGACTTGTTCGATCAGTTACAAGGTGCTTGTGTCTTCTCTAAGATTGACTTGAGATCCGGTTATCATCAATTGAAAATACGGGCAACGGATGTGCCAAAGACTGCCTTTCAAACCAGGTATGGGCATTACGAATTTGTAGTGATGTCTTTTGGTCTTACGAATGCCCCTGCTGCGTTCATGAGCTTGATGAACGGGATTTTTAAGCCATATCTGGATCTCTTTGTGATCGTATTTATTGATGATATACTGATATACTCTAAAAGTAAGAAGGAACATGAGGAGCATTTGAGAATTGTATTGGAAATGTTGAGGAAGAAAAAACTTTATGCCAAATTCTCCAAGTGTGAGTTTTGGCTAGATTCAGTGTCCTTCTTGGGGCACGTGGTTTCTAAGGATGGAGTGATGGTGGATCCATCTAAGATTGAAGCAGTAAAGAACTGGGTAAGACCTACTAATGTGTCAGAGATAAGGAGCTTTGTCGATTTAGCTAGCTACTACCGCCGATTTGTCAAGGGGTTCTCTTCTATTGCTTCCCAATTGACAAGCTTGACTAAGCAGAATGTCCCATTTGTTTGGTCGGATGAGTGCGAATAAAGCTTTCAGAAGCTCAAGACCTTGTTGACTACTGCACCAATTCTTACCTTGCCAGTAGAAGGTAAGAATTTCATTGTTTATTGTGATGCATCCTATTCTGGTTTGGGTGCAGTGATAATGCAAGATAAGAATGTGATTGCTTATGCTTCAAGGCAATTAAAGGTGCATGAACGTAACTATCCGACCCATGATTTGGAATTGGCCGCGGTAGTATTTGCCTTAAAGCAATGGAGGCACTATTTATATGGGGTTAAGTGTGAGGTCTATACGGATCATCGTAGCCTACAATATGTTTTTACTCAAAAAGATTTGAATTTGAAACAGAGGAGATGGATGGAACTACTGAAGGACTACGATATCACCATCTTGTATCATCCGGGAAAAGCTAATATTGTTGCAGATGCTTTAAGTAGAAAGGTCGGAAGCATGGGAAGTCTAGCTCATTTGCAAGTTTCTAGACGCCCATTGGCTAGAGAAGTTCAGATTCTGGCTAATGACTTTATGAGGTTAGAGGTGAATGTGAAGGGAGGATTTTTGGCTTGCGTGGATTCAAGATCTTCCTTCCTTGACAAGATTAAGGGAAAGCAGTTTAATGATGAGAAATTGATCCGGATCCGAGATAAAGTGTTGCGAGGAGAGGCTAAGGAAGCACAAATCAATGAGGAAGGTGTTTTTAGAATTAAGGGAAGGGTATATGTACCCCGCGTCGATGATTTGATCCACACTATTCTTACAGAGGCTCATAGTTCAAGGTATTCTATACATCCGGGTGCAACCAAGATGTATCGTGACCTAAAGCAACACTTTTGGTGGAGTAGAATGAAGCGAGAAATTGTTGATTTTATTGCCGAATGCCCAAATTGTCAACAAGTAAAGTATGAACACCAAAGGCCCGGAGGAACACTTCAGAGAATGCCCATTTTGGAATGGAAGTGGGAAAGAATTGCAATGGACTTTGTGGTTGGTCTTCCAAAGACAATGGGTAAGTATGACTCCATTTGGGTGATTGTTGATAGGTTAACTAAGTCTGCTCATTTCATTCCGGTCAAGGTGACATACAATGCAGAAAAGTTAGCCAAACTTTACATCTCAGAGATTGTTCGATTGCATGGAGTTCCACTCTCCATCATATCAGATAGAGGTACGCAGTTTACTTCTAAGTTTTGGAAAACATTGAATGCAGAATTGGGTACTAGGTTGGATCTAAGTACCGCATTCCATCCTCAGACCGATGGTCAGTCTGAGCGAACGATTCAAGTGTTGGAGGATATGCTTCGTGCATGCGTGATAGAATTTGGTGGTCATTGGGATAGCTTCTTACCCTTAGCAGAGTTTTCGTACAACAATAGCTATCACTCAAGCATTGATATGGCTCCATTCGAAGCATTGTATGGGAGGAGATGTAGGTCTCCCATTGGGTGGTTTGATGCATTTGAGGTTAGACCTTGGGGTACTGACCTTTTGAGGGATTCGTTAGATAAAGTGAAGAGCATTCAAGAAAAGCTTCTAGCGGCTAAAAGTAGGCAAAAAGAATATGCAGATCGAAAGGTTAGAGATTTGGAGTTTATGGAGGGTGAACGAGTCTTGTTGAAGGTTTCGCCCATGAAAGGGGTGATGCGGTTTGGTAAGCGAGGTAAGCTTAGCCCGAGGTATATTGGTCCCTTTGAAGTACTTAAACGAGTAGGGGAGGTGGCTTACGAATTAGCCTTGCCTCCAGGGCTGTCCGGAGTGCATCCGGTATTTCATGTGTCTATGTTGAAAAGATACCATGAGGATAGAAACTACATCATTCGTTGGGATTCCGTCCTTCTTGATGAGAATTTGTCTTATGAGGAGGAACCTGTTGCTATTTTAGATAGAGAAGTCCGCAAGTTGACGTCGAGGGAGATTGCATCCATCAAAGTTCAATGGAAGAATCGACCAGTTGAAGAGGCCACTTGGGAGAAGGAGGCAGATATGCGAGAAAGATACCCACACGTGTTTAGAGATTCAGGTACTCCTTCTTGCCCTTGTATTTCTTCTTGTGATCGTTCGAGGACAAACGATGGATAAATTGGTATCTATTGTAACGACCTGTTTAGTCGTTTTGAGCAGCGGATTTTATTTCTGGAAAACTGGCTGAGACGACGGACCCCACGACAGACCGTCATGGGCACGACGGACCGTCGCAGGGTCTCGTTTAAGAACACTTAGAAATTCTGAAATTGGGTACTGAAATCGACTCTCTGAACTTCGTGACGACATGGCAGGACAGACCGTCGCAGGAACGACGGGCCGTCACAGACCATTTGATAGAATTGAGTCTCTGAACTCTGTGACGAAGCAGCAGGACGGACCGTCGCAGGCACGATGGGCCGTCACAGACTGCGTAATCCCAGGCTGGGTCGGATTTCTTTAAATGTTTTAAGGGACGTTTTTGACTATTCCTGCTTTAATTATAAAGTTAGTGGGTTAATATTAATAACTCAATTACTTGGGGGTTAAAAGGGGTAACCTTGAGTTATTTGGTGGGTTATTATTGCCATCTTTTATACTTAATTATATGCTAATTAGGGTAAAAGAAAGAGGGTTTGAATAAGAAAAATAGAAAAGAACAAAGAGAAAGAGAAAGAGAGAGGATCGAACGAGAGGAAAACACAAAGCTTTGGGAAATTGCTTGCTTGATCAATAATCTTCGGTGGAGGTAGGTTATGGTTTTTATGATATTCGTAGTAAACTCTTAATAGCGAATGATATGTGTTGGTAATATTATCTCATCTTCTATATGCTTAATTGTATGCTTGCATGAATGTGACTATATAATTGTGATAAAATAAGCATGATGAAGCTATTGAATCCCAAATCTTGAAAAAACCTAATCTCTTTGTTAATGATGACGCCCTGGCATAAGTGAAGGCTTGATGAACTAAAGTAATGAGAATGATGATGCCTTGGTATAAGAGAAGGCTTGATGAGTTGATATAATGAGATTAGGGGATCGGAGTGTCACGTACTGACACATAGATTTAGGGGATCGGGTGTCACGAACTGACACGTAGATTTAGGGGATCGGGTGTCACGAACCGACACGTAGATTTAGGGGATCGGATGTCATGAACCGACACGTAGATTTAGGGGATCGGGTGTCACGAACCGACACATAGATTTAGGGGATCGGGTGTCACAAACCGACACGTAGAATTAGGTGATCGGAGTGTCACGTTCTGACACATAGTAGTAGGGATCAGAGTGTCACGTACCGACACAAGAGGAATGACGATAATGAGGGAGCGGAGTGTCACGTACCGACACAAGAGGATTAAATATAATGAATCTTGAAGGATGCTAATATACTCAATCTAATGAACCTAATTCCCAAATGAGTATGGTATTGAGGCTTGAGTCCTCATGTGTGAACTTGGCGGTATTTATTAGTGATGATAGTGTTTGTTGTTGCTTCATGTTGAGTATTGTAGTTGATTTTGTAATATTACTTGATATATACTGTTTTCTATTTTGAGTTGGCCGATGATATCTACTCAGTACCCGTGTTTTGTACCCCTACTTCTTTGTTTCTTTCTTTGTTATATGTGGAGTGCAGCAAACGTGCCGTCGTCTTCAACTCAACCGCAATTCTAGCCAGTCTTCGTCACACCGGATCTTCAGGGTGAGCTAATGCTTCTAGCTTGGACTGGATCTTCTCTCTCATGTCTTGATTCCTTGAAGTTCCGGCATGGACTAGCTTTTACTTGTTTTAGCTTCCTAGAATACTCTTAGTTTAGTAATTTGATCATAGATATTCTTGTGATGATGACTTCCAGATTTTGGGGAATAATAGATGTTGAATTTTAGAAGTTATTGAATTGGTTTTTATTAATGAGTTTAAGTCTTCCGCATTACTTTATGTTGATATTACATTGAAATGTTAGGGTTTAGATTGGTTGGTTAGCTCACATAGGAGGGTAAGTGTGGGTGCCAGTCACGGCTCGGTTTTGGGTCGTGACAATGATGCATCGAGAGTTGGTTTGAATTGTGTTCTAACAAAAGATGGCAAAGTTATAGCTTCTGCCTCAAAAAACTTGAAAGTTCATGTGAAGAATTATACACCCTATGACTTAGAGTTGGCTGCTGTAGTATTCACCTTGAGTATATGGCGTCAATATTTGTATAGGGTTCATGTTGATTTATTCAATGATGACAAGAGCCTGTAATATGTGTTTACTCAAGGAGAGCTTAATCTCAGACAAAGGAGGTGGACATAATTTTTCAAAGATTATGACATGAGTATTCTTTACCACCCAGGTAAGACTAATGTGGTTGCGATGCCATAAGAAGGTTTTCTATGGGTAGCATCGCCAATCTTAAGGAAGAGAAGAAAGAACTAGAAAAAGATGTCCATAGACATACATTCTTAGGAGTCCGGATAATGGATTCCAATGAACGAGGAATAATGGTAACGAATGGGGCTGAATAAAAGAGAAGAATGACAAAGATCCCATTTTTCTTGAATTGAAGGTAGATTCTCATAAACAAAATGTATTAGCTTTTGAACAAGGGGGAGATGGTGTATTTAGGTACCAACGTAGACTGTGGATACCAAAGGTTGATGGACTCAAAAAGATGATCATGGATGAAGCTCATAGCTCCAAATATTCCATTCTTTCGGGTTCCAAGAAGATGTATCATAACTTAAGATTAGTTTATTTGTCGAATAGTATGAATAAAGGCATTGTTGAGTTTGGCAATAATAATAATTACCACTCTAACATCCAGATTACTCAATATGAAACTCTTTATGGGAAAAGATGCATATATCCTATTTTATGGTTTGATTTTGGTTAAGCATTATTGATAGTACAATATTTAGTTCATCGAGTTATGGAGAAGGTGAACTGATTCAAAAGATGTTGAAAAAGGCACAGAGTCATTACAAATCCAACGCGGATATTAGAAGGGGAGAATTAGAGTTCTAAATAGATGATTGAGTATACCTAAAAGTTTCACCCATGAAGGGTGTTATGAGGTTTGGTAATAAGGTTAAACTTAGTCCCCGAAATATATGACCTTATAGAATATCCGAGAGAATTGGTAATGTAGCTTATGAGTTGGAGCTACCACAAGAGTTAGCAGTGGTTCATCCGGTATTTTGATGTATATATGTTAAAGAAATTCATGGGGAATACTTCTTTAATCATACAAACTGAAAACATTGGGATCAAAGATAGCTTATCCTATGATGAAATTTCGATTAGAAATTAGATTGCCAAGTTCGCAAGTTAAGGACAAAAGAAGTTGCATCAATCAAAGTCCTTTGGAGGAACCAAGTTGTTGAAGAAGATACTTGGGAAGCTGAAGATGATATGAAAAAGATATACCCACATGTCTTTTATATTCGGAGAAGATGCAGACTAAGGTATTAATTTTCTTCTTGGTACTATCTAAATTATGAGAAAGAATGTTGTTGGTTTACAATTGCTTGTTGGGTTTTTGAACTTGATGTTACTACCCTTAGCGTAGTAAAATTAATCTCATTCAAGGAAAAAAGTTACAAAGGGGGATACATTGTAACATTCGCATCTAGAAAGAACTATAAGGAAGTGTAAAATATTGAAATAATTAATTTTGGAAGTTATAAGGAAATCTGGAAAATTTTAAGGTAAAAGTAAGTTTCCGGTCAACTTAAGATTTCCATAACTTCTAGATAAGGATGATTTAGATGTAATTCAATATATAGTTGTAAATATCTTGGAATGATGTTTCCAACACTGCAAAATTTGGGCAATTTTGAGTTCGTATGAGTGATTTATGCTCTTCAGAAGTTGGGCTGTTGGATTAAGGAAATGTTTGAATTTTGGATTTTAAGGGGTATTTTAAATTTTTCACTACCCTATTATTATAATATGTTTTTAAGAGTTTAATATGGGTCAAATCAAAACTTAGTAAGTTTTGGAAGTTTGGAATTTCACGCTAGGGCTAAGAAGAAACGAGAAGATAAAAGAAGAAGGAGAAAGGGTTAATTCATCAAGAACGATCATGATAGTTGGGATTTTATCCAAGGAATTATTCCTATAAGGTATGTAAGGATTCCAGAACATTCAGATCGTTCTCCCACGTGCCAAGCATTTTATTTCAGTTTGATTCGTCCTAAAAGTGTTTAATTATTGATGATCTTGATGCCTACATCTTGAATTCATGTATTATTCTTGAACTGCCTAAGTTGGGATGTTTTTGAGTTTGTTACACTGTGTTATTGATTCGTTTCAAGTTATATTCTTAGACACATTTGTTGGCTATCTTTATCTAAAAGTATTGTAGTAAAAAGAATCGAGTTCGGGTGAATTTGGGAAGAAAAGCAAAAAAGGGTGGTCGCTCGTCACACGCCTAGTTCCCAGTTTTGAAAATTCTGCTCCGTGTCGCGAACCTATCATGAGGTGTTCTGCCTCAAAAGACTTTTTCGCGACCAAAATTTAATTATTCCTCTGTGTCGTGGACCCACCCCTAAATCTTGATTTTAGTCTTTTCTCTTTTTAGCTATTTAAAATCATTCTGAAACAATATTAGATTTTTCCAAACACAAATCTTAATCCTTGAATCCATTATTCTGAACCCATAATTCAGGTCACGGATAAGTTGAGAGTTAAAGTCAAGAACAGTTAAGATCGAATTCAAAAGAAGTCAAGAGTCAAGTAAGATAAGCTCATTTCAAGTTCTCATAAGTCTTACACAAACATTTTAACTTTGTTTGAAGACTTTAATGTTGAGTTCTTTCTAAACAAAAGTTCAAGTTTTTTGTTTAATGAACTATATGGGGACTAAGTATTCCCAAATAAGTATAAGAATGTTTTCACATTTAAATACGAATGGAAACTCAGATTCCTAAAGAGCCTTTGGGCTAGCTTTCATAAAAGAGTAATAGCTTTCTGAATGAAGTAAACAGGGAAAATGAGATTTCAAAGGTAGACTTTGAGCTACGTTTTTTAGCAATAAACTCAAATGAAAGAAGGAAGTACGTTTTAAAAACATAAGAGCTAATATAATAGTATTTTGGGAGTAATATTGAGCACCAATATGGAGAAGAGTTCAGATAACTCACAACCTCCATAAACCATGTAATCACCATGGGTAGAAAAGGTTCATACTTTATAGATGATTTCTTTAGTGTTATTTAGCACAGGCTAGTGGATCCACTTAATAGTTCAGGTTCTATACTAATGGAAAGGTAGGAATACCCTAGTAGCGTGAGGCAAAATGTTGTATCATCACTATAGCTCTTAAGTAATGGTTGTCGGTAGAGAAACTCCAACAGAAGTTAAATGTAGTTTATATACATGGTTATTTGTATTTTTACATACATCTTTGAGTTATATTTTATATTTGCATACATACACACTTGACATCATGTTTTACACACATTTTCCTTATATTGCCCTTGATTTAAATTATTTTATATCGAAATGAGTTCAGTTGTGAAGAGTTGAATTAAGCAAGGTAAGTTCTTCATTTTTCCTTTCAAGCCTATGTTTTGGTTAGCAGTCAAAATCACATACTCGTACAGTCAATTTACTAATGCCAGTTTGCCTCAATAATATTATGATAAAGACGCAGGTAACAAGGATCGGTATCGAGCGCATCGTTGATCCATTTGAGGACCCTAGAGTCAGTTTGTGAGCATCATTGCATTACGAAAGACTCTTTTACTTTCTTACAAGAATTGGATCATTAGGATGTTGTGGTGTATATCCCAATATCCATATTAATCATGTTAGAGGTTTCATAGATAGTTATATGTTAGTCCTTTGAGTCTTTTTTGTGTTATGTCGTATTGTTAAAGACTTATGTTGCCAGTTTTGTCCAAGTTGAATGATTCTGTTTTAAAACATTCTGGTTATAATATTCTTTTGTGGTATTTAGATTCTCATATTCTCAATAAGATATGATTTAGACATTCATGGTAGAATAACAAATAGGCTAACAACGATTGAAACCCAAAAGATTCTTGATAAAAAGCACAAAATTAAGATCAAAATGACGACAAAAATTATCTGAAAAAGTGTAACAAAAAGGAAACTGTCATTTCTCCACACGACACTCTTTCTCAAAGAATAAATGGTACTATAAAAATAAACTCAAAGAAATTATAATACACTTATAGAGTCCTACACAAAATAGAAGAACATAATAGTCGACTTTATTTAGGAGCAGGCTGAACAGTCCGTGAAGTTTTTCACAGCCCATCAATGCTTTTCGTGGACCAACACTTAAATTTTTTAAATCAAATTCAGCTATAGCTTCTTCACGAGCCACTGTACTTCATGTACAAAGCACAATGGACAGTCCACAATTCGTATCACCATACTTTTACTTTATTTCTTCCAGACCACTTCCAGAAGCAGTTTCATGACTTGTACAGATTATGACGTCTCGTGTAACCCTCCATCAAGTATATCACACTTTGCACCTCTTTTTTCACTCTTTCCTTCTATCACTTATTTCAAGGCATTTTACCTGCACACCAGCAAAATAAACGTCATATCCACATAAACATGCTCAACTTCTTTCAATAATACTTTTTTTAGTCAAATGTTATATAAGTTCACGAGACATCACACCCTCACTTTAGAGTCTTTGCTGGTTATCAAGGAATAAACAATAATAACACCTGATGCTCAAATACATAACAAAACTATCAATGTTCTTTAGAGGAATGAAAGTTTCCTGTAGTGTTTGGGTTTTCTTACCCTCACTCCAATCATGTAATTTCTTTAATGAATCTGTCAATGAGATTTTTGATATTGAGATTTTTGAGTAGTTCAAAAGTTTTAACCCCATTCTTTAATAATAGACGCTTTTATGTTCTTTAGGTGAGTGTATTGCAAATGAGTGTTTCTTATTGATGGATATTACGTGGGTATTCATTGATTTTGTATTTATTTCATGAATCAAAGTGAGTTTGGAAGAAATAACTCGATTCTAGATGAGTTAGGACCCGAAAATCAAAGAAAAATTCATCTGACTTTTGGGTATGGGTGTGTGGAAGTGCACTAGGATTGCGCCAAGACTACTTTTTATTAGTTGGGGACCTGACTCAGTGCACCACTTAGTGCACTCCAACCACTAACCATAAGCTTTTGTGTTGACATCCTGCTGCACTCATTGTGCTATGGTCTCCAGGTCCTTTTCTTTTTCGTCATTGGTTTTATATGTGTTCTTTCAAATCCTACATGTGTTATCTTCATTATATGAACTCTTAAATTCTTCAGTAATTCTTATGAGATCCTATATGTCTTAATTACTATTTTGAATTGAAGTAAAGTTAAGAGGAATTTTCAAGAGCTCCCTTTTTTATCCACTTTGATAATTTATTTAAATTACTATAGTGTTGAAATAAATCTTTACTAAATAAGTATGATAATGAGGTGAATTGTAACAATTTTTACATTTTCAATCAGAGAAACATCAATTTTTAAATAAGTTATGAGTTTAGAGAAGTTTAAGAGCATTACCTATTTTAAAACACTCTTTTGAGTTATAACCTCAAATTGAGAGAAATTTATGTTTTAAAAAATTGAGCATGAGTTATATATTATTGGGAGCAGTATTGAGTATTTATATGGGAATCACTTCACACAACTTAAAATTCTCATAAACTATGTATGCCAACATGGGTAATGGATCATACTTTTTAGATGATTTCTTATTGCTTCTAAGCATAGCTTAATGCATTCACTTAGTTGATGTGTTCTATAACCAGGCAAGGTATAAGATAGTTTTGAAATTGTAGGTGAGATGATGCATCATCATGTATCTTATAGTGATGGTTGTCAATTAGAGAATTTCCCAAGTAACAGCAAAGAGTTTGTTATTGTATTTTATACATAGCGAGGCTATATCTATTGTTTTAAAAGATTTCAATAGTGCATCTTTTATTGTTGGTTTGATATTGAGTTGAGTCTTGTTGAGGTGAGTATTCATTCCAACCTTGTCAGTTCGGCTAACTATTGCTTTAGTTTTCCCTTTACATACTCGAACATACAATGTATTGAAGTCATTCGACCAGCATCATTTCATGATGTAGATACAAGTGCTTAGGGTCAACAACAGGCGTTCCTTTGATACCATTTGTATTCCCGTTTGCTTTGGTGATCCTCTTTTCTTTACAAAGTGATGTTGTGGATTTTATACGATGTCAATCATACTGTTTAGAGGCCTCATAGCCAGTAGTAGCTGATGAGTCTTTAAATATTTCTTTGTTAATGTTTTGAGACCTTGAGATTATTTCTTATGTTAAATTAACGATATCAGCCATTTACTAGGTTGAGTTACTATTGAGAAAATTTGAGTTAATTTTTGCATTGGGAGTTCCCATTTTGATGAATAAATATTCCGCTGAGTAGTGAGCTAGTCCAAGGGTTTACTTGGGAGAAGAGTTGGTTCTCGAGTGTTGTCCACATCTAGAGTGTAGAATCAGGGCATAACGGTACATGGTCTATATTTTGAAATCCAAAATTCATGGTCTGTTATCTCACGTACGACCAACCAGGATAGTCTGTGGTCTGACTAACAAAATGTAGGTATAGTTGTTGCTGAGTTCACCATGTATTTTTAAAAAGGTCTTTTCGTCTATTTCCTAATTATTCTAACCCATATGATATTGTTTTACCCTCTATTAGAAATCCTATATAAACGTTTCACCCCTAAAATCTCCTAATTCAATTCAGTCTCTCAAACTCCTAAATGAAGAACAAGTTCATCTTCTCTAATATTTATCGCTCGTGAAGTTTGAAGAAAAAGACTAGGGTTTCAAATCAAATCTCTATTTACACCATGGAGTGTAATCCCTTGGCATCAAGGTATCATAATTTTCCCCTATAGAGTCCTTTCCTCCACAAGTTTAATAAATTGTTCAATTTCGTAAAGCTAGATTGGTTTTCATTAAATTAACCTGGGTTATTTTCAATTATGATATTATGGATTTATGTCTTTTTAGGAATGAATTGAATAAAATTCATTTTCCTAAGTTGAATCGTCATGAATCCATATGAAATCCATGTTTTCTAGAATATGAAGAAGCTTTTTATTCATGAAAGATGAGTTTATGAAGATATGCATGGTCTTATAAAATTGCTGAAACTGATTTAAGATAATATTTGGGAGTAAATCATACATGTTCATTGTTCTTGATTGTGAAAGGGTTTTCTTGAAAAAAGGATTCTTAGACTTGAAAATTATTCCATAACTAAACATTGAAACAACATTTAAAGAACTATTACAATGAAAACTATAATTGCTTAATGGCATCTATAGATGATAATATGATTTTAGCTTTGATTGACTACTTAATGTTCCCTTCCATGATAATATGACAATTTAATAACAATGATTATTTTGATTGGATTTACGCTTAACCTCGAGAGGATAATTAGATGGAAGCTCTCCCGAACCTTGAGGTTGGGTTTCTTATAAAAATATTTGTATCCCTTAGATATATGCCCCCATATGATGATCTTCTTGGATAGAAATTAGGTAGTGGATCCGCATAAGGTAGAAGTTCATGGTCTTACCTTGGAAAGTAGGATACTCCTTTTTGGTAATGAAGAGTTATGTTCATGAGTGTGAAAAACCTCATATTTATGAATTAGAATCTATAAGATGTGTCAGAAACCGAATTTCTTTCATTACTCTAATGTCATGACAGAGTTTAGATCTATAATGTATTTCTCCTAAACTTTATCTAATGCTCTACAGGATATGTCCACTTTAAGGGAATATTCTAGAATTAATGCAGGAGGGAATGTTCGACATGAAGCTATTGAAACTCTTCAAGTTCCGTTCATCCCTTGGCGGGGCAAGTAACTAATGTGGATTTTAGGCTTGTTTTCAAGTAATGGCTCAATCATGATGGCTCAAGAGAATAGATATGTTGTGGTCCCATAAACCCTAATGTGGGTACGGTAACAACTAGAGTGAGAGACTTTACTAGAAAGAATCTTCTGAATTTTCATGGTTCTAAGGCTTAGAAAAATCCTCAAAACTTCATTGATGAAGTGTATAAGGTATTGATGATCATGGGAGTAAAGTTGGTGGAAATGGTTAAATTTTCCTCCTATCAACTTTAGGGTGTTTCTCAAGTATAGTTCATCCAATGGAAATAAAAGAGGTTGGAAGATACAGGTACGCTTAGGAAAAGTTCATAATTGCTTTTTTTGATAGGTTATTTCCCCTTGAAATGAAGGAGTCAATGGTGATTAAATTTATTAACTTTGTCAAGGAAATATAAGTTTGAAGGAATATTCTCCAAAATTCACAAAGTTGTCTGAATTTGCTCTTATTATGGTTATCAATCCTAGGGAAAAAATAAGTAAGTTTCTTCGGTGTGTATGATATAGTTGTTAAAGAATGTTGTACTGTCATGCTTATCTATGATGTGTACATTTCTCGTCACATGTTTGATGGACATGGTTGTGCTAAGCTCCGAAAAATCTTTTAAGACTTAAGGTGCCTTCAATGCTCCATCTAAGTTTAACAATGATATAGTGACTAACCCTAATCCTCAAGGATGAAATGGTAGTTGATCTTCATTGTCTATGTCTACTAGTGCTAGGTGCGGGAAGAAGCGTGGGGGTAAGTTCTTAGTCGATATGGATGGTTGCTTCCGATGTTGTAAAATTTGTCATAAAATAAAGGATTGTCCATCACTTAAGGCTAAGGAAAGAGAATGTAATAAATATTTTCCTTGTGGTTCAAGTTCAAGTTCTCCAAAGAAAAACCGATTCTTTCCACTTCAAACTGATCATGAGAAAGAGAAATCCTTCGATGTGGTTACTGGTATGTTTAAAGTCTTCACACTTGATATTTATGTGTTTACTAACCCCCGTGCCACAATCTATTTTCTGTTGCCATTTGTGTCTATGAGATTTGATGTTCTTTGGATGCGTTGTTTCACATCTGGGGACCACACCCTAGAATTAACCAGTGTCGTCATCCTCGAAGATGACTAAGACTAACCTCTTAACATTAGTCATTACATTTCATAGGTTAAAAAGTGAAAAATATAAAACTTTTTAATTACTTCTACATTGAGGTTTATATAGACCTTTCGCATACACACAATATATATTTAGGAAATTTACTTAGACTCGTCGCAATAGGAAGCACTACATAGGCTTCTTCTTTTATTTCACATACATAGTATAGGAACATATTCTTATAGGAAGTCTATAATATGTCTCATATAAGAACCATCTTAAATAAATACAACAGTTGGGCTTCACCCATAGTTCATTACAACAAAGAGCCTCATATAGGCTTATATAACAGTCGTCTCCAAATGAAAAGGAAATAACTCGAAGTCTTATAACTACAACAACGTCATTAACTTGATAATGGCATCATCGTTGAGAGTTGAGGACCTACCAAACACTTGGTGAATATCCAAGTAGTCTTCAAAGGCCTACTATAAGCTCATCGGCCGGACCCTACATTTTGTAGTAAATAGAAAACATGGGTTAGTACACACTTGTACTAAGCATGAGTATATGCACATAACACAATTGAAATCATGCTAAAAAGAGCATTTGTTCAAAATATGCTAATTTACTTTGAAAAGCATAATGCACATCTAAGAACCCATATAAACCAATGAACACATTAACTCTTGAGTCAAAGCCATATACAACACAATACCAAAATCATTAAGTATAGTCAAGTAAACATATATAATAGTTTATAACATCAAAATATAATCAAGACCCTCTCCCATAACCCATCATTTAGCCTACAATTACAATGACCAAGTAAATAACCATAACCCTACTTAATCAAGTAAACCAAACAAAGGACCATAAGAAATGCTTAACATCACATAACATGGAATCAAGCATAATCCTCCTCCCACTTTAGCAATATAGACCAACATCATGTTCATAAGTGAAACTAACATCATATAGAATCAATAATGTGTAAGGTCAATATATACATAATAGTCACTTTATAAGATCACAAGAACATAAGAAAAACCTCTTAAGGCTTCCTTCAAGGAAAACTAGTGCAAGACATAGGTAGAGTCTCATACCCCTACCTAGGCTAAGTCAAACCTCTTAAGTCACCCTAGTTAATGTTTACTCCATTACTTCAGTTTACTTCCGGGAACACTTGCCTTAACTGACATACACCATAAGAGGTCAGTGTGGAATCCGCTGTTGTTAAATCTGACACCAATAGAAGGTGGTCTACTGGCCAAATAACCGAACATGAACAGAGCATCTAGGTGGATCCAGTAGCTTGTATTCCTATGGTGGGAACATAGTTTATAGAGCTTGGGGGATGTCATGGAAACATCACTCTACGCTCTTTTTGGAATATGAGGCTATCCACCCCGTGAAAATCATGGTGAACCTACCTTCCCTCCTTAGAAAGGCCTCACCCCTCACCTACAAGTTCACTCTGTGCTACTCTAGAGTCCCTTTTGAAATGTCTTTATGTCACGACCCAAAACCGAGCCGCGACTGGCACCCACACTTACCCTCCTATGTGAGCGAACCAACCAATCTAAACCCCAACATTTCAATATAATATCAACAAAACGTAATGCGGAAGACTTAAACCATTAATAAAAACCAATTCAATAACTTCTAAAATTCAACATCTATTATTCCCCAAAATCTGGAAGTCATCACTACAAGAACATCTATGATCAAATTACTAAACTAAGAGTATTCTAAGAAGCTAAAACAAATAAAAGCTAGTCCATGCCGGAACTTCAAGGCATCAAGACATGAAGAGGAAGATCCAGTCCAATCTAGAAGCATTAGCTCACCCTGAAATCCGGTGTAGTGAAGACTGGCTAGAGTTGTGGTTGAGTTGAAGACGACGGTACGTTTGCTGCACTCCACATATAACAAAGAAAGAACATACAAGTAGGGGGTCAGTACAAAACACGAGTACTGAGTAGATATCATCGGCCAACTCAAAATAGAAAACAGTATATATATCAGATGGTATCATAAATCAACTATAATACTCAACATGTAGCAACAACAAGTACTATAATCATAAATAAGTATCGTCAAGTTCACCCATGAGGACTCATGCCTCAATACCATACTCATTTGGGAATTAGGTTCATTAAATTGAGTATATTAACATCTTTCAAGATTCATTATCTTTATTCCTCTTGTTTCGGTACGTGACACTCAGCTCCCTCATTATCTTTATTCCTCTTGTGTCGGTACGTGACACTCCGCTCCCCTACTACTATGTGTCGGAACGTGACACTCCGATCCCCTAATTCTACGTGTCGGTTCGTGACACCCAATCCCCTAAATCTACGTGTCGGTTCGTGACACCCGATCCCCTAATTCTACGTGTCGGTTCGTGACACCCGATCCCTTAATTCTATGTGTCTGAACGTGACACTCCGATCCCCTAATTCTACGTGTCGGTTCGTGACACCTGCTCCACTAATCTCATGCTATTAATCCATCAAGCCTTCTTTTATACCAAGGCATCATCAATCTCATTAATTAAGTTCATCAAGCCTTCTCTTATACCAAGGCATCATCATTAACAAAGTAGACTAGGGTTTCTTAAGATTTAGGATTCAATAGGTTCATCATGCTTATTTTATCACATTTATGTAATCACATTCATGCAAGCATACAATTAAGCATATAGAAGGGTTTACAATACTACCAATACATATCATTCGCTATTAAGAGTTTACTACGAATAACATAAAAACCATAACCTACCTCCATCGAAGATTCGTGATCAAGCAAGCAATTTCCCAAAGCTTGGTGTTTTCCTCTTCGTTTCTCCTCTCTCGATCGTTTTTCTTTCCCTCTCTTTGTTCTTTCTATTTTTCTTATTCAAACCCTCTTTATTTTACCCTAATTAGCATATAATTAAGTATAAAAGATGAGGAATTAACCCACTAATTAACTCAAGGTTTTTTTTTTACCCCAAGAAATTGAGTTATTAATATTAACCCACGAAATTTATAATTATAGCAGGAGTAGTCCAAAACGCCCCTTTAAAACTTAAACAAAATTCCGACCCAACCTGGAATTACGCAACCTGTGACGGTCCATCGTGCCCACGACGGTCCGTCCTAAAGGTCCGTCACAAAGTTCAGAGACTTTATTTCTGTAGAAGATGTGTGACGGTCCGTCGTACCCACGACGGTCCGTCCTGCATTCCATCACGAAGTTCAGAGAGTCGATTTCAGTACCCAAATTTCAGAATTCTAAGTGTTTTGGAACGAGACACCCTCGACGGTCCGTCGTGCCCATGACGGTCCGTCGTGGGATCCGTCGTCTCAGCCAATTTTTCTAGAAATAAAATCTGTTGCTCAAAACGACTAAATAGGTCGTTAAAATAGATACCAATTTACCCATCGTTCGTCCTCGAACGATCACAAGAAAAGAAACAAGGGCGAAAAGGAGTACCTGAATCTGTGAACATATGTGGGTATCTTTCTTGCATATCAGCCTCCTTCTCCCAAGTAGACTCTTGAACCGGCCGATTCTTCCATTGAACCTTGATGGATGCAATCTCCCTCGACCTCAACTTGTGGACTTCTGTATCTAAAATAGCAACAGGCTCCTCCTCATAAGACAAATTCTTATCAAGCAAAACCGAATCCCAAAGGATAATGTAGTTTCCATCCCCATGGTATCTTTGAAATACTGGATGCACTCCGGACAGCCCTGGAGGCAAGGCTAATTCGTAAGCCACCTCCCCTACTCGCTTAAGTACTTCAAAGGGTCCGATGTACCTTGGACTAAGGTTACCTCTTTTATCAAATAGCATCACCCCTTTCATGGGCGAAACCTTCAACAAGACTTGTTCACCCTCCATAAACTCCAAATCTCTAACCTTTCGATCTGCATATTCTTTTTGCCTACTTTGAGCCGCTAGAAGCTTTTCTTCAATGCATTTCACTTTATCTAACGATTCCCTCAGAAGGTCAGTATCCCAAGGTCTAACCTCAAATGCATCAAAACAACCAATGGGAGACCTACATCTTCTCCCATACAGTGCTTCAAATGGGGCCATACCAATACTTGAGTGATAGCTATTATTGTAGGAGAACTCTGCCAAAGGTAAGAAGCTATCCCAATGGCCACCAAATTCTATCACACATGCACGAAGCATATCCTCCAACACTTGAATCGTTCGCTCAGACTGACCATCGGTCTGAGGGTGAAATGCGGTACTAAGATCCAACCTAGTACCTAATTCAGCATGCAATGTTTTCCAAAACTTAGAAGTAAACTGCGTACCTCTATCTGATATAATGGAGAGTGGGACTCCATGCAACCGAACAACTTCCGAGATGTAAAGTTTGGCTAACTTCTCTGCATTGTAAGTCATATTGACCGGAATGAAGTGAGCAGACTTAGTTAACCTATCAACAATCACCCAAATGGAGTCATACTTACCCATTGTCTTTGGAAGACCAACCACGAAATCCATTACAATTGTTTCCCACTTCCATTCAGGAATGGGCATTCTCTGAAGTGTTCCTCCGGGCCTCTGGTGTTCATACTTTACTTGTTGACAATTTGGACATTTGGCAACAAAATCAACAATGTCGCGCTTCATTCTACTCCACTAAAAGTGTTGCTTTAGGTCACGATACATCTTGGTTGCACCCGGATGTATAGAATACCTTGAACTATGAGCCTCTCTAGTGTGGATAAAATCATCGACGCGGGGTACGCATACCCTTCCCTTAATTCTCAAAACACCTTCCTCATCGATTTGTGCTTCCTTAGCCTCTCCTCGCAACACTTTATCTCGGATCTGGATCAATTTCTCATCATTAAACTGCTTTCCCTTAATCTTGTCAAGGAAGGAAGATCTTGACTCCACGCAAGCCAAAAATCCTCCCTTCTCATTTATTTCTAGTCTCACCAAGTCATTAGCCAGAGTCTGAACCTCTTTAGCCAATAGACGTCTAGAAACTTGCAAGTGAGCTAGACTTCCCATGCTCCCTGCCTTTCTACTTAAGGCGTCTGCCACGACATTAGCTTTCTTTGGATGATACAAGATTATGATATCATAGTCCTTCAGTAGTTCCATCCATCTTCTCTGTCTCAAATTCAAATCTTTCTGAGTAAAAACATACTGCAGGCTACGATGATCCGTATAGACTTCACACTTCACCCCATATAAAGAGTGCCTCCATTGCTTTAATGCACACACTACCGCAGCCAATTCCAAATCATGGGTCGGATAGTTACGTTCATGCACCTTTAATTGCCTTGAACCATAAGCAATCACATTCTTTTCTTGCATTAGCACTGCAACCAAACCCGAATAGTATGCGTCACAATGGACAATGAAATTCTTGCCTTCCACTGGCAGGGTAAGGATTGGTGCAGTAGTCAACAAGGTCTTGAGCTTCTGAAAGCTTTCTTCACACTCATCCGACCAAACAAATGGAACATTCTGCTTAGTCAAGTTCGTCAATTGGGAAGCAATGGAAGAGAATCCCTTGACAAATCGACGGTAATAGCTAGCTAAACCAACAAAGCTCCTTATGTCTGACACATTAGTAGGTCTTACCCAATTCTTCACTGTCTCAATCTTAGAAGGATCCACCATCACTCCATCCTTAGAAACCACGTGCCCCAAGAAGGACACTGAATCTAGCCAAAACTCACACTTGGAGAATTTGGCGTAAATCTTTTTCTCCCTCAACATTTCCAATACAATTCTCAAGTGCTCCTCATGTTCTTCCTTACTCTTTGAGTATACCAATATATCATCAATGAATACGATGACAAAAAGATCCAAATATGGCTTAAAAATCCCATTCATCAAGCTCATGAAAGCAGCAGGGGCATTCGTAAGCCCAAAAGACATCACTACAAATTCGTAATGCCCATACCTGGTCCGAAAAGCAGTCTTGGGCACATCCGTTGCCCGTATTTCAATTGATGATAACCCGATCTCAAATCGATTTTTGAGAAGGTACAAGCACCTTGTAACTGATCGAACAAATTATCAATGCGAGGAAGAGGATACTTGTTCTTAATAGTTACATTATTCAGTTGTCCGGAGTCTATGCGCATCCGAAAACTCCCATCCTTCTTCTTCACAAATAACACCGGAGCACCCCAAGGAGATGCACTTGGTCTAATGAAGCCTTTGCTCAACAACTCTTGAAGTTGGGCCTTTAACTCTCTTAACTCCGCGGGAACCATTCTATAAGGGGGTTATAGAAATGGGGCGAGTACCCGATTCCAGATCGATGCAAAAAATCAATATCTCTATCCGGTGGCATACCAGGAAGATCTGCAGGGAACACATCCAGAAACTCACAGACTACCGAAACCGTTTCAATTGAAGGTACTTGGGTAGTGTCATCCCTGAGATGTGACAAGAAAGCTAAACATCCTTTACTAACCATTCTCTTAGCACGAAGAAAGGAGATGATACGAACAGGAGTGGAAGTGTAGTCGCCCTCCCACACTAACGGATCTGTCCCAGGCTTGGCTAACGTCATAGTTTTAGCATTACAATCCAAGATCGCAAAATTCGGAGAAAGCCAAGTCATACCCATAATTACATCAAAATCAATCATTTCTAAGATAACCAAGTCTACATAAGTATTGCTTCCCACAAAAGTCACCAAACAAGAACTATATACTTTTTCAACTATCACAGACTCACCCACCGGAGTAGAAACACGAATAGGCATGTCAAGCAATTCACAAGGTAAATTAAGACCAATAGCAAATGAAGAAGATACATAAGAAAATGTGGATCCAGGATCAAACAATACAGAAGCCATGCAATCACAAACCAAAAAATTACCTGTGATGACAGCATTAGATGTCTCCGCTTCAGACCGCCCAGGGAAAGCGTAACAATGGGCCCCATTACTTGTCTGTCCGTTGCCCCTACAATGTTGTGTTGTAGTGGCTCCATTTTGCCCATCACCCCGGCCGTTTTGGTGACCACCATTACCTCGACCACCACGTCCTCCAGAATAACGGCCTCTACGATGACCACCTCTACCTCTAGCTATTGGGGGTCTATAACTCTGTTTTGGACAATTCCTCCTAATATGTACAGTCTCCCCACATCCATAACATTCTCTGGAGTCAAGCATAGGTCTCTCAGAGAAGTGTTGACCGGTCTGAGGTGGACCCCCAACTACAGTCTGTAGTGAAGACTGAATTGGTCGGACTGAGTAACCTCCTGAACCCTGTCCTCTAGAGTAGGAACCATTAAACTCACCTCCCTTTCAAAACCTTTTTGATGTCGATGCCATGGTGAAGTCATCTGGTTTCACTCCTTCCACCTCTATCACGAAGTCTACCACTTCTTGAAAGGATTTTGCCATAGCCGCAACCTGTAAGGTTGAAATCCGCAATTCTGACCTCAACCCCTTCACAAAACGGCGAATCCGCTCTTGTGGATTGAAACAAAGTTGGGTGGCATACCTGGATAATGCACGAAACTTAGCCTCATATGCAGTAACCGACATCCTACCTTGCTCTAGGCTCAAGAACTCATCTCTTTTCCTATCCCTCAAAGTCCGGGGGATATACTTCTCCATAAACAAGCTAGAGAATGAGGCCCAAGTCATAGGTGGTGCCTCTGTTGGTTGACACTCAACATGTGACCGCCACCACATTTTGGCGTTCCCTTGAAACTGATAAGTCACAAACTCAACACCAAACCGTTCTACTATACCCATCTTGTGTAGTAGCTCATGACAGTCAACCAGAAAAACGTAGGCATCCTCAGATTCAGCACCCTTGAAGACTGGAGGTTTCAATTTCAAGAACTTACTAAAAAGTTCATGCTGATCATTTGTCATTATAGGCCCTGTAGTCAGACGAGGAAACGTGCCTATTTCCAATGAGCCGTCCATGCGGGGAGCCACGGTAGCTGCATGTTGTACCTCCGGAACCTGAGGTGCTGGTGCAAAAAACACTGGAGGTGTCTGGCCTTGATCAGATAACCCGCTAAGATAAGTAAGAACCTGATTAATCATCTCTGGGGTAGGTTGGGGTGGCAATTCCTCATTCTGCACTTGCTCATCTTCCCCTTCCTCACCCTCTCTTACTACTTCCTCAGTCGGTGGAGGAGTCACTGCCCTAGTACCAGATGGGCTAGGTGCTTGTCCTCTTCCTCTAGAGGACGTCCTCCCACGACCTCTACCATGGCCTCTTGCCACTGTTCCTCTCCGAGCTACAGCCCCAGTGGCTGGCTCAGACGCATCCTGTCTTGCCGGTGTTGGTGTTGGTGCAGTCGTTGCTCTAGTTCTAACCATCTGTGAAATAGAGTGAAGATGGTCAGATACCAATTTGTATCACCTAGATACCAATTGGATCCAAGTAATAGCACGAAAGAATGAAAGAAAGAATGGAATTTTCTTAAAGTATTATAGCCTCTCAAAGAACAGTAAAGGCGTCCCCCTACCGTTCCTTAAGACTCTACTAGACTCGTTCTTGTGGGATGAGACCAACGAACGTAATGCTCTAATACCAAGTTTGTCACGACCCAAAACCGAGCTGCAACTGGCACCCACACTTACCCTCCTATGTGAGCGAACCAACCAATCTAAACCCCAACATTTCAATATAATATCAACAAAAAGTAATGCGGAAGACTTAAACTCATTAATAAAAACCAATTCAATAACTTCTAAAATTCAACATCTATTATTCCCCAAAATCTGGAAGTCATCACCACAAGAACATCTATGATCAAATTACTAAACTAAGAGTATTCTAAGAAGCTAAAACAAATAAAAGCTAGTCCATGACGGAACTTCAAGGCATCAAGACATGAAGAGGAAGATCCAGTCCAAGTTAGAAGCATTAGCTCACCCTGAAATCCGGTGTAGTGAAGACTGACTAGAGTTGCGGTTGAGTTTAAGACGACGGCACGTTTGCTGCACTCCACATATAACAAAGAAAGAACATACAAGTAGGGGGTCAGTACAAAACACGAGTACTGAGTAGATATCATCGGCCAACTCAAAATAAAAAACAGTATATATATCAGATGGTATGATAAATCAACTACAATACTCAACATATAGCAACAACAAGTACTATAATCATAAATAAGTACCATCAAGTTCACCCATGAGGACTCAAGCCTCAATACCATAATCATTTGAGAATTAGGTTCATTAAATTGAGTATATTAACATCTTTCAAGATTCATTATCTTTATTCCTCTTGTGACGGTACGTGACTCTCCGCTCCCTCATTATCTTTATTCCTCTTGTGTCGGTACGTGACACTCTGGTCCCCTACTACTATGTGTCGGAACGTGACACTCTGATCCCTTAATTCTACGTGTCGGTTCGTGATACCCGATCCCCTAAATCTACGTGTCGATTCGTGACACCTAAACCCCTAATTCTACGTGTCGGTTCGTGACACCCGATCCCTTAATTCTATGTGTCTGAACGTGACACTCCGATCCCCTAATTCTACGTGCCGGTTCGTGACACCCGCTCCACTAATCTCATGCTATTAATCCATCAAGCCTTCTTTTATACCAAGGCATCATCAATCTCATTACTTAAGTTCATCAAGCCTTCTCTTATACCAAGGCATCATCATTAACAAAGTAGACTAGGGTTTCTCAAGATTTAGGATTCAATAGCTTCATCATGCTTATTTTATCACAATTATGTAATCACATTCATGCAAGCATACAATTAAGCATATAGAAGGGTTTACAATACTACCAATACATATCATTCGCTATTAAGAGTTTACTACGAATAGCATTAAAACCATAACCTACCTCCACCGAAGATTCGTGATCAAGCAAGCAATTTCCCAAAGCTTTGTGTTTTCCTCTTCGTTTCTCCTCTCTCGATCGTTTCTCTTCCCTCTCTTTGTTCTTTCTATTTTTCTTATTCAAACCCTCTTTCTTTTACCCTAATTAGCATATAATTAAGTATAAAAGATGAGGAATTAACCCACTAATTAACTCAAGGTTATCTTTTTAAACCCCCAAGAAATTGAGTTATTAATATTAACCCACGAAATTTATAATTATAGCAGGAATAGTCCAAAACGCCCCTTTAAAACTTAAACAAAATTCCGACCCAGCCTCGGATTACGCAACCTGTGACGGTCCGTCGTGCCCACGACGGTCCGTCCTGCAGGTCCGTCACAAAGTTCAGAGACTTAATTTTTGTAGAAGATGTGTGACGGTCCGTCGTACCCACGACGTTCCGTCCTGCCATTCCGTCACGAAGTTCAGAGAGTCGATTTCAGTACCCAAATTTCAGAATTCTAAGTGTTTTGGAACGAGACACCCTCGACGGTCCGTTGTGCCCATGACGGTCCGTCGTGGGATCCGTCGTCTCAGCCAATTTTTCAGAAATAAAATCTTTTGCTCAAAACGACTAAACAGGTTGTTACACATTAAGACTTTATTAATCATCATAGCTTAATTTATGTCATAGGGTCTTTCCTTCAAATAATCATCACCATAGCTCAATAGGAATTGCATGAGTATTGTCCTTTAATTACTATTCACACATGTGATTGGTACATTTTGATAATCACATTATGAAAATGCACATAAGTAAATCATCACAATCCTTATATCAATACATCTTAGTCAACAACTCACAACACATAGATCAAGACATTTCAATTCAACATCATACCAACCCTTATCAATATTGTCATAAGGTAAACTACAATATAACTTCATCACTAAAACACAAGTAATCATAATTGAAGTAAAGGATTGAGATCACAAGATTTAACCCAATCTCCTAAATAACCCATCATCAAGGTTTTACCATCAAACATCCAATTTAACTCAATAATGGGAGTAATATCATCACACAATAGTAATTAACATAATAACGAAGTCAATTGCATCATCCCTATCCCAATTAACTTCAATTCATAACCTAGGGTTAGGTAGAATAGGGTTCATCATGAATTCATCAATAAATAGATCCAATCCCAACAATACATTACACTAGGCAGTCCATGTATTAAATAGAATACATAAAACAAGTCTAATAATCAATAAATTCTTCAATTTCCATCAATTCATAAGAAAGATTCAAGATTTGGGGAATTAGGGAAAGGACATCATGATCTACATGAATTTCCATCAATTAAAATCAATTATCCAACAATATAAACTTAATTAGTCATGGGTAATCACAATTAATCATAATCAACCATCAATTTGAAGCTTAGAAGAAAACCCATTAGAATACAAAAACCCTTGGAATTTGGTGTTTTAGAAATTAACTTTGAGAGGACCTTTAGAGAAAAGGAATTCCAAGAGTGAAGAACCCATATCTTAATGAATATTAATCCATGAAATTGAAGTGAAATCCTAAAGAAATTTGTCTTCTTCTTCAAGATTTGTTCTTCATTCAATGGAGGTTGAATCGAGAGAGAAAGTAGAGAGAGGTGAGATCTTTTGGGTTTTGATTTGGGGATTTGCTTTGAGTGAGTGAATTTGAGGAAAAATTATTTAAAATCAATATATAGACTTCCCATGAAATACAAAAAATAACCCTTATGTTGTCCCTTTAATGAAATTAAACTTGATTTCTAATTTTTAGATTTTTCATCGGGGAATAAGTCCGCGACACGAAGTTGCTCCCGAAAGATTTTCTAAATTAGTTTTTGAGAAAGTGGAGTCATAAAACTGAACGTGACACAAACTTGAGTTTTTAACCAAGGCCACCCAATTCCGTGACGCGGACTTGTTTATGCTAAGAGTAACTTGGCAGCTGCTTTTGCAGCTTGCCAAGCCAAGTTTGGGGTCCTTTCGTGGACCCCTACGATCACCCTTGGGGGGTCAGATCTTGAAATTTCCACCCTATAGATTTTATATATTTAAAGTCATTTCACTATATTTATACCTCATACAACACCTCCAAACCTTCCCAAAACCTAAGTACGTTTCACTAGTTAAATTAGACTAGCTTACGGACGTCATGGACGTTTCTTGACATGTTTACTCCCAAACTTTCTAAATTGTTTATTAAAATTATTTTAGGCCTTATGAAAGTGTTACTAACCTTATATCAACATGTGAGCTCTAGATAAGGCCTTGAACTTTCGGAGTGTTACATGTGTTAGATCCTTTTTCTTTCTCTACTCTAGGTTGTGAGTCCCCTATCGATAAGAGGTTCGATAGAAATATTCCCATATCCTTGTCCCATAGAGTCACTCATATTTATCTTGTAGAGCTTTATATGCTAAATTTTGATGTTACCCTTGGTATCAATTAAATGCATTCATGTTATGAGTCAATTGATTGTAGAACCCTTCCTAGTCAAGTTTAAGATCCAAATTAACCTATACTAGAGTGGAAAAGGGAAAATTATATGTCTAAGGGTTAGTTTGTTTCTTGTCTTAAAAATAGAAAGTTGATCTCCAAGAGTTTCTTATACCATCTTTTTCAGGTTAGAGATATAGGTTCCGAAAACCCTAATCTTTACTGGGTCCCCATTATTAATGAGTTCCCAGAAGTATTTCCCGATGATTTGCCTGGTGCTCCTCCCGAAAGAGAAATACACTTGGTATTAAACTTCTCCTAGAGATGCAACTTATCTCTACTCCTCCTTACCAAATGGCTCTGGCAGAACTTAAGGAATCAAAGGAGCATTTGAAAGATTTGTTGGATGAGGGTATCATCCAACTGTGTATTTCTCCATGCGATGCTCCAATTTTATTTGTGAAAAAAAAAAGATAGTTCACTTTGTATGTTTATTGACTACCAACAATTGAACAAGGTAACCATTAAGAACAAATATACTCTTCAAAGGATAAAGATTTTGTTTGATCCATTTTAAGGAGCAATTTAGTTTTTCTAAGATTGACATTCAATAAGGTTATCACTAATTGTGGGTGAAAAAAGATGGCATTTTGAAGACTCCTTTCCAAACTTTGTGTAGTCACTATAAGTTTTTGGTAATGTCATTTGGTTTGACTAATTCTCCAGTCGAATTTTTGGATTTGATTAATAGGGTGTTTAGATAATACATATAAATGTTTGTTATTGTATTCATTGATTATATATTGATCTATTAGAAAACTGAGGGTGAGTAAACTAATAATTTGAGGATTGTGTTGCAAGTCCTCAAGGACAAACAACTCTTTGCAAAGTTTAGCAAATGTGAATTATGGCTAAGATCTGTGGCTTTTCTTGGTCATGTTGTTTTTGATAGGGTATTCAGGTAGATCCTATCATGATGGATGTAGTCAAAATTTAGCCTAGACCTCTATCCCCTACAAATATTAGAAGTTTCTTGGGTTTGGCTAGTTATTATAAAAGGTTTGTTGAAGAATTTCTTGTGATTGACTCTCAATTGAGAGAAATGACCCAAAACAAGGTATTCATGTGGTCTGAAGCGTGTGAAAAGAGTTCCGAAGAATTAAAACAAAGGCTTACTTTTACTCCAGAGTTGACATTACTAGAAAGAACCAATGGTTTTGTTGTTTATTGTGATACTTCAAGAATTGGGTCAGGATATGTACGTCAGGTAAATTGGAAAGTCATTTCTATGTCATAAGGCAACTTAACATTCATAGAAAGAATTATTCCACCCATGAACTTGAAATACTGACGGTTGTTGTTCCCTTAAAAATTTATAGGCATTACTCATAATGTATTCACGTAGATGTTTTTACCAACCAGAAGAGTTTGCAATATGTGTTTAAACAAAAAGATCTAAATCTTCACCAAAAAAGTGTCTTAAGTTACTAAAGGATTATAACATAGGTGTTCTTTATCAACCTTGAAACGAAACTACGGTGGAGAATGCTCTTAGTCTGTTAACGATGGGTACTATTTCTAATATTGAGGATGATAAGAAGAAGTTAGTTTGAGATATTCCTATGTTGTCCTGGTTGGGTGTTCAGTTGTTGACTCTACCAAAGGTGGTGTTATGGTTCATAATCATATTTGGTGACGGATGTGAAAACTAAGAAAGGTCTTGATACCACTATGGATTAATTTAACGAGTGGTTCTTAAAAAGTCCGTAGAGCATTTCTCTCAAGGGGAGAAGGTGTGCTTCGATAGAAAGGTTATTTATGTGTTCCCAATATTGAAGACTTGAGAAGGATAATTTTATGAAAATCCCATATTTCTCGATATTCTATTCACCCAAAAAGTACTAAGATGTATCGTGAATTAGGACATGTCTATTAGTGGAATAAAATGAACAGTATATTGCAAAATCTGTGACTTACTATCCTATTCTAACAAGTAAAAGTTGAGCATCAAAAGCAAGGAGGGTTGTCACAATATATCAGTATTCGTACTTGGAAGTGGAAAGATTTGAATATGAACTTTATTGTTGGGTATCCTTTCAAGAGGGAATGACATTATTCGATTAGGGTTATAAAAGATCGCATGATGAAATCAGCTCATTTCATTCACGCCAAGATTTCTTATTCGGTGGAGGGCTATTCTAAGTTGTACTTGAGAAAAATTATTAGGTTGCGTGGAATGTCCTTATCCATTATCTCCGATTGTGGTACCTAATTCATTTCTCAGTTTGAAAATCTTTCCAAAAAGGTCTTGGTACTCATGTTAAGATCTGTATGGCCTTTCATGCGCAAACTCATGGACAAGCAAAGCATATAATCCTACCTTTGGAAGATATGTTGATATCTTGTGTAATTGACTTTACGCTTAATTGGGATGATCATTTTCCATTGATTGAGTGTGCATACAATAATAACGATTATTTAAGCATTGATATGTCTCCATTTGAGGCTCAATATAATAAGAGGTGTAGATTTCCTATAGGTTGGTTTGGAGTGGGCGAAGTCACTTTGATATGCTCCGAGTTGGTGCATGAGGCTTTACAAAAATTTTGGATTATTAATGAACGATTTAAAATGGCTCAAAGATGGTAAAAGGTTTTACACAGATGAGAAAGAGAGACCTTGAGTTCGATGTTCATGATTGGGTCTACTTGAAAATATCATCCATGAAGGGTGTGATGAGGGTTGAGAATAAAGGGAAGTTTAGTCCCCGTCACCTGGGCATCTTAAAGATTTTAACGCGTATTGGTGAACATGATTATGAAAATGATTTTCCTTATAACTTGGCATCGGTGCATTCAATTTTTATGTAAATTTTTTGAAGAAATGTGTAGGAGATTCGACATCTATTTTTCTTTTATAAGATTTGGGATTTAAGGAGAATGTTTCTGATGAGAAAGTCCTGGTTGAGGTGTTAGTTGAGTGTGCAACTAGGGTGGCCGAGGCTGCTATGATGTCCCATTGTCTTCATTTGTTTTTGTGTATCTCTACTCTAGCTTAAGTATTTAGTCCATCATGGTTTAGTAATTTGGTATCATGTGTCTTCGATATTCTACTAATTTCCTCATTATGCATGATTCATGAAATTTTTTTAGAAATCAGTTATCTTGATTGATTTCCACATATTTATATAAATTTGAGTATGAGTTGTGTATAGATTTCATGGTACGATGTTTTGACGTAATTTACCTTAGAAATGATGTTTCCTCCTCGGATATGTGCATTTTTGTGATTGCATTCATGTTTGGTTGTTACACTACTTCCTACCATCCTTATGATGTCTTGAACTCATTCAAGGATGAATTTCCAAAGGGGAGGTAATGTAAAACCTCATACATAACAAGTTTAGAGGATCTTGTGCCACAACCAACAGAGCCAAAAAAATGGTTCATGGTTTGACACACAGTTTGTAGGTCGGCTCGTGGTTGGACAGTACATATTTCCTAAAATTTGTAAAATTCTAGTACTTTTTACTATTTCGCAGGATGTCACATTGTCCCATGCACGAGTCCAGGTAGGTCTCATAGGTGATTCTATACATAGAGAAATTTTAGAGCCAAAAGTTGAGACCCGCAACCAACATGTACAAACCATAGGTGAAACCATGGACATGGGTCTGTTGTTAGGAATCCAAAAGTCATGGTCTTTGATATCACCCATGACCAACCAGGATACTCCGTGGTATTACCAACAGACCATAAGTATGGTCGTTCGTGAGGTTGGCATTAATTTTTTTTTAAAAAAAAGGAATTTTGTGTCATTTTCTATTGAAACCCAATTCTATGTTGTTTCACTATATATTAGAAATCCTATATAAACATTTTAACCCCCACCCTCCAAAGAAAAACAAAATTCTATTTAAAATCATTCTTTCATATTCCTAAGGATTAATACATTATGACCCTAACTTGGCGTCAGTTGGCAAATTTGACACTTAACTATAGATGCACACAAGTCGACACTTACAATTGTATAAAATTGAACAAATTGACACATTTATCTTACATAGAACCCTATATGGAAATTTTTTATTCTACATGGCGTCCTACGTGTATCATGTCATGTAGGACGCATGTGTCTATTTGTTCAATTTTATAAAATTTTAACCGCCTACTTGTGCATGTACAAATTAAAGGCTTTTTTTTTGGTATACCGCTCTTTCAGAAACGAGCAAGAGAACAAATTCTGACCTATTATGTCACCTTTTTTCTTTGTCATAGTTTTCAACAGAAACCACATTAAAGGTCATATTTATTTATTATGTGTATTTCTAGAAGAAGAACAAGCCCATCCTCCCAAATATTTCTCTCTAGAAGCTTGAAGAAAATAGTAGGGCTTCAAGTCAAGTCTCCGATTTTGGTGTTAATAGTAAGATATTTGCATCAAGGTATGATAATATTCACCTACGGAGTCCTTTCCTCCAAAAGTTTCCTAAATTCTCTAATTTCGCAAAGTTAGATTCCCCAGTTGAGTTAGATTTTTGTTCAATTTGCATGGTTTTTTTTCAATAATGATATTGTTGATCCATATTTGTCTTTTTATGCATGAATTGAAGAAATTGTATGTTTCTAATTTGAATCGCCATTAACCCACGGGAAATCCATATTTGTAGAATCGATCTTATGATGAACCTTTCGAATCATGAAAGATGATTTTATGAAGATATGCATATTCGTAAAAAATCAATTAAAATAATTTAAGATTTACTTTGAGAGTAAAGCATCTATGTTATTGTATCTTATTGTAAAAGGATTTTCTCCCATAAAGGATACTTAGAGTTGAAAGGTTTTCCTCAACTAAACTCTGAATTATGATTTATGGATCTATTCTAATGAAACCTAGATTGCATTGGTTCCTTAAATATACCTTTCTATGGATTATAATATGACTTTATTTTGGATGGGCTACTTAATGTGCAGTTCTATGGATAATAAGACAACTTAATAATAATAACGACTATTCTGTGGTATTTACGCTTATCACCTAGAGGATATTGGGATGGAAGCTCTCCCATATCTTGCGGTTGGGTTTCTAATAGAAATATCCTTATCCCATACCTATGTGCCGCCACAGGATGATTGTTAAATAGACATTAGCTAGTGTATCCACGTAAGCTGGAAGTTCATGGTCTAACCTTCGCAAGTAGGAAACCCCTTTTCGATGTGGGGTAGATAGAGGATTCCATGCTATAGTTCACATGGTCTCAATATCAGTTAAAGGTTAATCTCCCATAACTATGAATTAAGGTTATTTTTAGAAGTATCTAACGAATGGTTTAAAGATGTTATCTTGAATTAACCATGATTTATGATATTTTTTATCTAATTCTTTTACATTATAATTTAGATTTGTCATTGCATGTGTTTCATTATTATATGCATCGCTATAATACTTTTTACATTCCATGTAATAACTCTTCCCTACATTCTTTCATTAATTAAGGTCGGACACTTTTGATTCACATTTTCGTGGCTAAGGATCACTTAGTAGATTGAATAATTGTGAGTTCTCATGTTTCGAGGATTGACATTTGCTTCTTATTATTATTAATTTTTGCAGTATTCTTCATAATTCATGGGTTACATCCCATCAACTCTTGGTATAATAGATTGCTTAAAGACTATGTTAGTTCTCCACTACGTTTTATAAACTATTATGTTTTGAAATTATCTTTTAAAATCTCCAGATTTTCTACTATCTTGTATGATTGCATGCTGAGTGTATTTGTGTATAGCCTCTTCGGTCCTATATGTCATGTCACGTCTAGGGTATACTTTGGGTCATGACAAGATCACAATATCCCGAACTCCCCTTTATAGTTGGAGGCATATTAAACATATTCATTTATAAATCTGGTGCCAGTATGTGAGGCATCTCAACCATTTTGTAACCATGTTTCTCAATATCACTCTTTAAAGAATCTTGCTAGAGCAGTACAAAAAAAATATCTACAGAGCTCAAAGATTCTATTCGTCAAGTGAAATGTATCTCTAAGTCGTCAATGAGGTTCCTCATCACAAATATCTCCTGTCGAGGTTTATCTCATAAATATTTCTCTGCACTATGGACTTGTCTCTACACAACATGATGTATTTTTTGAACTACATGATCAAGTATAGTCTATTCTGCCATTGTTCCGTCGCGTGTTTCTTAAAGAATTCTACAAGTAGAGAGATATGTACCTACGATTGATGAGGCTGGTGCTCCAGATGGCTCGACTCCTCGGGCTGCAAGTTCCGACATTTATGTAGACCTACTTGCCAGTCCCTCACCTCGTTATGGAACAACCGGTACATCTGGAAACACTGATAATGATGTTGCAGTGTCCCATGTGTTCCCGTACATTGGGTTGGCCACATATGTAATCTTATTAACAGAGTTGAATTAAGTAGTATCTACGAACCTACCCATTAAATTATTCATTGATATCTGGGCATGCTAGTACAATCTTCTTATCAGACAATAAGAAGGAAGACATATTTTTTCATTGAGAGCAGGATCTCTAATTTCTATAGAAATCAGTCAACCCAAATGTAATGTATTGTTAGCATGATCGAAATCTAAATAATTATATATATTAATGTAATTAGATAGTGATATAAATTAGCATGATCATATAGATTTGTTGTAAAATTAAAGGAATAAATATTGTGACAGAATAGAGGATTTGGAGAGATTGAATAGCAGTTTTGTAGAGATAGAATAGATAATCTTTAGGGATATAAATGACGGAGCTTTAGGGAGTTGTAATATTTATTCTCTCTATATTGTAAAGACTCTCACTTTTAGAGGCATTCAGCAAAACTTACATGGCATCTGAGCATTTTTGAGTAATTTGATTCTTAGTGTCTTTCATCTGTGCTTCCATCTAAATTTTTTTGGGACTTTTGGTTCTGCTTAGTGTTAGTGACCAGTTCATCCTAAGTATCTTTGAAGTTATGGCATCTTGGAATCTTAGTCTTTGTTATTATGGTTATTTTTGCATCATTGCATTTCTATCTTCCTTAGCTTCTCAAAAGCATGTCGCCATATCAGTTTGAGTCCTTCTATGTTCAATTCATGGGAAAAAATTACTCCACCTAGGAATTTCAATTCGAAATATTGTCATTGGAAAAGAATTATGGGGACATATAGATGGAAGCGATCCTACTCTTACCGATCCTAAAAATCTCGGCCAATGGAAGGTTAAAGATGCTCGGGTGATGACATGAATTTTAGGGTCAATCGACCCTCTTACTGTTCTTAATCTCAGGCCATACGATACACCAAATTCCATGTGGGATTATTTACGAAAGCTTTATAAGGAGATCTCTCTATTCAATATTATTTCTCTAGATTTCAAAACATATGGGCTGAATTTGCTAATATTGTTTATGCTAAAATACCTTCTAAACTCTCTCCATCATTCAAGCGAGATTAATTTTTTGATAAAATTACGATATGACTTTGATAGGGTTTGCTTCAACTTGATGAGCCGTGATACATCTCCCTCGTTAGATATCTTTTTGGGGATTTCGTGAGGAGCAACGTCTCTTCTCACAAAAAGCTTTTAATCAAGGAAATGTTGTCACTGTTGCGTTTGCAGTTCAAGGTAAACGAAAGGGCGTGGATATGTCTAGAAATCAATGCTACAGTTGCAAGAAATATAGTGATATTTCTCACAATTGTGGCAAGAAGTTATGTAATTATTGTAAACAACAAGGACACATTAATCAAAGTGTACCGCACATGTCCTCAAAATCGTAGGACAAAGGCTATCCAAGTAGGGATAAATGATTCCACTGCAGATAGTTCATCTTTGGTAGGACAAGTTATTACTCCTCAAATGGTACAACAAATGATCTTGTCTGCATTTTCAACTTTGGAACTACAAGGTAATGAGGTAATATCTAAATTTTGGCTTTTTAATTTTGGCTTTTCCAATCATATAACAAACTCAAATGATTTACCAAAAAAATATCCGTGAGTTATAATGGTCAAACACAAATTCAGGTTGCCGATGGTAGTAATTTTCCCATTACCATGGTTGGGGAATTATTGAAACTTTCAAGAATATTTATGTATCACCAAAGCTCTCCACTAGTCTTATTTTGGTTGGCTAATTGGTAGATAACAATGATAATGTGAACTTTTCTTGTAATGGTTGCCATGTGTAGGATCAGCTATCGGGGACGATAATCGCGAAGGGTCCTAATGTTGGTAGATTTTTTCCTATACACTTTTCTATTCCTGCTGTTCTGGCTTTTTCTTCCCCCACTATTAAGAATGAGGTTTTGGCATAAACGTCTAGGACATCCAAATTCTATTGTGTTGCCTAGTTTGTCCAATTCTGGCTTATTGGGAAATAAAAAACAATTTTCAGTTGCTTTCTTTCATTGTTCTACTTGTAAATTAGGCAAAAGTAAAAACTCTTCCTTTTCCTAATTTTAGTAGTCGTGCTGCAAAGTGCTTTGATGTCTATCATAGTGATCTTTGGGGAATATCACCTGTAATTTCCCATGCTCATTTCGTGTATTTTGTGACATTTATAGATGACCATAGTCGGTTTACATGGGTGTATTTTCTACGATCTAAATCTGAAGTGTTTTCCATATTCAAGAAGTTTTTGGCTTACGTTGAGACACAATTTTCCACATGCATCCAAATATTAAGATATGATTCTTGTGGAGAATATGTGTCTCATGAATTCAATAATTTGTTGCTTGAGAAACGAATTGTATCACGATACTCTGACCCGTACACGGCAAAACTAAATAGGGTTGCTGGGCGTAAAAACTGTCATCTTTTGGATGTCGCTCATACTTTATTGATTGAGTCCTATGTTCCCTCTAAATATTGGGTTGAAGCTGTGTCTACTCTTGTTTATCTGATTAATAGACTTCCATCTAAAGTGTTAAACCTTGAGTCTCCATATTATTCGTCTTTTTCACAAACATCCTAAGTATTATTGTTTTCATAGATTTTGTTGTGTTTTTTTTGTGCACCTGCCTCCTTCTCAACGCAATAAACTCTCTATTAAGTCAATTAAATGTGCTTTTATGAGCTATAATAGTTTGGAGAAAGGATTTATTTGTTATGAACAAAGTTTTAACCAATTTCATATTTCGAGGAATGTTATTTTCTTTGAGAATATATATTTTGTACCTACTTATATTGAGTCATCTTCTGTTTCTCCTCTTATTCTTACTTTTGATTTTTCATTGTCTTCTAAGCAGTTCAAACAAGGATTTGTGTATGAATGACATCGGCCAACTTTACCCCATCTTGAAACAGATCCACGATCTGAGACTGCTCCACAACCAGAATCTGAGATTTTTTCAAGGCCTGCTCCTCTTGAGCCTTCTCGACGATCTACTAGAGTGTCTAAACTCCTAAATGGTATGGTTTTTATTCTACTTTATCTACCATCTCTATTCCAACAGGTTACTCACAAGCCTCCAAGCTTGAACGTCGGTAAAAAGCAATGGAGGAGGAACTTTTGGATCTTAAAGAAATGAAATATGGGACATTATTTCATGTCCTTCATATGTATGCCCTATTGTATGTAAATGGGTTTATTAAATTAAACTTCATTTAGATAGAACTCTTGATTGGTACAAAGATCAATTGGTTGTTCTTGGTAACAAAAAAAGAGTATGGGGTGGACAATGAGAAGATTTTTGCACTAGTAGCAAATATGACTATGGTGCGAACTATTATTGCCATTGCTACTTCATAAAACTGGTCTCTTTATCAAATGGATGTGAAAAATGATTTTCTCCATAGTGATCTCAAAGAAGAGATTTATGTGAAACCTCCACCTGGATTTTAACTATCACCTACATCAGATGTATGCAAATTGAAGTGGTCTTTGTATGGATTAAAATAAGCTTCAAGAGCTTGGCTTGATAAGTTCCGGTTTACTTTGATACAATTTTCTTTCGAGCAGAGCAAATATGACTCGACTTTGTTTCTTCGAAAAACATCTGCATGTTGTATTCTTCTTTTGGTGTATGCAGATGACATTATCATCAAAGGAACTGATTCTTCATTAATCACTAGCCTTCAACACTAGCTTAAAGATTCTTTCATATGAAAGCTCTTGGTACTCTTATACATTTTTTGGGTTTGGAAGTTCATAATATTGCTTCAGATGTGTTTCTAAACCAACACAAATACACTCAGGACTGATTCTTTGGATGGTCTTCAAGATTCCTCCTCCGTAGATACTCCATTGGAGTTGAATGTGAAGTATCTTCATAAGAAAGGCGATATTTTTCCTGATCCAACTATGTTTCAATAATTATTTGGGAGTCTAAATTATGTTACTATTACTCGGCCTTATATCTCTCTTGTAGTGCAACAAGTTAGTCAATTTATGCAAGCTCCCTGCCATATCCATTTAGTGGCTATTGGTCACATCATTTGGTATCTTCTAGGAACATCTACTCGTGGATTGTTCTTTCCAAGTGGTTCTCCTAATTGCATTATTGCTTTTAGTGATTCTGATTGGGCGGGATGTCTTGATACTCATCGTTTAGTCACTGGTTTGTGCATGTTACTTGGAGAGTCATTGATATCGTGGAAGAATAAAAAGCAAGATCGTGTGTTAAAATCTTCAATAGAGGCTGAATATCGATCCATGTCTACTGCTTGCTCCGAGGTTGTATGGCTTTGTGGATTACTTGCTGAGATTGGATTTCCTCAATCTCATCCTTCTCATCTCTGTGTTGATCATACAAGTGCTATTCAGATTATTAATAATACATTTTTTCATGAGAGAACCAAACACATCGAAGATGGTTGTCATTATATACAATAAACTGTAGATAATGAGTCATTACTCTTCCACATATGTCCAGTGATCTTCAAATATCTGATGTGTCTACAAAATATATCGCAAGACAACGCCATCAGTTTCTAGTAGGCAAATTGATGCTTCTTGATCCACCGACATCAATTTAAGGTGGATGTTAGCATGATGGAAATCTAAATAATTATGTATATTAATGTAATTAGATAGTGAAATAAATTAGCATGATCACATATATTTTTTGTAGAATCAAAGGAATAAATATTGACTTAATTGTGGATTTTGAGGAATTGAATAGAAGATTTGTTGAAATGGAATAGCTGATCTTTGACGATAGTAATGATGGATATTTAGAGATTTGTAATATTTATTCTCTCTATATAATGGAAAGACTCTCACTTTAAAAAACATTCGGCAAAACTGACATGTATAACCCACCATATTATAAGCTATTATAAAGCTTGTAAGGGGGAGAGAGTGTTACCATTTACTATTGGCTGCAACAATGCAAGAACCACAGCCCACCAAACTTTATCCAAAAATGTCAAAGACGCTTTTGTAATGTGCCACCTTGGGTTTTCTACCCATGAAACTACCTCACTTTCAGTTATGATGAGCCCAATAATCCATCTCATAATACTCGAACAAGGCACATGGCCACTCATCTAATGTTCACTTGTCAGTGTATGATGATGATTCTCTTATAAGCCTACAACAATTGGTGCAGTGTATTCCAAACCATACAAAATTCTTTTAATTATCGTCTCTGATATATCCACCCTCACATCATCAAAGTACACTTTGTCTACTGGATCTGACTTCAGTGCTACTTTCTTCCACTTTTTAGATGCTTTGGAAGATTCCAAAATAAGTTATGTGGCAGCATAGGTGGAGTAGAATTCTCTGGTTAAATTTCTACAAAAGTGCCCCAGATTTTTGGCCATCCACTCAAAATGATGCTTCTTGAATAGGTCGTAAATTTCTCGGAAAGCCTACTAATCAGCCTGAACAATTTTACACTCGAGTACAATTGGTCTCCGGCATATGTTTGTGGATTTTGACAATGTGCCAGTGTCGAAAATAGTCCTTGATCCAGGAATATCTTATGTCATTTGGAGAACCTCGATGATTGGTTGTTTGACCACAAGGCCTAATTCCCTATCTTGAAAAAACTGCGTAATAGTGTCATTGTTGTCACAGTTCGCTTGACTATCCCTTTCTTCTTCCATAGACTTAGTTCCGGATAAGTCATCTACAGAAGCTCGGGATGCACTATCAAACTCCTTCCAACTCTCTAATCCATATCCTTCCCCTTCATAGTTTGAAAGAGTAGGGTCATGCTATCTTTCTACCCTGGACGTCCGAGATCAATTTGCTTGGGATGGATGTTGTTCGATTGTAGTGTCTACTCAAAATATCAGGTTAGTAGGTGCTTGAATGCTATATCTGGAATCTGGAGTTGCAGGGGTTTTATGCGTAGCAGTGCTGGTTTTCGCTTTCCCTTAGCCATTGTAATTGTGAGGCAAAAGAATAAAAAATTATGTACACGAATACTTACACTAATGAGAAACACAGACTTTCCTTGTGTTATTATACAAAGTGCAGATTTCCCATAAGAATGTTGCAACTCAATATATCATTGGGAAAAACCACTAAATTCTCAAATAATTAAATTATAAAACAAAAAAATTGTTTTTATTAATGTATACAATTTTTTATACGATAGGTTGTACGGTCCGTGAAAAGTTTCACAGCCCATGTAGTCCTCCGTGAAAGAATAGTGCATACGAACGAAACCTAAGTGTGTTATACGAGAGGTTCAATGGTATGTGAAGAAGTACACAAACCGTTAAGCCTATCGTGGACTTGCACTTGGTGAGTTTTTTCTTTTTCTTCAAATTCAAACCACACACTCGACTATATCACACATGAAACACAAAATCTAAAATCCCTAAGCACCTATGTACATAATTATACTTTCCTGAACTATTGTATCAATTTCAAATTTTAATCATGCAATTAATCAATTTACGAACACCCTTACTTACATATGTACCCTAAAAATTTGACATTTACAAGAAGATAGTGGCATCATCAACAATAAATACTTACCATATCTTAGTTTTATAATTTAAAGTTAAGATCAACAAAAATTGGGTACTTACTTTCGGATTCACATGAATATGAGAGATTAAGATGAATGATCATTTGGAAGATGAAGAATACTTGGTATTGATGATAAGAATTTGATTTCTTTGATTACTTAATACACATGAGGGAATGTGACCATTTATTTATCAAGAGATATTATAAATTAAAAAAAGAAACAGAAAACAACTAGTCCTTTTGCGTTTTAATCGTTTTTATTCTAAATTTAGGGTTTTTGGTGTATTTGGGTTGAGTCACAATTAATGAGACCAACCTCAATCATCGAAACATGAATTATCTCATAAAGAGCATCACAGTCCATTATATCCATGAATAAGCACTTAGGAATAATTTAAAGATAACTGACCTGGGTGTTGACATGAGGCTAAACAATTCATCAAAAATTAAATGGACCATAAAACCTTCCCTGAACATTGCCTGACTTAGCCTTAGGTTACATGACCCACCTGTCATAGTTTTTGGGGGCCCTGTAGGTCTACACGACCCGTATACTGACCCATGGTGACACCTTATTGTCTCAAGTCCTTATGGCCCCCATTCAACACACAGTGAACCTATTAAAATAAAAAATTCAAGAAAATTAATTACTTATTAAACTACATCTTTGGGTTCCTCCCAAGTAATACATAATAAATGTAGGGGCGATGCCGATTACTTAATAAGCTAGACTTCATTAACTTGAAACTCCTCACCGCTTTTAACTTCTTTTGGGACTACTATATACAACTTCATTCGTTGGCTATTTAACTTGAACAGTTCACCCTTTTCATTTTAATGTTCAATAGATCCAGACTGAGATACTTATGTTACTTTAATTGGTTCCAACCATTAGGACCTCAACTTTCCCTGAAACGTTGTAAACCTTGAGTTGAACAATAGCACCAAGTACCAGGACTAAAAGTCCTGTTGTTAATATATTTGTCGTTATACAGTTTTATCCTTTCTTTATACACTTGATGAGTCCATAAATTAAATTCATTTATCGATTTATTTTGATTAAAATAGTTTCCTCAAATGCTTATACTATCTCAATAATTGATAAAAACTCTTAAGTTTCATGTATTTTAGATTTGAGTGCAACCATGGACAGTTACTCGCAAAAATGAACAAAAAGGCAGAGAAGAATGAATAAACTAAAGCCTGAGCATCCCCAAGTACACTTGGAGAGTTGCCGAAGGGATATACTCCACCCTTATTCTAGTACGTGAATCCCTGAAGGACGAGGATCAAAAGGGGGATGAAATTAGCAGTCAACACATCTTCGAACAGTTTCGCAAAGTAGTGTTCTAGTACCCAATGGTCTAGAACATAAAGATGTTGAAGGTAAGAACCAAATGGAGATGAAAAATAAGATGGGCGAGTCGTTGAGTAACTCGGCGACCTCAACTAACCTAGGAGAACAATCCATCACACCACTAAATCTGAAAACAATATAGTTTTTACTCTAGAATACTATTTCTCTTGTATTTTCTCTCATGTTTGGAGAGGGTTTTCAGGAGGAGTTAAAGAAAGGAGTTCATCTTTCCCAAGTTTAAAGTGGGTCTTACCCATTCTTATTCCTTTTCTTAAATTAAGGTTTAATTTCTTATACCCATTTGATTTTACGATCATTTTAGGTGTATTTTTCAATTTCTTTATGTGTGACGAAAAAAACCCATTCTTGGGGTGATTTAGCAAATATAATTTGATATATTTTATGTTTTCTTGTTGATAGGTTAGATGTATTTTAATGTATTTGTAGTTGCAAATACAAAATTACCCATGTCTTTTCAGGTTTCTCGAGAAAAAAGTTGCAAAACCATGAACGGTAGACTGATTGCCTAAGGACTGGGTCAACATTAGGTTCAGCCGTAGAGGGTGAGTCCTAGTCCCATTTCCTAACACTCGGCTCAAGAGAGTGAGTGGGGTAAGTCTTAGGCTGACCTCGAAGCGGCAAATGGGTGGCCGAGATGAACCCGTTTGAAATGGGGTAGGTTGCTCGAGATAGAATTTATTTCCATCTAAAGCTTAGCCTATTTACTTTTATCTTGCAAATTTCCTATCAAAAGCATTACCCAGCTCCTTATCTCAACTTGTATTGCGGTCACACCCAAAGAACTCTCCCCATATTTGATTTTCTTTTGCATTTTTACTATATTTGTGAAAAAACCCTATTAATTTTTGACACTTTTGTGTCATCCTATTTATTTATATTATTTTTATTGGAAAATCTCTTTATCCATGACTAATAAGAATGAAATTCTTATTTAACTACATATTCTTGAAACCTCTCCCTTGAGACACAAACCTAACCCTTGGTTGTGTTACATACTATCAACAATCGTAGGCACTAGAACTATAGATTAGTATCGTTGGTCACGATAAGCATCAAAATGGTGTTGTTGTCAAGTGTGGGTGTCACGTTAAAATGTAGTTGAGTAAAGTTTTTGTACTTTTTAGTTGTTGTTTACCAACCTTACTCTTGATTTACATTGTTATGTTTTGCATTGAAGCAAGATATAACTAGGGTGAATAAGCACCCACAAATCGATGGATTTCCCTCCACTAGAAGAAATTTGGATCCGAGAGCGCATGCTGACCTTCAAGCGGTTGGAGGGAGAACAAATACATCAATCGTTAGCAAGATTTAAAGGACTAATGGCTTAAGGAAAAAATTATGGCGTCCCTTACATGGTTCTTCTTAAATAATCCTAAAGAAGACTCTGCCCCAGAAACAAGCAGCTACTTGACAAGCTAATCTCAGGAGGGATTGCACAGCTGCCATAAATGATGGTCGCTCAGTTTCTAGACCACATAGTTGAAGCTGAGTGAGAAATGGAGAAAGATGTTATGTTGGTTGCGCTGAGGACACATGTGAATGGATTGGCCAGGAGGGTGATGAAGATTGAATCTTAGTGCAAGAAAAAATATAAATGTGCTCCTTTTTGTGAAAGAAAGAGTCAAAGGGAAACGGAGGTGAAACAGATTGAAAAAATGCTATCAACGATTCTACTCAAATTGAATAAGCAAGATGGAGCGCTAAAAGAACTGAAAGAGGACACTAAAGGTATGAAGCGCATAATTTGGTCTTACTCCCGAGCATTCCAACAACTAGAAAATCTTGTGGAGAAAGCATTACCTCATTTTCATGCGCAAGAAAACCAGGGGTTAACTAATCATGATTTGGGTGGACCCAACTATGAAGATTAAAGCAATGACTTGCGTTGTGCCAAAATGTTAACTAAGGCATTAATAGGGAGGAAAACCAAAAATCTTCAAATTAATTTATTTGTCTTGATAAAAGAAGAGTGTGTTTGTTGCACAAGTTCGGTGACACTGACATCTTCTGCCGTCTCCCACAAGGCATCTTCATATGGGATCATGTAAAACTCTGCGGTCCATAGAAATTATTGGTGTACGATCAACCAGATTTGCAACCTTGACGAAGACCGTTGTTGGGATTCTTATGTGAATAGAGGATACTGTCAAACTTAGTGAAAAAACTAGACACTTGGCTCTTCGCCGAGTGACTGGGTGACTTGTACTTACATCGCTGAATGGTCAGAATATGAACGTTCATTGCAAGCAAACGGTTTAAAGGTCACTCTTCCTCACTTTTCCTCTTCACAAACTTACACCAGCACTCTAGTTTTGTAGGTATTGAACTTTTAGATTGTTTAAGTATTGAAATCTTGCTTGGATCTGGATTACATCGTTGCCTAGTATCTACATAGCATTTTGATCGACATCAAAGGTTGGTAGTACTAACCTTGTATTCACTTAGCCAAAATTGTAATCATTTGCATGATTTGAATTTTGTTGGATTTATGCTAAATCTTTCTCTGCGAATAGGATTACATGGATTGTTAGTCATCATTTAATCATTCATGCTTTAATGATAAAATCCCAATTCCATGTGCTTTGAGCTGCATTGTCGTGGGAATGTGCTTGTTCTAGGGGTTTTAGCTAAGCCTATACTATAGAGGTCTAAATTAAGTTATCAAGGGTTGTTGAGTTAAATAAGGTAGAAGGGTTAAAAATAGGCACGGGCAGTCAATTGCCAAGATTACAAAAGCTCGCCGAACGGTTCAGTGTTTCACATAATATCCAAATTCTGCCATTAAATTAATTCCAAATGTGTAGTTTACTCTGTAACTTTCTGCTATGAAGTTTATATCATTAAATGCATTCAGCGATACGCTGAAAGACTTCCTGATCACACTTTTTGTCTGCATCTTTGTAACCTCTGCGCAATATTTACGCAAATAACCTAATTGTAAGATCACTTCATATGCCAAAGGGATTCTGCACTCGAAATCCCCTATTTCTGTTGAATTTTTTTCTAACGTTGTCTTTAAGTCTTTACAGAAATGGTTAGACCAAAGGTAGCAAGGACAAACATGACATCGTGACAGGTAATAGCACGGGAGTTTAAGAGGGATGAAAAGATAGCAGAGCTAGCTAAGGAGAGAAGAGAAAAAAAGAATTCAAATTCCAGCAGAAGGGCTATTATTGAACCCACTATTCCATCATTGAAAACAAGGTTCATTAATGCAATCCATGCCTTTATAGTAGGTTACGATGTGGATAAAATGGTAGAGGCAAATATAGTTGTAGAAGTCGCAACCGAAGTAGCAAAAGCTGCTAAAACTCAAAAGTAGGACGACGCAACTTCGAGTATTAGAACTCTGATCGAAATCTATGCAGTGGGCACTGAAACCCCGTTAGAGAGAGAGTGTGTTTGGATAGGATCCCTTCTTCACATCTCTCTTTGTCTTCCTTTGATTACACATTCAGATATTTACATTATTTGCATATGAGGACAAATATTTTCATTTGTGGTGGGGTGAGACTCACCTTTATTTGCGTGCTATAGATATTTGTGTTTTTCTAATTATTTGAGTTTTCTATGCTACATTGCATTTTATCTGCTTTCGCAATTGTTTTACTCTTATGGATTCTTATTTATTTTAATTGCAAATTTGACCCTTCGAAGAAAAATTTATTTTTCAGAAATTTTCGCCATCGCTTGTGCTAAAATTGCCTATTCTCAGACAAATTTAAGTCTCGGTTTTGATAAATACCAATAACTTGAATAGTACTCTGAGTCGAACAAACATGGATGTAGGACTAAAACAAAATCAACTGAAGTTGTATGGACAATAAGTGAACTCTTGGCATTTCATTTTGATTAGTCATGTATCAAATTAATTTCTCTTGCAATAATCATTGCACACAAATAAATGTGTATAGTCTTGTTTTGCTTTAGTATCGATGCCTTTTGTGATGAGCTTACTTTGAACCATGCATTAATAAAACTAGAAATTTCCATGTTAGACTTATTGATTTAGCAAAGGTGTCCTCTTGAAATGATCTTAGAAAACTTTAGAGAGTGTGAGATAATCTGACATATACTTCTTTTGTGGCCTACCCATGAGAGTATGAATCTCTTTTAAACACCAATTTAGCCTTACCTATCTTTGGAAGAAAACTTGTGAAAACCCAGACCTTTAATCAACCATCACCTATAATCCTCATGACTTTTGATTTAGTTAATTGCGAACTTAATCCAAAAGCTTAAGTTTAGGGTGTGGTGAAAAGAAGAAGGATAAGTCAAGAAGTGCAAAAAGTTCTCATCTAACTCATGATGTTGCGCAAAAAGAACACGAAACCCTTTATTTAAAAAAGAGAGAGAAACAGAAAACCAAAAAGAAAAGAAAAGAATCAAAAAAGAAAAATAGTGGAATAAAATTCCAAAGGAAATGGGGTTTCCAAGCAATCAATGGAAGCAAATAATAGGATTACTTGAAAGCACTAATAATAGGTTAAGAGAAGGAAGTGTTGTGAGCTCCACAATTCAAGAGGATTTTAAGTCACTAAGCCTAAACTACCTTTTGTTTGAAATTAAAACTATTACAAGCCTGGAAAAGACCTTTCTGATCATGAGTAATCCGGACTGAAGATGATTTGAAAATAAGGGTAAACCTATGCGTGAAAATATGCATTGTGTTGGTCTTTTTAAGTGTGAGTGTTTCATCTGATTCCTGATATGAAATTGATTAACCCTTGTGTGTAAATATGGAATCATTCTTTGCGTGAGGCCATTCAAAAATTGTTGTTGAACTTGAACTTGCATTAGTAGTAAGTATTGTGATTATGAGAATCTTTGGTAATGGTGTATCAGAACTTGAATTTATATGTACACAATAAATCCTTCCATAAGTAGTATGATTCTTGTTGTGTGTGTTCATGATTTTGTCTTGTGTAGCACTGTTTAGACATCCTATTTGATTTTTTGAACATGAGTATTACTTGAGGACAAGCAAAAGTTTAATTTGGGGGCATTGAAGAGACAATAAATTAAATTCATTTAGGGATTTATTTTGAAATAAATGGTGTCCTCAAATTCTTAGTTTGTCACAATATTTGATAAAAACTCTTAAGTTTCATGTATTTTAAATTTGATTCAAAACATAGACACTTACTTGCATAAAGGAACAAACAGGCAGAAAAGAGTGAATAAGTTGAAGCTCAGCATTACCAAGTACACTTTGCAAGTCTACGAAGGGACATATTCAACCCTTTGTTACAGTATACGAAGCGATGAAGGAAAAGGATCAAAAAGGCGATGAAAGAAGTAGTCATCGCATTGTCGAACAGTTTCGCAAAGTAGTGCTATAATGCTTAATGGTCTAGAACATAAAGATGTTGACGGTAAGCACAAAATGGCGATGAAAAATAAGTTGGGTGAGTCACAAGTCATTTGGTGACCTGGACTAACCTCGGCGAATAATACGCCACACAACTAAATCTGAAAACTATCAATATTATCCTTAGTATTATTTTTGAGGATCGGAACATTCTTATAGTTTTTAGTTTCCCAAACTATTTCTCTTGTATTTACTCTCAAGTTTGGAGAGGGTTTTTGGGAAAACTTGATGAAAGAAGGAGTTCATCTTCCCAAGGTTGGAAGTGGGTCTTCTCCATTCTTCTTCCTTTGATTAAATCAATGATTCATTTCTTATACCAATTTATTTTACTATCATTTTAGGTGTATTTTGTTATTTCTTGATATGTGGCTAAAAACCGCCTATTTTTGGGGTGTGATTTAGAAAATATGAGTTGATATTATTGTTGGATTTTCCTTGTTGATAGGTATGATGTATTTTAATAGTGATTTCACCTAGTTGTTGTGGTTTAATATAATGGGTTTGTAGTTGGAAATACAGAACCACCCATGTCTTTTTGGCTTACCCGAGATGGAGGTGGTGAAACTAAGACCGCTAGACTGATGGCCTAAGGAGTAGGTCGACATGCGGTTCAACTCGAGAGGGTGAGCCTAGTCCCATATCCTAACACTCAGCTTGAGAGAGTGAGTGGGGTAAGGCGTAGGCGGGCCTTCATGCGTCAAATGGGTGTCCGAGAGGAACCCAATTGAAACAAGGTAAGTTGCTCGAGAGAAAGTTTATTTCCATCTAAATCTTAGCCTAGTGACTATATCTTGCAAATCAAAATCATGTACCCGATGCGTTATCTCAACTTGTATTGAAGTTACACCCCAATAACTTATTCCCATACTTGATTTTCATTTGCATTTTTGTTGTTTTTACGATACTTGTGAACGCCCCCCCCCAATCAATATTTATAATTTTGTGTCACTCTCTCTATTTATAATGTTTTTGTTCATAATCTCTTTAGCTACGACTAATTTGAATGAAATTCTTATATAACTACATATTATCAAAATTGCTCCCTTTAGACATGAATCCAACCCTTGGTTGGGTTACTATACTATCAATAATTGTAGGCACTCGAACCGTAGGTTAGTGTCGTTGGACACTATAAGCATCAACAATGAAGATCTCTCATAAGTTGTAAGTCAAAATTCATCCATAGCATATATTTTTATCTAATTTTATATTCGTTGCTTGCCCACAATGCTTTATGATCTAACTCCACAAGTACATAACATGCCTTTTCCAAACACTAATTGTTACAGTGACATACCAATTGGTGTTTTGAAATCTCTCTAGTATGCCCCTAGTGCATCATATACCTTCCTTGCCCAGTTAGTTCTTTTGGAATTTATAGTGTTCGCAATTCACAGTCTTTGCCAATACGGACTTTATCTTTCCTTTAGAAACATCAACTTGTTATCTCTTTTGCGGATTATATTGATTTTCTAGTTTATGTTGTTTCACCTTATATTTATCTGGTAGAGTTCTAAACATTTTATTGAAGAAGTGTAAACCCTCATCACTAATAACAACCCTAGGTATGCGAAGCCTAGAGAAAATATTTTCTTTAACAATCCAGCAACCTTCTTGCCATAATTTTCTATCAATGCAACAACTTCTACCCACTTGGATACATAGTCTACTACCACAAAGTTTTAATTTTTCTTGTACGAAGTCACAAATGTCTCATGGAGTTGATACCCCGTATATCATATAATTCAACCTCTAAGATAGGGGTCATAGGTATCTCATGATGATGAGATATGGCTTCTGGACTTTGGCACATATCACGACAATTTACTTGATCTAATGTGTCTTGATGAGTTTTGGTCCAATAGTAACCACTTTGAATAACTTTTATGCGCAGTGCGAGCTCCCCCATGGTTTCCACCTACTACCGAGGAGTGACAAGCCTTACGAATAATTAGCAATTGTGAATTAGGTACAAACCACCTGATTATTTCATCAGTAAAAACTTTGTACAAATAAGGTTAATTCCAAAAGTATTTGCCCATATTTTGCACGAACTTCTTCCTTTGTTGAAATGTCAAGTCCTCTGGGATCAAATCACTAACAACATAGTTGGAAAATTCAGCAAACTAAATAATAAGATCAAGAGTACCGGCTAATACGTGTTCATATGGAATGAGTCATCAATGTCAATATCATCTTCCCTTTTCTTTTCTACTTCAAATCTGGACAAGTGATCTACCACAGGGTTTTCATAACCTCTTCTATTTTTCACCTAAAAATCAAATTATTGTTACAAAAGCACCCATCTTATCAATCTTGGCTTAGCATAATCTGTTTGCATTCAAATATCGCCATTTTTCATGGTCAGCGTGTACTCTAACTTCTACGCCTAGCATGTATGCTCTAAAATTCTGAAATGCATACCCAACTATGAGCTATTCTTGCTCAGTGATGGTAGAGTTCTTTCGAGCTCCATTCACTGCCTTCCTTAGATATTATATCGTCTGAAATATCATCTTGTGCTAATGACCTAGCAGAACCCCGAGAATAACATGTAACACCCCAAAAAACTAGTGAGACCTACCCAAAGCTTAACGAAATCTAGTAGGTGAAACTAGAGCTTCATGTGTAAGTTAATTGTTTGGAATGTATGTTGTAATATGGTTTACTGAGTCTAGGTAGAGGATTTTAGGGGTTTAAATTCAAGGTATGACAGCCCAAGTACCACCCTAAGGGTCCTGGAGAAGGACCCTAAAGCCTAACATCAAAGCTCCCCAGATCTGCTCGTATTAGCAAAACCTTATGAACTACAGATGGGACCTAAAGGGTGTAGGTTCATCTACACCTCGTGGTCTTTCTCTGTAGTTCAAGGCTTAATTTGGCTATCCTGTGATCCAAACCACGCCATGCAATGATGGCTCGTGGTCCCACCCACAGTCTGTGGGTCGGTGGTAGTGGTTCACCCTTGAAAAAGGTGTCCAAGACTCGGCCTAAGGTGGGTCTATTTGGCTAATTCGTTTTAATTTTTTTTTTCATTAGGGGTCCTTAAACTTGGCTTTATTTCACCTATATAAACTATTTTAATTCATTAAAAACCTCATTAATTCATTAATCCCCATGACCCCAAATCAAAACCCAACTACTTTCCCCTCCAAAAATCATCTCACTAGAAACCTCCATTGAAAAAACAAGAAAGAGATCAAGTACATCTAGAAGAAGGGAGATTTTAAATACAAATTTGTTAGGATTCTACACCTAAGGTATGGAAGTTTTCATCCTTGGGTAGCAATCACCCAAAGATTCCCTTCAAAAGGTTTTTTTTCAACTCTAGCAAACCCAAGTAGCTAGGGTTTAAACTCAACCCTGTGGGTTCCCTTCAAAGTTGATTTTAAAGGTTTAATATGTTTGTTTATGGATGAATTACTTATTTATTGAATTCTTCAAGAATTCATGAGTTTCCCCAATTACCGATGATCCTTCTTTAGATTATGAATGTTGTGTCAAGTTGGTCCAATTGATTGTATATAAGTTGATCATAATATAATTGCTTGATTTAAGTATAATTATACATGTATTCTTGATTAACCAATATTCACAGGTTAATCGACAAGGCCTAGGTCTAGGTCATGACAAAAGCATATTGTGGGTTTAATGTGTCCTTGTTAGATTGATAAACTTCTTGATGAATTGTCTTAGGTTATATCACCTAGACATGAATTGATTATCAATAAAGCTTTTTGACATAAACTAATTGATTAAGCCTTATATAATTGAATCATAGTTGTGTAGTATTAAGATTCAGTTTATATGTTTCCTATATGACTATAATTGTGAAGAATGATGCATGTGGTTAGGTTACCTTAAGGATTAGGTATACATGGTGATCATTTGAGGAATTCATTGAGAGTGAGGCTCGTAGTATGAAGATTACTCCAAGAGATTTAAAGGTAAGAGCTAATGTGAATAAGCTAAGAATGTTAATGCTTTATCAAATAACCTATTATGTATGTTGAAGTTGTACATGGTAGTATTGTATAAAGACTTCATCCAAATGACCTATGATATGATCACATGAGTTTATGCATGGAATGAATGGATTACTAGAGTCGTGATTGTATCTATTACATGTATTGAATTCTTGATGTGTTGACTCAGTATGACACTTTAATGCAAGATATGAGGTGTGCATAATCATGGTATTATGTGCACACTTTATGAATACCTTGAGAATGAAGTATTTATGATGATAATGATCCTGTTGCACCATTGAAAGGAAAATCAAACAAAAACCTCATGCATGAATATGAATATGATGTGTATAAGGTGTTGTTGAAAGGCTAATTCTCAGATGCATATTTACATATGACTATGTATGATATGTTCATAATTATGATAAGTATGATTGTGTTGATTAAAGTGTATTGTTATTAACACTATGAATATAATGTAAAAGGTTTCACATTCATGGTTCTATGGTTAAAAGGACATTCTCACCTAATGAATTGATGAGCGATTATGATGTTATGTTGATTGAGTTCCTAGTACATTTTTTTATGAACATGAACTTTGAGTAAAGAATTAATTTAACTTTTAAAGGGAATTATGCTTAGCACTGAGTGGATATGAATATGAGAGATGTTTCTTCGCGCTAGTACTTGGGTTCACCATACAGTGTTTCATAAGATGGAAGCCCCACGTTAGTAGTTAAGATTTCTAGTATAATTCTTCATATCCTATAGTTATGCGCCCGCATAGGTCTTTAGCTAGTAGATCCACCTAAAATTTAAAATGAATGTTCTACCTTAGGCACATAGTACACCTTTTTTAGGTGTGGGGTAGACATTGGATTCAATCTAGCTCAAACATGGTTTATATTGGTGAAGGTTATATTTACCTATATGTTTAGAATATTAATTACAATAAGAATATGAGTTATGCATTATGGTCTCTCAGGAGGTTCTACTTAGTATGAGTGAGGGTATGAGACTTCATTCATGCATTGCACCAGCAGGATTTGAGAGCGGGCAAGGTATGTTTCTCTTATGGAATAATGATTATGAAATAAGGTATGTTTTATATGAATTATTCTTATGAACATGGACCATAGTTGTTACTCCTTAATGAGCTTTAGTTAGTGTGAGTGGGGATATGGGATTTCACTTATACATTGCACAAAAAGACTTATAAGGGGGTTGTGGTGTGGTTTCGTTAAGACATTAAGGTTTATGAACTTATGTATGAATATGGACTTGTTGATATTAATAACTTAACTTTCTTTAAGTTATCAACATTAATGTCCCCTTGGTTATGAGAGTTGACCATGGATAAGTTCTAGGAATGTTATGCATGATCATGGTGGCCTACAAGTGAAACATAGTGTAGGTAGGGTTATGGGATCCTATTTATGCATTGCATATGTATGGATTAGGGTTTAATATGTGATTGTTGACTTTATTATCATATTATCTTGGTATGTAACACGTATGTGATTTATGTCTTGTGAAGATTTGACTATGCATTATGTTGTGTTGGAGGCTATGTTTATGATTAAGATGATATCCTTTATGTTATGTTGAAATGTGTTTGGTTTGTCTTATGAACTACATTATCCAACTATTTCAAAGATGATATTCAAAAATTACATATAGCATGGTTTCAAACAAATATCCCTTTTATGCATATTTTAAGGAATTTTATGCATGAATTCCATACTTGGTACATTATTGGTGCTAACCGAAATTTTACATTTTCTACAAAGTGTAGGATTTGGAGATATTTGATTTTATCCTCGTGGTTGGGACTATAGTATATCAAGAAAAAGAAGATTGGTGATTCCTCATAGTATTTGAGGGATTGACCATACATCCTTTATGTATTTGTTCTATGTCTTAGAATTATGTAAGGTTTGTGTCCCTAAGAATGTATTCAAGAGTTGTAATTTAAGTATTATATATTGTTTGAGACATTTGCGTCATTGAATCTCTCTCAGTTTTTATAAAGGACTTTGATTGTAAGGAGAAGTTTTAAATTTCTGCAGTTTCCCCTTGCTCTTATGTTGTGATATGCTATGAGGCTTCTATGAGACTTTTCAGATTCTTGTACATCGTGTTACTTATAGCAAGTTACCCTGGGTCATGAAAAATATGGTATTAGAACATAAAATTTTGGGATAATTTAAGAATTTCTCAAACCATATATAGTAGAGTCTTATTCAGAAATGTGAAGCACGACACATATTTTGAATAGGAGGCTATCGGATGTTAGAAAACTTCACTTCTTCATTCTTAAAGTTGTGGCATCGAGTTTAACTCTATAAGGTGTCATTCTTATTTCTTATCCATTGGTATTAATGCTATGACAACTTGAATAAACTTACACTAGACGAAGTGAGGGAGAAAAGCTGGTTATGATGCCAACTATGGCTAAATGACTTATAAGGTTGGAGGTGATAGATTAGTATGTTTTCTTTAGTATGAAAGGGTTCTCTATGGTTAACTGTGTTGTTGGTGGGATGTTATGAGGTGTTTTCTGATGTGTTGAAAGAATTGATGAATAGTAGTTATTAAGTGATGCCTAGAGATGTTGAGTGAGTTTGCTCCTTTAAAAGAAAAGTGTTGTTCACCTTGGTGTAGAATTATCTTGTGTGATTGGTGTGAAGGATTAGTGATGACTTGACCCAACTTTAGAAATTGAAAGAAATGATGTTTAAAGAATTTGTATAGGTTTTATCCTAAGAGGGAGATAATGTGCTTAGATAGGAAAATCGTTGAGTGTCCTTGATGTTCATGAGTTAGGTTTTCTTGATATCATCTCCTTAAGAGGTACCGTAAGTGTGAAAAGGTTAGTCCCGGTTTTGTAGGCTCATATGAGACTTTGATTTGTGTTGGTAAGGTTGCTTATGGGCAAGAGCTCTTAAATAAGAACCTCTATAATTTAGAATTACTTATTTGGATCTTAGACCAACGAGTTAAGAAATAGAAAAGTAAGGTACTGCTTTCATTAAATTGTTGAGCTGTGGTGTTTCAGTAAGAGTTTTAGTTGAAGGTACTTGTTTGGAAGGACAAGGACCAATGAGATACCCCAATATCCTTATATTCCCTTCTATTCCTTTTCAAGATCTAGATGATAAGTCTTTCTTGACTCATTTCATGATTTTAGAGTGTTGGATGTTATGTGTGTCCTTTGATTCATGTGTCCCTTAGAGTTACTCTTATTAACATTAGTAGGGTTGGATACATATTTATTAGACCTTTATTAGTTGTAGATCCTGATAAGATTATAATGAACCTTGGTGATCCTTGCATTTGTTAGAAAGGAGTAGTATTTGAGGTTTTAGTAAAAAGGAGGCTTAAACCTAAGTGGGATATCATTTGCTTATAAAGGAATATTGATTAAGAGTCCCAATATCCTCATCCTTTTCTTCTATTCCTATTCTAGCTTGAGACGAAGAGTTTCATTTTTGTGTTTATATTATTTGTAGGAGTCATGAGTTTAATAAAATTTCCATGACCTCCTTGTGTTATGCATGTTTTTAAAAGATTCTCCTTTTGTATAAAATGAGTCTTTATGATTTATGCTCCTCATGTTGATGTGTGTTTAGTATGATATTGGCATATGTGACTTCATGAGATAGTTTGATAGATATACTTTGTTATGCTTTTGATGAATTAGCATATTCACTCCATAATGTTGTGTTTTCCTTTCTTTTAGTCGGAAAAGTTAGTTTCTACTATGTTAATGTGTTAAATGATGCTTAAAAGAGTTGGTAAAGGATCACTCCCAAGGAGGGTATGTGTGACTAGATGTAAACGTAGTTATATGATTATGTGTTGCTATGACTTCTTTGTAAAATGCACGTTCATGAAAACTTGTGTTCTTGAAAGAAAATTAGTTTATGTGCATTTGTTCCATCGTGATTGTAGTTATTTGAGTAAGAAAATGCATACGGTGCTTCATGAGAAAAATATATAAGCATGCTTTAGTTGGAGTGAGAAATTCCTCATTGAATGAAATGCTTGGTTGATAAGTATTTTCATATAAGATCCATGAGAGTATGTTGATCATGTTATATTGGAAGATGGTAGTTCCACCTTGAACATGACTAGTTATGAATGTCGCATGCATAAATGTTTGTTAGATACTAATCACACTTTTTTGTTTTGCATTGATCTTAGTGACATACACTTGATGTTTCCTCCATGTTTTTTGCATGCAATGCATGATGCACTGCTAGTCTTAATTCTTTAATACCTTGAAGTGTTTAACGTATCATTCGAGGAAAAATGTTCCTAAGGGGGAGATAATGTAACACCCCGTAAAAACTAGTAAGACCTAGCCTAAGATAAATGGAATCTAGTATGTGAAACTAGAGCTTTATGTGTGAGCTTCGAGTAAGAAATGTGAGTAAATGTTGTAAATTTTTTTACCAAATCTAGTTTGAGGAGTTAGGGGTTAAGCGTCAAGGTACGAACCCCCATGGACCACCCTAAACCTCCCCAAATTTGCCCATATTACCTTGTGAACCACGGATGGGACCTACGGGGCGTAGGTCAACCCACGCCTCGTGGTCTTTCTTCGTACGTCAAGGCCTCATTTTTCTAGACTCTGAAACAGACCATGCCATGCCAAGACAGATCGTGGTTCCATCCACGGTCCGTGGGTGGGTGGTCATGGTTCATCTCTATACAAATTGTCCAAGACTTGGCCTAAGGTGGGTCTATTTGGTTAATTCGTTTTTCAGTTGTTTACATTAGGGGTCATTTAATATGGGTTGATTTCACCTGTATAAACTATTTTAAGTCATTAAACACCTCATTAATTCATTAATACCCAAGACCCCAAATAAAAACACAACTACTTTCCCCTCCAAATATCTTGCACTAGAAACCTCCATTGATGAACCAAGAAAGAAATCAAGTAGATCTTGAAGAAGTGAGAGTTTCAATAAAAAAATTTGTTGGAATATAAACCAAATTGTGGATGCTTTCATCCTTGGGTAGCTACTTCTCAAGGAGCCCTTTCAAAATCATTTATTTCAATTCTAGAAAACTCAAATATCAAGGGTTTCAAGTCAACTTATTGGATTCTCTTAAAGATACTTTTGAAGGTTGAATTATGTATTTTTTTATGGATGAATTACTTATTTACATGATTATAATTCGAATTCTTCAAAAATCCATGAGTTTCCCCAATCCTAGCTATGATCCTTCTTTACATTGTGAATATTGTTGCTAGTTGGTCCAATTGATTGTATGTCAATTGATTATGACGCCATTGCATGATTTTAGTATAATTCTACATGTATTATTTATTAAGCTACGATTTAAAAGTAAATTGATGAGGCCTAGGACTAGATCATGAAAGAGGCAAATTGTGGACTTAGATGTGGCCTTATAAGATTTATGAACTTCTTGATGAATTCTCTTAGATTATATCACCTAGACATGAATGTGTTATAAGTAAAGCTTTTGGATATGAACTAAATGATTAGGGCTTATATGATGGATCATGGTTGTGCAGTATTGAGATTGAGTTTATATGTTTCATACATGACTATAGTTGATCAATAATGAGGAATGTGGTTAGGTTACCTTAAGTATTAGGTATACATGGTGTTCAAGTGAGGAATTGCTTGAGAGTAAGGCTTCTAGTGCGAAGATGACTCTTAGGGATTTAACGGTAAAAGCTGATGTTAAAAAACTAAGAATGTTCACGGCTTAAGAAAGAATATATTATATATTTGAAGTTGTACAGGGTATTCTTGTGTAAAGACCTCACCCGCATGACCTATATATGATCACATGAGTTTATGCATGGAATGAATAGATTACTAGAGTCATGAATGTATTTATGTTGCATTTATTGAATATCTTGATGTGTTAACTCAATATGACCCATGAATGCAAGATATGAGGTGGATGCATGATCATGGTGTTATGTGCATGTTTTATGTATACTTTGCGAGTGAAATATCGATGATGATAATGTTGGACAACACACCTGATGCATGAATATGAGTATGATTTATTTAACGTGTTTTTCAAAGGTTAATTCTCTTATGCACATTTACATATGACTATGTATTATATATTTACGATTATGATAAGTATGATTGTGTTGATTGAAATGATATTCTCACTAACACTATGAATATTATGTGAAAGCTTTGCTCACACATTGATGATTTTATGGTTGAAAGGAAATTCTCCGCTAATGAATCAATGAGCTATTATGATGATATGTTGATTAAGTGCCTAGTGCATTTTTTGTCTTCCAAAGCATTATTATGAATTTTAATGGGAATTATGCTTAGCACTAAGTGAATATGAATATGAGATGGATTCCTTCACTCTAGTAGTTGGGTTCACAAAACAGCGTCTCATGAGATGGAAGCCCGCAATTAGTAGTTAGGGTTTCTAGTAGCAATCTTCATATCTCATTACTATGCACCCACATAGGTCTACAACTAGTGGATCAACCTTAAAGCTAAACTGAATGTGTTACCTTAGGCAAGTAGGACACCTATTTTCGGTGTGAGGGTGGAACACTTGATTCAATGTAGCTCAAATTGGTCTATGTTGGTTATGGCTATATTTCACTATATTGTAAGAATAGATATTACAATAAGAACATGAGTTATCTATTATGGTCTCTCAAGAGGTTCCACTTAGTATGAGTGAGGGTATGAGACTTCATTCATGTATTGCATGAGTAGGCTTTGGGAGTGGGAATGATATTTTTTCTTATGACATGATGATTATGTAATAAGGTAGGTCTTATATGAATTATGAATATGAACATGGACTGTACTTATGAATCCTTAATAAACTTTAGTTACAATGAGTAAGGGTGTGGGACTACACTTATACATTGCACAAGTAAACTTCTAAGGAGTTTGTGGTGTGGTTACTTTATGATACAAAGATTTACGAACAAATGTATGCATAATATGGACTTGTTTATATGAATGACTTCACTTGCTTTAAGTATGAACATGAATGTCCCCTTGGTTATGAAAGTTGACCATGAATAAGTTCTAGGTGTGTAATGCATGATCATGGTGGCCTAAAAGTGATATTTAGTGTAGGTAGGATTATGGAATCCTATCTATGCATTACGCAAGAATGTCTTAGGGTTGCCTATGTGATAGTTCTTATATGATCATATGATGTTTGTATGCAACTACGTATGTGATTTATGTCTTGTAAATATTGGAGTATGCATTATGTTGTGTTAGATACTATGCTTGTGATTATGATGATATTCTTTATGCTATGATGAAATGGGCATGGTTTATCTTGTGAACTACATTCTGCCACTATTTCGAAGATGATATTCAAAAATTTCATATAGCATGGTCTAAAACAAAATGTCCCTAATATACATGTTTTAAGTATTTTTATGCATGCTAGTTTATTATATTTTCTACCCCATATTTCTACATTTTCTACAAAGTAAATGGTTTGGAGATATTGGATTCCATACTCGTGGCTAGGAATATAGTAGATAAAGAAGAAGAATATTGTTGAGTCCTCATAGTATTTAAGGGCTTGACCATAGGTCCTTTATGTCTTTCTTTTATGTTTTAGACTTACGTAAGGGATGTGCCCCTAAGATTGTATCCAAGAGTTGTAATTTAAGTATTATAGATGGTTTTAAATAGAGTTATAGGCTCTATCTCATTTTTATAAAAGACTTCAATTATAAAGAAAATTTATAAATTTTCCGCATTTTCCCTTGCTCTTAGTTGTGATATGCTATGAGTCTTGTATGAGAATTTTTGGAGTCTTTCATGCGAGTTACTTCTAGGGAGCAACCCTTGGGTCATGACACAACACCACATGCATCACAATGGTTCTGACCAATCTAGAGTAATGATCATGAAAGCTGAAATTAGTTTCTCCTTAAGAAACTCACAAATTTTGTTGCATGCCTCATCAAAGGTGAACTTATCTCCTACTCAAAAACTTACACCAAGTATGTGCTTTGTTTGAGAAGTCCTAAATGAATATTCAATGGATCCCTGCATCTCTCAAGAAACTAAGGATTCCCTTTATTGAAATAGGTGGAGGAAGCTTTTCAATAACTTCGCTATTAGCTCTATCAACCTTCAAACCTTTCTCAGACCCTCTATGGCAGAATACTATGCCTTTTTGACCATTAAATGACACTTTTCCCATATTAAAACCAAGTTTCCTCTTCACTCTGTAGTAGTACCCTGCTATTATAGAACAAAAAATAATCAAAAGTATCTCCAACAATAGAGGATTCATCCATGAAAACCTGTAAAGTATCTTCAACCTTGCCTGAGAAAAAAGATACCATACATCACTAAAAAACTGTAGGAGCATTACATAGTCTGAATGGTACGCGTTTGAACCCAAACATAGCATATGGACAAGTGAAGTGGTTTTGTCGTGATCTTCAGGAAGAATTGGTATGTTTCTATTCCATTCTCAGTTAGCATGTCAGTATTTTGAGCTACACAATATTTTAGTGGCATCTTATCTTTACATTTTGTTGAAGTAGTCCTATTACTAAGTTATACTAGGGTTCAACATACTCTCGAATTCCCAAACTATGTGTCAATGTAGGTTCCAAAGTCCCCTCTTTTGGGCATCAGTTTTTAGAAATCACGCCAGAGTCATGCCTTTATATCCTGGCAAGGTATATTTGGTCCTCTAGATGGGGCATATACAACGGACTCTACGTTAAACTCACGTGGTTTATGTCAGTTAATAGTAGTTCTCATAGTCATATTCTTTTTGCATTGACCAAGTTAACACCATATTACTTCAGTGTACATTTTAGCATGTTATCTTTATGTACTTGGTCATTGCATCAAGTTTAGTATTGATTCACACACAAAAAAAAAACACACACATACACACACCTACATTAAGGATGAGACTTCACCCGAACAACTCTACCAAAGAAAATCCTCAACTACACACTACACAAAATGATCCTTAACTATCAAAATTGGAAAGAGTTCATCAAAAGGAACTTAATGGTACCAATTTTAATTGGTTTTTAAATTGGGGAAAATAGTCTAGATATTGCTTCAAAATTCAAAAGGTTGACACGCTATTTTTTATTGAAATTCATATTCTAAAAGTCAAGAGGCACTCAGGGAAAATCCAATAAAATACGCAAGAAACATGCCCCAAATCAAGGTTTTACTCAACTCTCAACATTAGAAGAAAACTACTAAAAATCATTGAAATCATGATTTAAAATAGATTTAGGAAGATAAAACTTGGAGGGATTGATTAAACTTGAGCAGAATAAGCTTACACACTAAAATTCATCGACAGGAAATCAAAAATTTCCTCTCTGAGCTCCAATGGTTTGAAAATGGCGGAAATGGTATTTTCGAGAGAAATCCTGAATTTATTTTGTGAAGAAGGTCTTTACTCATCGCGGTTGCAAGACACTAATTCTCACAATCATCATAGACATAGAAGGATTATTGGAATCGAATTACACATTGTATGAGATTGTGAGAGCTTAAAAAGGGGGAATTCATCATGATCACAAGCCTATGGAATGCGATTGCGAAATCCATGGGAAAAGACACATCTCGATCATCAGAGAGAGAGTCGCGATGGTGAAGGTCAAAAATGATATGCACCAGATATTGAAAACCTGCTACACAAACTCAAATAAAATCCTATAAATGTGTAATACACCAAAAAAATTCTATGTTAAGATACAAGTTATTCTTCATTAGTATATGAGTTCATATCGGGTTATTTATAAATTATGATTAGGTATTAAGGTCAACTTTTTAGGTTTATAATAAACTTGGATGGAGTTAATGTCACAAGAAACCCCTATCACAATGTTGAGTGAAAGCGTCCTTATCAATTAAGTTTTGAGATAAGATTACACTTAATAGACATTAAATGACCATAACTCTAATAATATAATGATTTAGGTTATCCATAACCTATGAAATTAAACGCCTATGGGTCTTTTTTTATCACAATGCATCCAAGGTTTCCTCAAGATGCTCTAGCCCGGAAATAGATCTGCGATGACTCTACATTGCAGAGTGAATACGGATCTCACTGTCTCTGCGTGCTCGAATAAAATCCCAAACTCAAACTCTTTTTACTTATTTTTTAAGGATAATTTCTTCCTAAAACCCTTTAAATATTCATCTAAAATATCCTAAACATGTACAGTTTTCATAATCTAACCCTCTCATTTTCTCCTAAAATTCATACGCTCGAGAACTTCAACAAACACTAAGGCTAGGGTTTATCTTACAAGATTTTTTTTCAAGTTTTTTAAATAACATTGTTCTTCATGATATGTAAGTCTATCATAGCATTGGACTAGTTCGGTCTCACACCTTACATCTACATTCAAATTAATAAAAGAATAGCCTAGGGTTCTATCCTTAGATATGAGTAATCTTTAGATGAGTTAATGTTGCGTTCTGAATTCTTAAGTTCTGATTATTTAATTTCTATTCCTTATTATTGAAATGTTTTATATTTTGTATGGACATTTATGTAGTTGATTGTTCATTTCTATTATTCAGCATAAACTGTATCCAAGAGTATTCATTGAGTTCTTATTGAGAATCTTGTAAACAAACATAATGTTTTAAACTCAATTATGAGAACGAAAAGAGTCTCAAGAGTTCTAAAAATGATTTGAGAAAGAGTACAAGGAAATGAAGTAGTCCCAAATATATCATTTTATTACATTGATAAAGAGAAAATTTGATTCCTCAATGAAATTATGAGTTCACACACACTTCATAGCATTATCTCTGTCAAGAGGGTATTTTGAGTAATTACCTAAAATAGTGAAAGAGTATGTTTTCTACATTTGAACATGAGTGCACATTTATGGGGAGTAGTATTGAGCACAGATGTGGGGATTAGTTCAGGCAACTCAAAATCCTCATAAACCATGTATGCCAACATTGGTAAAGGATCATACTTTTTAGATGAATTGATATTGGTTATTGGATCCACTTAGTTAAGTGGTTTTATACCCCCAACACGGTATAGAACAGTACTAGCAGGGTGGGTTAAATGAATGTATATCATTTAAAGCTTTACATTCAACTTAAATGATACTTTTTAGATTAATACACTTTGTATTTTGTAAAGCTTTAAATGATTTATATTTTTTATTTTTTTACATTCAACTTAAGTGTATTTATCTATTATACTCCTTTAATTTAGTTATTTTCCTTTGGCTAAATTACATATTCGTACATTCAAATATATTGATGTCATTTCCTATGAAACTCTTTATCACGTAGATATAGGTGTTCAGGATAATCAACATGCACTTCATTAAGATCACTTACACTTCAGCTAACTTTTGGTGAGCCTACTTACATTCCGAAGGGCTTCATATTTACTTTCTAGTTACTAGTTTTGATATGTAATGGGTCTTGTTAGGACATCCTTTTTTAACATTAGATGCTTCTAAGATATACAAAGTCAAGGTGTCTCTCAGTATTTATTTCCTTTTGAGTTGTTTTACAATCTATAAGTGTTGAATTTTCCAAATATCCTGAGATGAGTATTTGAGTATAACTAATTTAATTATGTTTATAGCCTATCATAGCTTAAGAAAGTCTTCCTCTAAGTAATCATTCTGGCAAAGAGTTCGCCTGAGAAACAACAATGGTTCTCGAGTGTTGGCCACACCCAGGTGTAGGCTTGGGCGTGACAGGATAGATCCTTATGAATAATTAGGATACTGATAAAAATAAACTAGACATGATACCACACTAAAATCGACATTTGCACCTAATGGAAATCTTGATTTTACGAAAAGAGGTCAAATTACAAAAATTACCCTCCTAGACCACTCTTATAGCTAAAAGTTAACTTTTCATCCATGAAACATTCAAGAAAATGTACTCATCTAGTGAAGAGCCTATTAAGTTTTAAGAATAGTTATTAGGGGAACATAGGCATCCCAATGACCAATATTTAGAAATATTGGGCATATTGGAAAATATTGGCTTAAAGGGTGTTAGCCAATATTCTATGAATTAACAAGCTTGTGCAAGAAATGTACCTGCAATAAAGACCCTAAGTATTTGCAAAATAGATATGAGGCATCCATGTGTCAAGCCTAGGCACCATAGCACATGACCAATTAAAATGGGCATGTTCATTAATCAGTGCCCAAGGACATAGTGAGGATCCTTGAGACAATAAGTAAAACATTCCAAATGAACCATCAAGAATAGTTAGTTAGGAAAGTACAAGAAACACAATTGCAAGAACATGTGAAGAAACGGACAAGGAAGGGGACCACCCTAACCTAATTCGGTTATGGTAGTTAAGGGGCAGGCGTGCATAAGGGTCCAAACATGTGGGCCCTATCTCTCTAAAAAACAGTAGACTCTAACTGACTGACCTAACTAGCTAACTAACCTAGGGCAAACAAAAATATATTATCTAGTGCACTAGATAGCCTAAGACTTAATTGGATGACATTAACCTAGTAACCAGTTCAAGAAACATCCTAGTACCTAACTAGGATGATCCAAAGGGTTATTTATGGTCCTAACGACTTAATGTTACTTTAATAATTATCCTAGACACCTAATTAAGTAATTAGCAACTTAATTAATTAATTTAAGTGTTTAAACCGGAATCCTTACACTAGACAAGGAACTAACTAAGAAACATCCTAATACCTAACCTAGGATGGTCCAAAAGGGTTAGTTCCCAATGACTTAGGGTTACTTTAGTACTTATTCTAGGTCGCTTAAGTAATTAAATTAAGGAATCAATTAATTAACGAAAATTCCCAAGCAAGGCTGAAACTCTTAGGAAAAATTTCAGATTTGACTAATTAAATGTTTCTTATTTTTAGACAAACTATGAGGGGCGTTTTAGTAATTAACTAATTAATTTATTTAAGTTACTTAATTATCCTAAGTTCAATGAGTCAATATTAGATCCTAAGACTTAGAATCACGTTCAAACACTAGAAGATTCATGACTCAAAACATTGAGCAAACAAAAAGAAAAATAGAAAAGTTTATCGCAATTCTTTTAGGCGATTTCAAGTTAATCTTCAAGGTTTCGTGCTAGGTGATCTTCGTAGATTCAATTCTACATAAGGTATGGGTTTTATCTCCTGGAATTCATCATCCAAGAGGATTTTCAAACGCTTCAAAAGTTATGAATATTGAAACTAGGGTTGTTCCCAATGACATTGTTGAACGTGCATAGGTCCCTAATTATTCTTGTTTTCGATTATAATAATTATGTAGATGTAATCTCAAACATGTTGTTAATATGTTGTGCTAACTGATTTTTATGTGTATGTTTCTTGATTTAAATGAATAATGAGGCTTATTGGTTGGATTCGAATGATTTGAGTGTTAGTTACACGAATTAAGAAAGGATATAATGTTTACTTGTGTTTCGAGAATATGAAGTTACTATGAATAGGCTATGAAGTTTAGTTACTGTTAAAATTTTAATGTTTCGACTTGTTCATGTTAAGTAATCATTATATTACATTCATGAAACTAATTGATTTGGTTAGTGATAACATAATGAAAATAGTTGAAGTAAAGTTGGTTCATGCCAATAAATTGGCTAACAATGTTTTGCCCAAAAAGTAGAATGGAATTGGCTTACAATAATGCTTTCAAAGTATGATGGAAAGATTGGCTAATGACTAATGTAAACTAAATTAAGAATAGCCAATCTAACTTTGAATTCATCCCAAGGGTATGCCAATCATTGGGACAAGTCCCAACATACCCTTTCCAAATGAACTATGAACATAGTAACTACATTGAACAAAGTTCTTAACATTTATAAAGAATAGTATAAGGCTACCAAAAGACATGAAATGAGTTAAGGTGAGCAACAACATAATTAGAAGTCTTTGAATTATGAAAGTGACCAGAATGGGGTATTAAAGGAAATGAGACAAGTCTCACTTACACCTAATACAACCATGTCAAAGATACTCACATAAGATGATGTTAATGATCGTGAAACAAGTCTCATTAACACCAAGATGATAATGTAAGGTTAAATTCACATTTCATCAAGTAAATAAAGGGATGACCGGTTACCCAAAGAGTTAAGTAAACTTCATAACTATAAGTAAGCTTCCATAATATTTGAGTAAACTCTAAAAGATGTAAATAAAAAGATGTTGAGAAAAGCACCGATAGACTAGCAATGAGCTTGTGCCAGCACATGTAAGCCTCATGATATGAGGCTACCACCAAGGTGTATATGTAGTCTCCGTATATCTCCTAGTCTCTAAACTATGTTTCCATCATAGGAACTAGCCAGTGGATTCCACCTAAGCCATCTAGGTATGATGCGGTTTCACTTTGGTGGTGATACCACCCGTTTTAGGTGTGGGGAAGACACTGGATTTCATGCTTATATCACATGATCTATGTTGGTTAAATGCTCAAAGAAAGTATTCGGTTCACTTTAGCCGTGAACCACCTCTTTTCGGTGTGAGGAGAACACTGAACTTGGTTTCACTTTAGCCGGTGAACCACCCCTGTTCTGTGTGGGGCAGACACTAATTTCACGTTAGCTCACATGATCTAGATTCACTTTGATCGGTGAATCACCCTTTTTTGGTGTGGGGAATCCACTGGATTTCATGTTAACTCGCATGATCTTAATTTGAAGATGTTCTTAAAAAAGAAAGAAATAAAGAAATAAGAAAAGATTATGTTCAAAGTGAGCTAAGAAAGTAAGATCTTAAGAATAACAATCGTCAGTATTTGATAAGAATGAAGTTTTCAGCAAATGATCAGAGCCAAATAAGATTGGCTTATAATGACTTCTTTTATTATAAAAATGATCAAATCCAAACAAGATTGGCTTATAATAATTTCTTATATTATGTAAAGAAACATATAATAGGCCTAACCAATAAAATTGGCTTAATAAGTTTCATGCCCAATTTTTATTTAAATCATTTCCTTAGTCCGTCGGATTACTTACCTGATTCATCGTAGGTATGGGACTACAATAAATCATTGCACTTATGAGTAAAACATAGGCTTAAAGGAGATCATTGAACTGCACAATAAGTAGAAAATGACTGAAAAATAAACCAAGTATAGAAAGAGGAGCTCTAGGGTTTGGGGTATCAAATTTCAAAATTTTCGCTCAAGTTATTCTAAAATTATATTCATGATTCTAAGGTTTTGTGTTCATATAGAAAATGAGTTGTGTGCTTTAAATGCATTAAAATATGTCATACTCATACCACAATTCACAAATAATGAATTAGGAAAGTCTAGTGATGTCACTTTCAAGAAATGGCATGTTGTCATAGGAAGAGCTTTCCTTGATCATGCATAGTCCTTATGTGTATGTGTGCATACAACCCTACTTAGTACAAGTGTTTACTAACCCTATACTATTATTATCTTTAGAGGTGCAGGTTAGAGAGAAGGTTCAAGACTCATCGAAGTTGTTTGGATTAGTGATCTCCAGACTTTAATAGGTCCTCTTGAGTTCGACGATGCTACATTTATCTTTATGGACTAGAAATTTAGACATAGCTAGTGAATGTTGTCCCTATCATTTCTTTTTAGACGTTTATTTTGAAGCTTTGTATTAAGGCCGTTTTGGCAAACTATTACATTATATATTGATCTTTTTATTTTAATTGATTCATTAATTATAGATGGTTGTTTGATTTGAGATCATTAGAATATTATTCTAGTAATCATATGAAGTCTATGTATACTTCACTATATTTTAAAAAATTTAAATTTTCCGCAAATTTAACTATATGATTGCGATGAAAGCTAAGAAGAGGCTTTTCTGCGACCACTGAGAGGTCAATGATACCGGTTGCATTCGGATTCCAATATCCATGTGTGACAATCCATACTCCACAAAACTCAATCTAAGGACTCTGAGAGTTTTCCAACATCCTAACTAACACAGATTCAATGTATTAAATGAGATGGAACTAACAAAAAATCCAATACGATGCTTGAAACTCAAAATTTTAACTGAAGTCAACTCTATCAAGAATTCACTACATAAGAGGGGTCAAATCATCAAAAACACACTTGATCGCATCGTGGATCGCACCAACAATCTCAAAAAACAAACTATGCATGAAAATGCTATAGAGAAGGGTAAAATGGTCAATTCATAACCAGAAGAAACTTTACAAGAATTAGGGCGCATGTATGATATATGGTATAAGTTAGTATCTGTAATAATAAGATCGGTAGAAAAAGAGAGAGCTAGAAACCATGAAGATGAAACTCTAACCTTCTAGGAATTAGGTAAATTGACACAAATAGACTTGGATTAGGTCTAAAATTGAATAAGAGATCCCTATTATATCTCATACATTCACTTCCTCTGAAATCAATTATCCATGTGCATTTACTACAGGATTTAGAACCACTATATACATATAAGGGGAAAAGACTAGGATAAAATGATATACCAACGCAACTGTTATGGGTTATGATTTCAGGAGTGTTGTTGCTTTGTCCACTATTCGTCACTTCTTCAAGAATTAGATGTCACCGCATGCCTTTGTGAACTTAAAATTTGGTGGAAATCCATGGATCTTATAACATTTTTCAATAGTATGGCCTGATTTCTTATGGTACTTGCATAGGATAGTAAATCTCTTATTATCATAAGATCTCTTTTCTGCCCTAAAATCACTAAAACAAAAATCTCTTTGGTCAGCATCAGCTTGATTAACTCAACCAAAAAAGAAGATTCTCCAGAAAACTTAGAGGTATTAACCATTTCTTTCTGTGTTGACTTTAAAATGTGTTAGAACTTAAAATAGAAGGTCAGGGATAAATCATAAAAATATTTCTTCTAGAAGCATAATAAGACTCATTAAAAATTGAACCAGATGTTCATCCTATTTGGACTTTATGTGTTTCTCTTTTGCTCCGTGGTAACAATTACAAGAGCAAATAGTTAACGTATCAAAAGTATTCAACTCATTCCGCAAGAATTTGATGTTAGTTAAGTAAAGTTGCAATATCAGATGAACCTTAAACAAGGTTACGAAGTTGTTTTTTGATCTAAAACAGTGGTGGCCCAAAGCTTAGGTCAAACATATACTCCAATTCAGTCCAATATCTTTGGCAATGGCATAATACAGAACAATTTCAGTAATGTCACAAGAAACTAGACTAAGTATCCAAGTGATTACCATGTTGTTAGATATGGACCAAGCTCTATGAAGATTTATCAGAGATTCAGGCTCTTTGGCTGATCCATCACAAACCTAGATTTATTCTTTGTCGTCAAGACTATCCAGATGGCTTATTTCTATGACGATCCGAGCCTACACCCTAGACGTGGCCAGTACTCGAAAACCATTGTTGGTCCCCAAGTTAAGCCTCATCTTGGATAACTACAAGCGTAATACTAACACAAGCATACATAAGCTTAAAACTAATTAAATTCATAAAACTCAAATACTCAACTTTAAAGAATGTTTGAACAATACTTCATAGATCTCCTCTTCTTTTAAAACAACTCTAAAGAAAGCAAATACTTAAAAACTCCTCAACTTTGTCTATATATAAAGTCTTTACTATTACAGAAGGAAATTGGGATAAAACTCAACCAACTGTAAGATAAAGGTGAAGTCCTCCGAAATATAAGAAGGCTCACAAAAGGTAACTGGAATTGTAAGTGGTATTAATGGAGAATTAGTTGATGACACTGAATACCTATATATGTATGATAAAACAATGCAGGAAAAATGGCGTTAGTACATTGAATGTACGATCATGTAAGGGGAACTTTGAGACATAAATATAAGCTTGAATTCATAAAAATAAAGACATGATAACGTCGTCTCAACTCAACTCAACTCAATAATGTTCAACTCAACTCAAGATATTCAACTTAATACGAAAGCAATAATAATAAGATGGAAATGCATAAATCTTTGTAAATAGTAGAATCGAACTTGAAATGTATAAAAGTTAAAATTAATAGACTCTTTTATCTTATTTGGGAGATTCTCTAATCAACAACCATCTCTATGCACAACGGCATGGGCATATCTACCTTATAGAAAGGGGTGTCTAGTGACCCCCTTTCATCAAAAATTATATTGTATATATAGGTCAAACTTTAATTCAATTATGATATATACAAGTTTTGACAAATTTTAACACAAGTTGTACGCTTATTGTAGTGGTTAAGAAGTTCCTAAACTTGTTGGAGGTTGTGTGTTCTATTCTTGATAGCAACATTAACTTCTTTTACTTTATATTCTAACACCATTTAGTAAAACTCCTGGGTCCCCCACTGCATAACGTGATGATACAACATCTCACTCATGTTTTCTCATATAACTTATTGGGGTATAGAACATCTTCAACTAAGTGGATCCACTAAGCACTGCCTGAAGGCACTTAGTATTCATCTAAAAGTATAATCATGTACTCATGTTGCCATACTTGACTTATGAGGAATGTAAGTTGTCTAAACTCATCCTCATATCGGTGCTCAATACTATTCTCAATAATATATACCTCCTGCTCATATGTTTACAAAAATAACTTTTCCTCTTGTTTGAGATAATTGCACAAGGTACCCACTTAAAAGAGGTAACTGCTCTTGCAATATCTTTGAACTCATAAATCATTTAGAAATCAACAAAATAATATTTGATTCCTTCATGTAAAAAAATGAAACAATTAGAAACTACATAGTTCCTTTATACTCTTTCTCAAAATAATTTTTACCTTCTCAAAACTCGCTTTAAGACAACAATAAATGAATTTCAAAGACTCATTAAGACTTATAACTCAAAATAGGGTTCATGCTGAAATATAGAGCTAAACGAACCAACTAAAGGATCTTAATAACCATATAGAAAACTTAATACTCACAAATCAACAACTCGGAACTAAGAACTCAAAGATACTACTCCTCTCGAGAATACTTCATTTATAGAGTTCATGCAAAATTATGGGTATAAACGACTGATCTCAAGGATCTTACTAGAAATATAGACTCATGAATACAACTCTGCTCATTCTCATACTTACTTCCTCTGGACCTAGCTCAAAGTTATGGTTGAATACAAAAGACTTCTCAAAATGACTCAAAAGGACCTCTTGAAATTTTCTCTTAACTTTACTAATTGGAAATGTCAAATTTAAGAGATATGATAAGGATATAGGATCTTTCAATGATTAATGAAATTTTAGATAATAGTAATAAGAATAAAGTGATGACATGAATCGAAAAGCACTGGCGCAACAGAGAGGATGTTTTATTTTTTGTCATGAAATAATTTTTGAGACAGTGGACTATGTTTCCTCTCCGTGACGCAGAGTTGGGGTGATTGACTGGATAGAGAAAATAATAAGTGCCTCTGTGGTACGTGCATGAGCACAAATATTTGCTCGATCTTCTCTTCCTCTCTCAAACTCGATTCAATTCATAACAATGCAATTTCATTGCACAATATCAAGAATTCCATAAATTCATAACATTCTCAATGAAATCCATACAAAGTTCATCAAGAATAAACACATTCGCAAGACTCCTCACCTCAAGAACTCAACAAGACTCCATTATTAAAGAGTGAAGCTAAAACCTCAAAAACATCATCAATAGTCTCAATCAATAAACTTAAAGACAAAATTTATTGATGAAATTCACATGATTGGCGTGAGGGTGAACAAACTCAACACTATGAAAGCTTACATACTTTGATGAACAATTTTCTTGAAGAAACTTGAAGGATAATCTTGTAAGATGAACCCTAGACTTTGCACTTTTTATGTTCTTGAGCGTAAAAATTCAGGAGTCAATGAGAGAGCCTGATTATCAAAACTGATTTTTCTACAAGTGTACGGTAATTTATATGACCTCCTAAGGATTAAGAATAAAATACCCTTAAATAAATAGATAAGATGAGTTGCAAGTCAGAATATTTTTCCAACGAACGGTGAGATTTTGTATTCACTATGTAACACGAAGCCATCGCGGAGCTGCTGCCAAGTCAAACCAACTCTAGTAAATCAGTCATAACTTTTTATTCACACCTTTGATTGAGGCAAAAATTTGCGGGCCACCCTTAATTTTATAGTTCAGGGGTCACCTAACTATTTATGTGCTAAAAGATATGACCATTTCATATTTACCCAAAACTTAAAAAAATGGATGGGTGACTTGAAAAAGTCTCACTTTAGTTCTTTTTAAAACTATATGTGCTACATCTAGTGACCCTAACACCTAAAAAAATTTATAATAACTCAAAAAATCCCATTCACAATGAAAAAGGATTCGAGTCTTGACTTACAAAAATTTGGGGTGTTACAATTTCCATTCATAAAAGCTTTTTGCATCAAAGACTCTATTCACCAATAATGTTTCTGGGGATCATTAGGAGATAAGAAAAAAGGGGTGAGCTGGATTACTTGATTCAATAAAAGGTGTAGTTGTAGCAGTTGTTTCACTACTATGCGGCATTGCTAAAAAAATAAAGAGAGTGGGGCGCAATACTACTTCTCTGATACTGTTTGAGAATAAAATTGATTAGGAAAAAGAGAGAGTCGAAATTCTTTTGTTCATGAAAAAAGGAAAAATAAAATAATGAAAGCTTGTGGATTGAGGCCAAATTTTTGTTACATGTCTTGTGCACAATAAAGAAATAAAATGGTTGTAACTTTGATCTTCACTTTTATAATTCTAACAGTATCTTATGAACTTAAGTCATCAAGGCCCTCTTCAAGGTATCTGCATATTTGAATTAAATGCCTACACTAGAAGAAATTTATATATTTTGGATATAAAAAAATAGTTATGAAAACTTAATAAATACTTATATAAAATGATAAATATGAGGTACATTGTAGATTAAAATATGGTCTTGTGAACACGTAAGTTTTGACGTATTTATTTTACTCCTATAGTATATACTAAAGTATTTTCTTATATTTTATTTGTATTATGGGTTGTTTGTCTTTGATAGTATTACTTTTTTATTGGTCCAAATGACCTAATTTGACTGAATATGCTGAATTAGACCAAATTCTAATAGCCCAATCAATTTTGATCCGATCTAATAGAAATGGTCAAGATTGAATCTCAATCATTCATGATATTTTGATCCTAGAGCTTTTATTGAACACTACCAAAAATACAAAACACCATAAATCAAAATTTTCTATTTTGAATTTTATTTTCTTCTCCCATTTGCTTACATTTGATGTGGTTGGCCACTACCGCTGGCGGTCACAACCACTTGATCAAAAAAATCTCCAACAATTATATCATTTCTTCCTTTCACCCTCCTCTACACAAATCTACAAACCACTCATCCTTGTCCATAGACAAACTTCATAGATCTAAGAAAAACCAAACATAAATCTTCACATTTTTTTTATTTAAGGAGTTTCGATCGTCTCCATCCAATACCCGCTACATAAATGTGGAGAGCTCTTCAAGGCTATCCTTTGATATAAATTTTATGTACAAAATTCATCAGAAAAATTTCCGGTGAAGTTCTTAGGCGACCCCCCATTCACCCGAAATTTTATGTCAATCTTTTCCCACTCTCATCCTCTATTTAAATCTTTCAATATAATTTTTTAAATTATATAAGTCCTTTTGGTGTCGGATTTCTATTGTTTGTTAGTGTTCTTTAAGTTTTATATTGTTAAAGTTTTTATTTGTATTTTATTATTTTTACTTTTGTTTTTATTTTCTGCCTTATTTGTTGTGTTTGATCTTCAAAATCATTTAGATGTTTGTATTTTGTGTTAGTGGGTGATTTTCTTTTGATCTTTGGGTCTTGATCAAACAAGTCTACATTTTGGGAATGTTTTAAATATTTAGATGGTCCATTTAACTATTTTTCAATTAATGAATAAAAGAAATGGATCATCTAAAAGGGCAATGCAATATTTTAATTAATCTTATCTTGGAAGAAAAAGAAAAAAAAATTATACTGGTCATCTTGGGTGGCACATTGGGGAGGCAAAGAATCTAATGCATGCATTGGTTCTTAAGTTATCATGAAGAGAAGTGTTCAGTGGCAGATCCAGGATTTACAGGTTGTGTTTCTCACTTCCTTTAACATAAAATTATTTTCAATCACATAGTGTAAATAGAGCCATCAATTTGGGCTAAGCACGTTGGTTCGGCCTGGAAACCTGGGATTTAATAGAGGTGGACTAAGATTTTTGTAGTCTAATGAAGTAAATGATTTTAGCCCGGCCTGAATAAGTTTTCTCATTTGAGGGGCTTGAGAAATATCGATAGGGTCGGCGGCCCATAAGTCAATAAAATATTAATATTTAAAACTAAAGAGAGTCCAAACTTAAAACAATTAAGTTAATATTTCTATTTAGATATTTATACTTTTACTTTTAAAAAGCTTAATAAATATTATAAAAATAATTTTATTTGTGGATTTGAGTTAAGAAATAGTAACATTAACATCATATAATTATATTATTTTGTCGATATATATTATGATATTTTTAAATTATAATTTATAATTTAATTTTATAATTATAAAAAGAACATTTTAATAAAAACATGCTTGGCCCGGCAAGCTTGTATCCCACGTACTTGTGGATTGGGCCAACCGTTTTCTGGCCCACACCAAAAATGTACTAGCCCGGACTGGCTGTAAAATATCAAAGCATGTATGGGTTAGCCCGGATGGGGTGGGCTAGACCATATTGATAGCTTTAAGTGTAAACATATACTAACTTAAACTCTGTAATAAAAAAGATAAATTATACTAACTCAAACTCTTTAATAAAAAAAAGGAAAAAGTTTATTTCAAAAGTATTCGAAAAAAATCTTTTTAAGCACAAAACACTAAATATGTGAGACTCTAAAGTCTAAACCTATTTATAAAGTAACAAAAAAATATGTAAAATCGATTTTAAGACGTAAGAGTAATAGTCTTAGCGCATAAGCAATGAAAATCTCACAACCTAATTCTCTAACTTTTTTTCATTATCCAACTTTAATCAAACATCAAATCATATTAGCTTACTTTGGTATTTTGATTTTGAAAAAAAAAATCTTGAAATGTGTTATTAGGCTAGTTGTTTTCTCTTAGAAACAAGAAGAAAAACAATGATTTCGTCATTTTGTTCAAAGAACAAATCTCAAAAGCGGGCAGAGGAAAAGGTTTTAAAGCATTGGAAAACCATAAAAATTAAAAAAAATAATTAATTAGTCAACCTAAACTAATTAAGAATAGGAAAAGTCAAAACATGTACAAAATTCTAAGTAAAAGAATTCTTAATTAAAAAAAAAGAAAAAAGTAAAAAAAAATGTGCAAAATTCGCTAGAAAAATGTAACGACCTGTTTAGTCGTTTTGAGCAGCGGATTTTATTTCTAGAAAACTGGCTGAGACGACGGACCCCACGACGGACCCTCATGGGCACGACGGACCGTCGCAGGGTCTCGTTTCAAAACACTTAGAAATTCTGAAATTAGGTACTGAAATCCACTCTCTGAACTTCGTGACGACATGGCAGGACGGACCGTCGTGGGCACGACGGACCGTCACAGACCCTTTAATAGAATTGAGTCTCTGAACTCTGTAACGGAAGCAGCAGGACGGACCGTCGCAGGCACGACGGGCCGTGAAAGACTGCGTAATCCCAGGCTGGGTCGGATTTCTTTAAATGTTTTAAGGGACGTTTTTGACTATTCATGCTTTAATTATAAAGTTAGTGGGTTAATGTTAATAAATCTAATTACTTGGGGGTTAAAGGAGGTAACCTTGAGTTAATTAGTGGGTTATTATTGCCATCTTTTATACTTAATTATAAGCTAATTAGGGTAAAAGAAAGAGGGTTTGAATAAGAAAAATAGAAAGAACAAAGAGAGAGAGAGAGAGTCGAATGAGAAAGAGGATCGAAACAAGGAAGAAAGAAACAAAGCTTTGGGAAATTGCTTGCTTGATCACGAATCTTCGGTGGAGGTAGGTTATGGTTTTTATGCTATTCGTAGTAAACTCTTAGTAGCGAATGATATGTATTGGTAGTATTGTAAACCCTTCTATATGCTTAATTGTATGCTTGCATGAATGTGATTATATAATTGTGATAAAATAAGCATGATGAAGCTATTGAATCCTAAATCTTGAAAGATATGATGATGCCTTGGTATGAAAGAAGTCTTGATGAACGAAAGTAGTGAGATTAGGGGATCGGGTGCCACGTTCCGGTACCAGGATAGAAATAGAGGATCGGGTGCCACGTTCTGGTACCAGGATAGAATGAGGATCGGAGTGTCACGTTCCGACACCAGGATAGTATATGGATCGGGTGCCACGTTCCGGTACCAGGATAGAATGAGGATCGGAGTGTCACGTTCCGACACCAGGATAGTATATGGATCGGGTGCCATGTTCCGGTACCAGGATAGTATATGAGGATCGGAGTGTCACGTTCCGACACCAGGATAGTATATGGAGCAGAGTGTCATGTACCAACACGAGGGGAATAAAGATAATGAATCTTGAAATATGTTAATATACTCAATCTAATGAACCTAATTCCCAAATGAGTATGGTATTGAGGCTTGAGACCTCATGTGTGAACTTGACGGTTCTTATTCATGATTATGGTACTTGTTGTTGCTACATGTTGAGTATTGTAGTTGATTTACGATATTACTTGATATATATTGTTCTCTATCTTGAGTTGGCCGATGATACCTACTCAGTACTTGTTTTTGTGCTGACCCCCTACTTTTATGTTTTCTTCTTTGTTATTTGTGGAGTGCAGCCAACGTGCCGTCGTCTTCAACTCAACCGCAATTCTAGCCAGTCTTCGTCACACCGGATCTTCAGGTGAGCTAATGCTTCTAGCTTGGACAGGATCTCTTCCTCATGTCTTGATGCCTTGAAGTTCAGGCATGGACTAGCTTTTACTTGTTTTAGCTTCTTAGAATACTCTTAGTTTAGTAATTTGATCATAGATGTTCTTGTGATTATGACTTCCAGATTTTGGGGAATAATAGATGTTGAATTTTAGAAGTTATTGAATTGGTTTTTATTAATGAGTTTAAGTCTTCCGCATTACTTTCTGTTGATATTACATTGAAATGTTAGGGTTTAGATTGGTTGGTTCGCTCACATAGGAGGGTAAGTGTGGTGCCAGTCGCGGCTCGGTTTTGGGTCGTGACAAACTTGGTATCAGAGCATTAGGTTCGTTGGTCTCATCACACAAGAACGAGTCTAGTAGAGTCTTAAGGAACGGTAGGGGGACGCCTTTACTTTTCTTTGAGAGGCTATAAGACTTTAGGAAATTCCATTCTTTCTTTCTTTCTTTCATGCTATTACTTGGATCCAATTGGTATCTAGGTGATACAAATTGGTATCTGACCATTTTCACTCTATTTCGCAGATGGTTAGAACTAGAGCAACAACCGCGCCAACACCGACACCGGCAAGACAAGAAGCGTCTGAGCCAGCCACTAGGGCTGTAGCTCGAAGAGGAGTAGTGGCAAGAGGCCGTGGAAGAGGTCGTGGGAGGATGTCCTCTAGAGGAAGAGGACAAGCACCTATCCCATCTGGTACTAGGGCGGTGACTCCTCCACCAACTGAGGAAGTGGTAAGAGAGGGTGAGGAAGGGGGGAATGAACAAGTGCAGAATGAGGAATTGCCACCCCAACCTACCCCAGAGATGATTAATCAGGTTCTTGCTTATCTTAGCGGGTTATCTGACCAGGGCCAGACACCTCCAGTGTTCTCTGCACCAGCACCTCAGGTTCCAGAGGTACAACATGCAGCTACTATGGCTCCCCGCATGGATGCCTCATTGGAAATAGGCACGTTTCCCCGTCTGACTACAGGGCCTATAATGACAAATGATCAGCATGAACTTTTCAGTAAGTTCTTGAAATTGAAACCTCCAGTCTTCAAGGGTGCTGAATCTGAGGATGCCTACGATTTTCTGGTTGACTGTCATGAGCTACTACACAAGATGGGTATAGTAGAACGGTTTGGTGTTGAGTTTGTGACTTATCAGTTTCAAGGAAACGCCAAAATGTGGTGGCGGTCACATGTTGAGTGTCAACCAGCAAAGGCACCACCTATGACTTGGCCCTCATTCTCTAGTTTGTATATGGAGAAGTATATCCCCCGAACTTTGAGGGATAGGAAAAGAGATGAGTTCTTGAGCCTAGAGCAAGGTTGGATGTCGGTTACTGAATATGAGGCTAAGTTTCGTGCATTATCTAGGTATGCCACGCAACTTTGTTTCAGTCCACAAGAGCGGATTCGCCGTTTTGTGAAGGGGTTGAGGTCAGAATTGCGGATTTCAGCCTTACAGGTAGCGGCTACGGCAAAATCCTTTCAAGAAGTGGTAGACTTCGTGATAGAGGTAGAAGGAGTGAAACCAGATGACTTCACCATGGCATCGACATCAAAAAGGTTTCGAAAGGGAGGTGAGTTTAATGGTTCTTACTCTAGAGGACAGGGTTCAGGAGGTTACTCAGTCCGACCAATTCAGTCTTCACTACAGACTGTAGTTGGGGGTCCACCTCAGACCGGTCAACACTTCTCTGAGAGACCTATGCTTGACTCCAGAGAATGTTATGGATGTGGGGAGACTGGACATATTAGGAGGAATTGTCCAAAACAGAGTTATTGACCCCCAATAGCTAGAGGTAGAGGTGGTCATGGTAGAGGCCGTTATTCTGGAGGACGTGGTGGTCGAGATAATGGTGGTCACCAAAACGGCCGGGGTGATGGGAAAACTGGAGCCACTACAGCACAACATGGTAGGGGCAACGGACAGACGAGTAATGGGGCCCATTGTTACGCTTTCCCTGGGCGGTCTGAAGCGGAGACATCTGATGTTGTCATCACAGGTAATCTTTTGGTTTGTGATTGCATGGCTTCTGTATTGTTTGATCCTGGATCCACATTTTCTTATGTATCTTCCTCATTTGCTAATGGTTTTAACTTACATTGTGAATTGCTCGACATGCCTATTCGTGTTTCTACTCCGGTGGGTGAGTCTGTGATAGTTGAAAAGGTATATAGGTCTTGTTTGGTGAATTTTGTAGGGAGCAATACTCATGTAGATTTGGTTATCTTAGAAATGGTTGACTTCGATGTAATTCTGGGTATGACTTGGCTTTCTCCAAATTTTGCAATCTTGGATTGTAATGCTAAAACCGTGACGTTAGCCAAGCCTGGGACAGATCTGTTAGTGTGGGAGGAAGACTACACTTCAGCTCCGGTTCGTATCATCTCCTTTCTTCGTGCTAAGAGAATGGTTAGTAAAGGGTGTTTAGCTTTCTTGGCACATCTCAGGGATGACACTACCCAAGTACCTCCAATTGAGTCGGTTTCGGTAGTCCGTGAGTTTCTGGATGTGTTCCCTGCAGATCTTCCTGGTATGCCACCGGATAGAGATATTGACTTTGGCATTGATTTGGAACCGGGTACTCGCCCCATTTCTATACCCCCTTATAGAATGGCCCGCACGGAGTTAAGAGAGTTAAAGGCCCAACTTCAAGAGTTGTTGAGCAAAGGCTTCATTAGACCAAGTGCATCTCCTTGGGGTGCTCCGGTGTTATTTGTGAAGAAGAAGGATGGAAGTTTTCTGATGTGCATAGACTATAGACAACTGAATAAGGTAACTATTAAGAATAAGTATCCTCTTCCTCGCATTGATGATTTATTCGATCAGTTACAAGGTGCTTGCACCTTCTCGAAAATTGATTTGAGATCTGGTTATCATCAATTGAAAATACAGGTAACGGATGTGCCCAAGACTGCTTTTCGGACCAGATATGGGCATTATGAGTTTTTAGTAATGTCTTTTGGGCTTACAAATGCCCTTGCCGCTTTAATGAGCTTGATGAATGGGATTTTTAAGCCATATTTGGATCTCTTTGTCATTGTATTCATTGATGATATATTGGTATACTCAAAGAGCAAGAAGGAACATGAGGAGCATTTGAGAATTGTATTGGAAATGTTGAGGGAGAAAAAGCTTTATGCCAAATTCTCCAAGTGTGAGTTTTGGCTAGATTTAGTGTCCTTCTTAGGGCACGTGGTTTCTAAGGATGGGGTGATGGTGAATCCATCTAAGATTGAAGCAGTGAAGAATTGGGAAAGACCTACTAATGTTACAGAGATAAGGAGCTTTGTTGGTCTAGCTAGCTACTACCGCCGATTTGTCAAGGGTTCTCTTCTATTGCTTCCCAATTGACAAGCTTGAATAAGCAGAATGTTCCATTTGTATGGTCGGACGAGTGTGAGGAAAGCTTTCAGAAGCTCAAGACCTTGTTGACTACTGCACCAATTCTTACCTTGCCAGTAGAAGGTAAGAATTTCATTGTTTATTGTGATGCATCCTATTCTGGTTTGGGTGCAGTGCTAATGCAATAGAAGAACGTAATTACTTATGCTTCAAGGCAATTAAAAGTGCATGAACGTAACTATCCAACTCATGATTTGGAATTGGCCGCGGTAGTGTTTGCATTAAAGCAATGGAGGCACTATTTATATGGGGTTAAGTGTGAGGTCTATACAGATCATCGTAGCATACATTATGATTTTACTCAGAAGGATTTGAACTTGAGACAGAGGAGATGGATGGAACTACTGAAGGACTACGATATCACAATCTTGTATCATCCGGGAAAAGCTACTGTCGTGGCAGATGTTTTAAGTAGAAAGGCGGGAAACATGGGGAGTCTAGCTCACTTGCAAGCTTCTAGAAGCCCATTGTCTAGAGAGGTTCAGATTCTGGCTAATGACCTTATGAGGTTAGAAGTAAATGAGAAGGGAGAATTTCTAGCTTGTGTGGAGGCAAGGTCTTCCTTCCTTGACAAGATTAAGGGAAAGCAGTTTAATGATGAGAAATTGATCCGGATCCGAGATAAAGTGTTGCAAAGAGAGGCCAAAGGAGCAACAATCGATGAGAAAGGTGTTTTGAGGATTAAGGGAAGGGTATGTGTACCCCGCATCGATGATTTGATCAACACTATTCTGACAGAGGCTCATAGTTCAAGGTATTTGATACATCCGGGTGCAACCAAGATGTACCGTGACCTAAACCAACACTTTTGGTGGAGTAGAATGAAGCGTGATATTGTTGATTTTATTGCTAAATGTCCAAACTGTCAACAAGTAAAGTATGAACACCTGAGGCCCGGAGGAACACTTCAGAGAATGCCCATTCCTGAATGGAAGTGGGAGAGAATTGCAATGGATTTTGTGGTTGGTCTTCCAAAGACAATGGGTAAGTATGACTCTATTTGGGTGATTGTTGATAGGTTAACTAAGTCTGCTCATTTCATTCCGGTCAAGGTGACTTACAATGCAGAGAAGTTAGCCAAGATCTATATCTCAGAAATCGTTCGATTGCATGGAGTTACACTCTCCATTATATCAGATAGAGGTATTCAGTTTACCTCTAAGTTTTGGAAAACATTGCATGCTGAATTAGGTACTAGGTTGGATCTTAGTACCGCATTCCACCCTCAGACCGATGGTCAGTCAGAGCGAACGATTCAAGTGTTGGAGGATATGCTTCGTGCATGTGTGATAGAATTTGGTGGCCATTAGGATAGCTTCTTACCTTTAGCGGAGTTTTCAAACAATAATAGCTATCACTCAAGTATTGATATGGCTCCATTTGAAGCATTGTATGGGAGAAGATGTAGGTCTCCCATTGGTTGGTTTGATGCATTTGAGGTTAGACCTTGGGGTACTGACCTTTTGAGGGATTTATTAGAGAAAGTGAAATCTATTCAAGAAAAGCTTTTAGCGGCGCAAGGTAGGCAAAAGGAATATGCAGATCGAAAGGTTAGAGACTTGGAGTTTATGGAGGGTGAGCAAGTCTTGCTGAAGGTTTCGCCCATGAAAGGGGTGATGTGGTTTGGTAAAAGAGGTAAACTAAGCCCAAGGTATATTGGTCCCTTTGAAGTACTTAAGCGAGTACGCGAGGTGGCTTATGAGTTAGACTTGCCTCCAGGTCTGTCCGGAGTGCATCCGGTATTTCATGTGTCTATGTTGAAGAGATACCATGGGGATGGAAACTACATCATTCGTAGGGATTCAATTCTGCTTGATGAAAATTTGTCTTATAAGGAGGAGCCTGTTGCTATTTTAGGTAGAGAAGTTCGCAAGTTGAGGTCAAGAGAGATTGCATCCATCAAAGTTCAATGGAAGAATCGACCAGTCGAAGAGGCCACTTGGGAGAAGGAGGCTGATATGCGAGAAAGATACCCACACCTGTTTACAGATTCAGGTACTCCTTCTCGCCCTTGTTTTTCTTCTTGTGATCGTTCGGGGACGAACAATGGGTAAATTGGTATCTATTGTAACGACCTGTTTAGTCGTTTTGAGCAGCGGATTTTATTTCTGGAAAACTGGCTGAGACGACGGACCCCACGACGGACCTCCATGGGCACGACGGACGTCGCAGGGTCTCGTTTCAAAACACTTAGAAATTCTGAAATTGGGTACTGAAATCGACTCTCTGAACTTCGTGACGACATGGTAGGACGGACCGTCGTGGGCACAACGGACCGTCACAGACCCTTTAATAGAATTGAGTCTCTGAACTCTGTGACGGAGCAGCAGGACGGACCGTCGCAGGCACGACGGGCCGTCACAGACTGCGTAATCCCAGGCTGGGTCGGATTTCTTTAAATTTTTAAGGGACGTTTTTGACTATTCCTGCTTTAATTATAAAGTTAGTGGGTTAATGTTAATAAATCTAATTACTTGGGGGTTAAAGGAGGTAACCTTGAGTTAATTAGTGGGTTATTATTGCCATCTTTTATACTTAATTATATGCTAATTAGGGTAAAAGAAAGAGGGTTTGAATAAGAAAAATAGAAAGAACAAAGAGAGAGAGAGAGTCGAACGAGAAAGAGGATCGAAACAAGGAAGAAAGAAACAAAGCTTTGGGAAATTGCTTGCTTGATCACGAATCTTCGGTGGAGGTAGGTTATGGTTTTTATGCTATTCGTAGTAAACTCTTAGTAGCGAATGATATGTATTGGTAGTATTGTAAACCCTTCTATATGCTTAATTGTATGCTTGCATGAATGTGATTATATAATTGTGATAAAAATAAGTATTATGAAGCTATTGAATCCTAAATCTTGAAAGATAACCCTAATCTACTTTGTTAATGATGATGCCTTGGTATGAAAGAAGGCTTGATGAACGAAAGTAGTGAGATTAGGGGATCGGGTGCCACGTTCTGGTACCAGGATAGAAATAGAGGATTGGGTACGTTCCGGTACCAGGATAGAATGAGGATTGGAGTGTCACGTTCCGACACCAGGATAGTATATGGATCGGGTGCCACGTTCCGGTACTAGGATAGAATGAGGATCAGAGTGTCACGTTCCGACACCAGAATAGTATATGGATTGCGTGCCACGTTCCAGTACCAGGATAGTATATGAGGATCGGAGTGTCACGTTCCGACACCAGGATAGTATATGGAGCGGAGTGTCACGTACCGACACGAGGGGAATAAAGATAATGAATCTTGAAATATGTTAATATACTCAATCTAATGAACCTAATTCCTAAATGAGTATGGTATTGAGGCTTGAGTCCTCATGTGTGAACTTGACGGTTCTTATTCATGATTATGGTACTTGTTGTTGCTAAATGTTGAGTATTGTAGTTGATTTACGATATTACTTGATATATATTGTTCTCTATTTTGAGTTGGCCGATGATACCTACTCAGTACTTGTGTTTGTACTGACCCCCTACTTTTTTGTTTTCTTCTTTGTTATTTGTGGAGTGCAGCCAACATGCCGTCGTCTTCAACTCAACCGCAATTCTAGCCAGTCTTCGTCACACCGGATCTTTAGGGTGAGCTAAAGCTTCTAGCTTGGACTGGATCTACTTCCTCATGTCTTGATGCCTTGAAGTTCCGGCATGGACTAGCTTTTACTTGTTTTAGCTTCTTAGAATACTCTTAGTTTAGTAATTTGATCATAGATGTTCTTGTGATGATGACTTCCAGATTTTGGGGAATAATAGATGTTGAATTTTAGAAGTTATTGAATTGGTTTTTATTAATGAGTTTAAGTCTTCCGCATTACTTTCTGTTGATATTACATTGAAATGTTAGGGTTTAGATTGGTTGGTTCGCTCACATAGGAGGGTAAGTGTGGGTGCCAGTCGCGGCTCGGTTTTGGGTCATGACAAAAAAGTAAAAAAAAAATCACTGGAAAATATATTTAAAAACGGGAGAAAATTCGTTGAAGAAGATTTTGGGCTTGATTGAATTCGAACACTCGCCGAATAGCTTCTCACTCCTTATCATTCAAAGGAAAACCAGCGCACTCACAACTACTTTTTTTCAATGAGTACTTATTTATATCTAATAATGCAATTTTCATATTTTTTGTATATACATACAAAAAAATTGAAGTCAATGTGTGCTCGAGCACCCAGAACTACCTACGTGGATCCGCCCCTGGTGGTGTTAATATTCAACATCGATTTAAACTCATTCTTCTTTTATTTCAAGGAGGAACAAGAAAGAAAAGAACAACAAAAAAGGAAGAAAAAAAGAAGACCAGAGGGGAAATTAGAAGAATTAAAATCATAAAAATAAAGAGTAGTAAGTTTTCTTCTAAAAAAGGAACAAAACATATTTCATCTTTGTGTGATTTTATGATTCAACTAATTTTCTTCCACTGTTTGATCATCAACTTTAGGTATTTCATTCTACATTTCACAATGTAATCTTAAATTCATATTTCATATTTCTTTTGCATTTTGATCAAGTTATTTGTATTCAGTTTGTTTTTAATTTGGTTAAGTCTATTGTGATTCTTATCTAATTATGGCTTGTTATCATGTGCATATATTTTTATTACTAATGTGGTGTTTCGTTTAATTTTTACCTCATCGTAGAATTGATAAGTAAACTCATGCATTGCAAAATAAAAAAAATCTCAAAGTTTTTTTTATTTTATTTTTAGTTTTTGGTCATTTTAAGAAAAAAAGTTAAGATTTTTTTATTTTTTTTTTGCGAAACAACACAAAAATCTAAACTTTTTTTGCAAAAAATGTAAATCTGGTCATTTGCAAAAAATATAAATATGATCATTTTATAAATTATGTTATTTTCTCTTAAATAAATATATGAAAAATGGTTATTGAAACAAAAAATGCAAAATCAGTTACTTTTGATTAGTAATTTAACTATCAGATAAAAATGACTAAATGCACTTTTCTTTGAAAAGAGAACAATGTGACAGTTTTGTGCAAAACCAAAAATTTCATTCAAATGGTCATTTCTGAGATTGTATCAATATGAAAAACAATTAGTATATCACTACTTGTTTTAAAAGGGGCTTGGTATTATTTTACTTTCTTTTTCTTTTTCGTTGTGATTGCCGATTCTTGATACTTACACTATTTCATTTTTTTGTAGAAAAAAATATTAATTAGCTAAAAGAAAATGGGAAAGATCATTTTCATATCTATTTGTTTCAAAAAGTTCATTTATTCATTAATTTATTTTTCGTTATTAATCAAAATTTGAGTCATTAGTTATTAGTATTATAATATATATATATATATATATATATATATATATATATTATTTTGATTTTCTCACTTTGAAATGACACCAACTCTGGAAAAATTACCAGCTTCAAGGGGAAAGAGTCTAGTGTTTGGGTTGTTAATCTCTGCAGTAAAAACCTATAATCCAAAAGAGTATAGATGCCAAAAAATCGTGGAACTTCTCAAGATCAACCAAATAGAGAAGGAGAGTTTAAAAAATGGGTGGGTCTCATTGGACTTTCTATACAAAAGGTATGGCCAAAAGGGTGGATTAAAAAACCACTGGTACCAACTTAACGACAAGGGGGTGCAGAGACTTGGAAGGCGAATGGATGTTTTTCCTTTATGGTCGCATTTATGGGCTCATTGTTCTCCCCAAACTCTACAAACATATCGACATTCCTTTGGCTGGGTGGTGAAGGCTTAGACCTCCATGGAAAGTCCTATTATCAGTCTCTTGGCAGATATGTTTCGGTGCATTAACTAAATGCATAAATGGAGAAATGTAGTTTGAAGGCTGCAACATCTTGCTGCAAATATGGTTTTTGGAACATCTTTATGACCATGATCTTGTGTCCAAGCTTACTCCACACTGGTGTAATATGTTTCCTCCCATAAGGAAAGGGAATAAAAAATGGATTTTCAAAATGGATATTTAACATGTGAAAAGAAACTTTTGATGATCACGACTGATGAAATAGTATGGAATTAGTACTGGTTCCCACCTAAGGATATCATTTTCATCTCTATTGATATATCATTTTTTGTTGATTAGGCTTAGAGGTATTCAGTCGTATACCCCACTTAATATTATGTGTCAACTGGATAGGGTTCAAAATCCCACCAAATGATGATATTAGTAGATTACCCCGTCTGATTTTGACTTTAATAAAGAACATATTCTGAATATATTGTACTGGAGTATAATTTCTAAGCAAAGTGAAACGGTTGTGGAGAAAGATAAAGGAAAAGTGGTTCCTGGGTACGTATCGTGGTTTCGCGATTCATTGACATTTGGTGAAACTCCCAAAGGATCCAGTAGGAAAAAAAGACTAGCACGTCATAAGGTAGTTCGAAAATGATTTGGAGAAGGCCAAAGCCACATTGACCGACAAGATGCTCAAGTCCAAAGATGAATAAACCACCAATTGGAATCACAAGATGTGGAGGGGGAATTGAAGAATGTTGAGGGGACATTAGCTCGGTTAGAGGAAGAGTTGGATTGTAGAATTCACTTGGCCCATCAGATTAAAAGAGAACGGGGCTTTTAGATTTCTCAATTGAAGAGGGACGCATTGTCATCTGAAGAGGTTGTGCCCTATAAAAAGGGAGAACTTAAGTGGAAGAAGGATAAATTGAGAAATAAAGGTCATGTTTGGATGTATTTACATGATCAACTTAAGCACAATTAGAAGAACATAAAAATGGAAATCAGTCATTGTGTTAATATAGAAGAGGTAAAAAGACGAATGATCATTGAGAGAGCAATACTTCTCCATCAACTTGAAGCAGCAGTGGAGAGAGATACCCTCTTAAGGAACAATCTTGGTGATCATCAGGTTTGGTTATGGGAAGGACTAGGCGTCAGGTTCATCAGCTGGCAAACAAAACCTCTTATGTTATTAAAAATCATCGGTGTATGAATGATCCAGAAATGGCTAAGAAAGCAGAGGCCATTGTTCCCCATCTGCCAAAGGTGTTGCTGAATTTATTAAAGACCTTGGGAGGACAACTAAAGCCCCACAAATATAATGAAGATTGAAGAAGAGTTAAACTATTTTTTGTTTTTTGTTTCATATTGTTTTGTTTAAGACTCAGTGCTTTTTCTTTAAAGTTTGATTTTCAAAGAGACCATGTTGATTATAGTTGTGCTCAAACCCCTTTGATTTTTCGTTTTGTTTAAAGTCTTTTTGAAATAAATGAAAGGGCTATCTAAATTTCTAAATTAATGTTGTTGAGCTTTCTAAATTTCTGAACTACATAATGCTCTAATTCATGTAAAAACATGATAAGTAGTAAACCTCCAAATAGTTTGGTCAAAAAAAAATGAAGACAATTGGCAAAGCAAAACTGGAATGAGAAAATGGCTTTCTGAACTTATGTGACTATGTGATTAACAAATGTGTAATTGATGTGTAAAATCGTCTAACCCCTAACGAGTTTGTTCATTTCTCTTTAGTTTAGGGTAAACTAGCAGAACACCCACACTTTACCAGTTCTAAGGTAAGAGCATCAATGACAACCAATACTGAAAATGTGGTGAATCAGGTGGATACTCTAGTTGATTCAACCACAAGAGAGTCTGTCACTATTAAAGAAAATCGTACATTAGACATGATATGGCACCGTTGTGGAAAGCCTGGGCCAATGGACAAGAACCACCAGCGTCTATTCCTGGTTTTCTTGAGATTACTAGTATCCAATCTTTATTTTCTCACGTCCCGATATCAAAACATTTCTTCCCTCCAAGGTATGGTTCATTTGATAATTGTGGGGCTGAACCATCAACAATGCGCCCTTAAGGCATACCATTCAAGAATAATCCTACTGTCACGAGAGTTGCATCAGACTATACTCTCTCACAACCAACTATGATGCATAGATCAACTCAAGACGGACATATCACCGCCCATCCAGTGCAGTACTATATTCTTGGAATAACATTAAGGGGCCCTAATTCTATTCAAACTAGCTCCCTTATTAATGTTGAGATAACCACTCAAGGATCAAAGCAAGGGGAAATGTTGAAAAAATGAAAAGCATCCAGCAATACATGAAAAGTATTAAAGGTATAGGAGGGCGCAAAAGTGTTATGTTCAAAGACTTGTGTATGTTCCCAAATTTCCACCTACCACCTGGATTAAAAACCGCTATGTTTGATAAGTATGATAGGCATGGTTGTCCCAGAACTCACCTCAAAAGATACTGCAATCAACTTAGGGTACGGGGGTAAAGAGAAACTACTCATGGCTTAATTTGGTGAAAGCCTGACTGGTATTTCCCCAAAATGGTTTATAGACCAAGAGATCTCCCGCTGGCTCATCTGGGATGATATGGATCAAGATGTTTTTAGAAAATTTTAGTACAATGTTGAATGTTTCAGAGTGTATTCTATCTATCCAATGGAAAGGAATTCTAGTTGTCCTTACCCACCAGTTTAGGGACAATCTAGCTTTTCTCATCATTACTACCCTTATGTCCCTCAATATCCACTATCTCCATCTTCATACACGGTCTTCAATACTTAGTCATATGTGGATTCTCCAAATCACCCACATTTTTGGGCCCCCACTCAAGGAATACTTCACCCACAACGACCCCTTACAACCCTCCTCCTACGCAAATTATGCTCAAGAGTAGGGATAGAATAGAAAATTCACTCCATTGGAAGAGGCATACTGTCACGATCCAAAACGAGCCGCGAGTGGCACCCACACTTATCCTACTATGTGAGCGAACCAACAATTCTAAACCCGAATCTTTACCAATATTTCAACCATAATGAACAAAATATAATGCGGAAGATCCAAAACTCATTAACGAAATCAATTAAACAAATTCTAAAGTTTAGTACTTATTATTACCAAATCTGGAAGTCATCACACCAAGAACATCTATCCTCAAATTTCTAAATCTAAGAGTATTTAAGAAGCTAAAATAAGTAAAAGGGATGGTCCATGTCCTAACTTCAAGACATCAAGACGTGAAGGAGAGAATCCAGTCCGAGCTAGGAATAATAGCTCACCCTGAAATCTGATATGCTGGAGACTGGCTAGAGTTGCGGACGAGTCGAAGTTGATGGCACGTTTGTTGCACTCCACAAATAACAAAGAGAAAAATACAAGTAGGGGTCAGTACAAGGAACACGTACTGAGTAGGTATCATCGGCCAACTCAAAATAGAAAGCAATATATATCGAATAATAATATAAAATCAACTACCGTACTCAACAGGTGACAACAACAAGTACAATAACCATTAGCCACAACGCCAAGAACACCTATGAGGACTCAAGCCTCCACACCATACTCATTTAGGAAATAGGTTCTTTAAATTCGAGTATATTAACATAATTTCAAGATTCATTCTCTTCATTCTTCTTGTGTCAAAACGTGACACTCCGAACCCCTACTACTACGTGTCGGAACGTGACACTCCGATCCTCTAATACTACGTGTCGATACGTGACACCCTATCCCCTAATACTACGTGTCGGAACGTGACACTCTGATCCCCTAATACTACGTGTCGGTACGTGACACCCGATCCCCTAATATTACGTGTCGGAACGTGACACCCGATCCATTAATCTCATTATTTTAGTTCATCAAGCCTTCTTTTATGTCAAGGCATCATCATTAATAGAGAGGATTTAAGGTTTAAGATTCAACAGCCCCATCATTCTAATCCATCAAAATTACCTAATCACAGTATGCAACCACACAATTAAGCATTAGAAAACTTTACAATACCACCCAATACATATCAATCGCTATTTAGAGTTTACTATGAATTAGCATAAACCATAACCTACCTCCACCGAAGAATCGTGATCAAGCAAGCTACATCCCCAATGTCCTTGCTTTCTTCTTCGTCCTCTCTCTTTTCTCGCTCGTTCTCCCTCTCTCTGTTCTTTTTATTTTTCCTTCCCCAAATTCTTTTTCTTTTACCCTAATTATCATATAATTAAGTATAAAAGATGGTAAAAGTAACCCACTATTTATTTCAAGGTTATCTCTTTTAACCCCCAAGTAATTAAATTATTAAACTTACCCCACTAATTTCATAATTATAGTCATGAATACTCCAAAACACCCCTTAAAAACTTTTAGCAAAAATTCGACCCAGTTGGGGTTACGCAGCTCGTGACGACCCATCGTACCTGCGATGGTCCGTCCTACAGGTCCGTCACAAAGTTCTGAGAGTCAAATTCAGTAAAGGGATTTGTGACGGTCCATCGTATCTACGACGGTCCGTGCTGCAGTTCCATCGTGAAGTTCAGAAAGTCGATCTCAGTACCCAAATTTCAGAGTTGAAGTGTTTTGGAACGAAGACCCTCGACGGTCTGTCGTGACCATGATGGTCCGTCGTGTGATCCGTTGACACAGTCAGTTATTATCAAAAATAATTCTACTGCTCGAAACAACTAAACAGGTCGTTACAATAGATACCAATTTACCCATCTTTCGTCCTCGAACGATCACAAGCAGAATTACAAGGGCGAGAAAGAGTACCTGAATCTGTAAAAAGATGTGGGTATCTTTCTTGCATATCCGCCTCCTTCTCCCAAGTGGACTCTTCAACTGGCTGATTCTTCCATTGAACCTTGATGGATGCAATCTCCCTTGATCTCAACTTGCGGATTTCTCTATCTAAAATAGCAACAGGCTCCTCCTCATAAGACAAATTCTCATCAAGAAGAACTGAATCCCAGCGAATAATGTAGCTTCCATCCCCATGGTATCTTTTCAGCATAGACACATGAAATACCGGGTGCACTCTTGAGAGTCCTGGAGGTAATGCCAATTCATAAGTTACCTCCCCCACGCGCTTCAGAACCTCAAATGGACCAATATACCTCGGACTAAGCTTACCTCGCTTACCAAACCGCATCACCCCTTTCAGGGGTGAAACCTTCAGCAAGACTTGTTCACCCTCCATAAAATCCAAGTCCCTAACCTTTCCATCTGCATATTCTTTCTGCCTGTTCTGAACTGCTAGAAGCTTCTCCTGAATGAATTTTACTTTATCTAACGATTCCCTCAAGAGATCGGTACCCCATGGTCTTACCTCAAATGCATCAAACCAACCAATGGGAGACCTACATCTCCTCCCATATAGTGCCTTAAATGGGGCCATATCAATACTTGAGTTATAGATATTATTGTATGAAAACTCTGGTAAGGGTAAGAAGTTATCCCAATGACCACCAAATTCTATCACACATGCACGAAGCATATCCTCCAACACCTGAATAGTTCGCTCAGACTGTCCATCTGTCTGAGGGTGAAATGCAGTACTAAGATCCAACCTACTACCTAATTCAGCATGCAATGTTCTCCAAAACATAGAAGTAAACTGCGTACCTCTATCTGATATGATGGAAAGTAGAATTCCATGCAATCTAACAATTTCTGAGATATAGAGTTTGGCTAACTTCTCTGCATTGTAAGTCACATTGACCGGAATGAAGTGAGCAGATTTAGTTAATCTGTCAACAATTACCCAAATAGAATCAAACTTACCCAATGTCTTTGGAAGACCAACCACAAAATCCATTGCAATTCTTTCCCATTTCCATTCAGGAATGGGCATTCTCTGAAGTGTTCCTCCGGGCCTCTGGTGTTCATACTTTACCTGCTGACAATTCGGGCATTGGGCAACAAAATCAACAATGTCACGCTTCATTCTACTCCACCAAAAATGTTGCTTTAGGTCACGATACATCTTGGTTGCACCAGGATGTATAGAATATCCTGAACTATGAGACTCTGTAAGAATAGTGTGGATCAAATCATCCACACGGGGCACACATACCCTTCCTTTAATCCTCAAAACACCTTCCTCATCAATTATTGCCTCTTTAGCCTCTCCTCGCAATACCATATCTCGAATTCGGCTCATCTTCTCATCAGTAAACTGCTTTCCCTTAATCTTGTCAAGAAAAGAAGATCTTGCCTCCACACAGGCCAAAAATCCTCCTTTCTCTAGTACTTCCAGCCTCATAAAGTCATTAGCCAGAGTCTGAACCTCTCTAGCCAATGGGAGTCTAGAAACCTGTAAGTGGGCTAGACTTCCCATGCTCCCTGTCTTTCTACTTAAAGCATCTGCCACCACATTAGATTTTCCTGGGTGATACAATATAGTTACATCATAGTCCTTCAGTAGTTCCATCCATCTCCTCTGTCTCAAATTCAAATCTTTCTGAGTAAAGACATACTGTAAACTACGATGATCTGTATAGACTTCACACTTAACCCCATATAGATACTGTCTCCATTGCTTTAATGCAAACACGACTGCGGCCAACTCCAAATTATGGGTCAGATAGTTACGTTCATGCACTTTTAATTGCCTTGAAGCATAAGCAATCACATTCCTCTCTTGCATTAGCACTGCACCCAACCCATAATAAGATGCATCACAATAAACAATGAAATTCTTACCTTCCACTGGCAAGGTAAAAATTGGTGTGGTAGTCAACAAGGTCTTGAGTTTCTGAAAGCTTTCTTCACATTCGTCCGACCATACAAATGGAACACTCTGCTTAGTCAAGTTTGTCAGTTGGGAAGCAACCGAAGAAAATCCCTTGACAAATCAACGGTAGTATCTAGCTAGACCAACAAAGCTCCTTACCTCCGTAACATTGGTAGGTCTTACCCAACTCTTCACTGCTTCAATCTTAGAAGGATCCACCATCAACCCATCCTTAGAAACCACGTGCCCCAAGAAGGACACTGAATCTAGCCAAAACTCACACTTGGAGAATTTGGCATAAAGCCTTTTCTCCCTCAACAATTCCAATACAATTCTCAAATGCTCCTCATGTTCTTTCCTGCTCTTTGAGTATATCAGTATATCATCAATAAATACAATAACAAAAAGATCCAGATATGGCTTAAAAATCCCGTTCATCAGGCTCATGAAAGCAGCAGGGGCATTCGTCAGCCCAAAAGACATTACTAAGAATTCATAATGCTCATACCTGGTTCGAAAAGCAATCTTTGGCACATCAGCTGCCCGTATTTTCAATTGATGATAACCAGATCTCAAGTCGATTTTTGAGAAGGTACAAGCACCTTGTAACTGATCAAACAAATCGTCAATGCGAGGAAGAGGATACTTGTTCTAAATAGTTACCTTATTCAGTTCCTTGTAGTCTATGCACATCCGAAAACTTCCATCCTTCTTCTTCACAAATAAAACAGGAGCACCCCAAGGGGATGCACTTGGTCTAATAAACCCTTTACCTAACAACTCCTGAAGTTGGGCCTTTAACTCCCTTAACTCTGCTGGAGCCATTCTATAAGGGGGTATGGAAATGGGGCGAGTACCCGGCTCCATATCAATACAAAAATCAATATCCCTATCCGGTGGCATACCAGGAAGGTCTGCAGGAAACACATTCAGAAACTCATGGACTATCGAAACAGACTCAATCGAAGGTACTTGGGAAGTATCATCCCTGAGGTGTGCCAAGAGAGCTAAACAACCCTTACTAACCATTCTCTTAGCACTAAGGAAGGAGATGATACGAACAGGGGTGGAATTATAGTTACCCTCCCACACTAGCGGATCTGTCCCAGGCTTGGCCAATGTCACAGTTTTAGCATTACAATCTAAGATTGCAAAATTTAGAGAAAGCCAAGTCATACCTAGAATTACATCGAAATCAACCATCTCTAGAATAATCAAGTCTACATGAGTATTGTTCCCCACAAAAGTCACAAGACAAGACCTATACACCTTCTCAACTATCACAGACTCACCCAGTGGAGTAGACACCCGAATGGGCATGTCAAGCAAATCACAATATAAATCAAGACCAGTAGCAAATGAGGAAGATACATATGAAAATGTGGATCCAAGATCAAATAATACAGAAGCCATGCAATCACAAACAAAAAGATTACCTGTGATAACAGCATCAGATGTCTCCGCCTCAGACCTTCCAAGGAAAGCATAACAATGGGCCCTATCAGTTGTCTGCCTGTTGCCCCTAACATGTTGCGCTGCAGTAGCTCTAGTTTGCCCGCCACCCCGGTTGATTTGGTGACCACCATTACCTTGGACACCACGTCCTCCAGAATGGCGTCCTCTTCCATGACCACCTCTACCTCTGACTATTGGGGGTCTGTAACTCGGTTTTGGACAATATATCCTAATATGTCCAGTCTCCCCAAATCCATAACACTCTATGGGGTCAAGCATAGGTCTTTGTGAGAATGACGAAGCTTGGGGATAACCTCCAAACTCAGAGAAATGTTTACTGGTCTACGATGGACCCCCAGCTACAGCCTGCAGTGAAGACTGAATAGGTCGGGCTGTGTAACCTCCTGAACTCTTCCCTCTGGAGTAAGAATCACTAAACTCACCTCCCTTACGGAACTTCTTAGATGTCGACGCCATGGTGAAGTCGTCTGGCTTCACTCCCTCCACCTCTATCACAAAATCAACCACTTCCTGAAAGGATTTTGCTGCAGCAGCTACCTGTAAGGCTGGGATCTGCAAATCTGACCTCAATCCCTTCACCAAACGGCGAATCCGCTCTTGTGGACTGAAGCAAAGCTGGGTGGCATACCTAGATAGTGCATGAAACTTAGCCTCATAAGCGCTAATAGACATCCTGCCTTGCTCTAAGCTTAGGAACTCATCTCTCCGCTTGTCCCTCAAAGGCCGCGGTATATACTTCTCCATAAATAAGCTAGAGAATGATGCCCAAGTCATAGGTGGTGCCTGTGCTGGTTGACACTCAACATACAACCGCCACCACATTTAGGCATTCCCTTGAAACTGATAGGTCACAAACTCGACACCGAATCGTTCTACTATGTCTATCTTATGTAGTAGCTCATGACAATCAACCAGAAAATCATAGGCATCCTCAGATTCAACACCCTTGAAGACTGGAGGTTTCAACTTCAAGAATTTAGTGAAAAGTTCATGCTGATCACTCGTCATTATAGGCCCTGTAGTCAATCGAGGAAACGTGCCTACTTCCAATGAGGCATCCATGCGGGGAGCCACAGCAGCTGCATGTTGTACTCGCGGAACCTGAGGTGCTGGTGCAAAAAACACTGGAGGTGTCTGGCCCTGATCAGATAACCCGCTAAGATAGGTAAGAACCTGGTTAATCATCTCTAGGGTAGGTTGGGGTGGTAATTCCTCATCTTGCACTTGCTCATTTTCCCCCTCCTCACCCTCTCTTACTACCTCATCAGTCGGTGGGGGAGTCACCGCCCTATTACTAGCTAGACCAGGTGTTTGTCCTCTACCTCTAGAGGACGTCCTCCCGCGACCTCTACACGGCCTCTTGCCACTGCTCCTCTTCGAGCTACAGCCCCAGTGGCTGGCTCAGACGCATCCTGTCTTGCCATTGTTGGTGTTGGAACAGTTGTTGCTCTAGTTCTAACCATCTGCGAAATAGAGTGAGGATGTCAGATACCAATTTGTATCACCTAGATACCAATTGGATCCAAGTAATAGCACGAAAGAAAGAAAGAATGGAATTTTCCTAAAGTCCTATAGCCTCTCAAAGAAAAGTAAAGGCGCCCCCTACCGTTCCTCAAGACTCTAGTAGACTCGTTCTTGTGTGATAAGACCAACGACCTCTAATACCGAGTTTGTCACGACCCAAATAAGCCGCGAGTGGCACCCACATTTATCCTACTATGTGAGCGAACCAACAATTCTAAGTTCGAATCTTTACCAATATTTCAACCATAATAAACAAAATATAATGCGGAAGATCCAAAACTCATTAACGAAATCAATTAAATAACTTCTAAAGTTTAATACTTATTATTCCCAAAATCTTGAAGTCATCACACCAAGAACATCTATCCTCAAATTTCGAAATCTAAGAGTATTTAAGAAGCTAAAATAAGTAAAAGGGATGGTCCATGTCCGAAATTCAAGACATCAAGACGTGAAGGAGAGAATCCAGTCCGAGCTAGGAATAATAGCTCACCCTGAAATCTGATATGCTGGAGACTGGCTAGAGTTGCGGACGAGTCGAAGTTGATAGCACGTTTGCTGCACTCCACAAATAACAAAGAGAAAAATACAAGTAGGGGTCATCACAAGGAACACGTACTGAGTAGGTATCATCGGCCAACTCAAAATAGAAAGCAATATATATCGAATAATAATATAAAATCAACTACCATAGTCAACAGGTGACAACAACAAGTACAAGAACCATAAGCCACAATGCCAAGCACACCTATAAGGACTGAAGCCTCCACAACATACTCATTTGGGAAATAGGTTCTTTAAATTTGAGTATATTAACATAATTTCAAGATTCATTCTCTTCATTATTCTTGTGTTGGACGTGACACTCTGATCCCCTACTATTACGTGTCGGAACGTGACACTCCGATCCCCTAATACTACGTGTCGGTACGTGACACCCGATCCCCTAATACTACATGTCAAAACGTGACACTCTGATCGCCTAATACTACGTGTCGATACGTGACACCCGATCCCCTAATACTACGTGTCGGAACGTGACACCCGATCCATTAATCTAATTATTTTAGTTCATCAAGCCTTCTTTTATGTCAAGGCATCATCATTAATAGAGAGGATTTAAGGTTTAAGATTCAACAGCCCCGTCATTCTAATCCATCACAATTACCTAATCACAGCATGCAACCACACAATTAATCATATAGAAAACTTTACAATACCACCCAATACATATCAATTTCTATTTAGAGTTTACTATGAAATAGCATAAACCATAACCTACCTCCACCGAAGAATCGTGATCAAGCAAGCTACTTTCTGAATGTCCTTGATTTCTACTTCGTCCTCTCTCTTTTCTCGCTCGTTCTCCCTCTCTCTGTTCTTTTTATTTTTTCTTCCCCAAATTCTTTTTCTTTTACCCTAATTATCATATAATTAAGTATAAAATATGATAAAAGTAACCCACTATTTATTTCAAGGTTATCTCCTTTAACCCCCAAGTAATTAAATTATTAAACTTACCCCACTAATTTCATAATTATAGTCATGAATAGTCCAAAACACCCCTTAAAAACTTTTTGCAGAAATTCGACCCAGTCGGGGTTACGCAGATCGTGACGATCCGTCATACCTGCGACGGTCCGTCCTGCAGGTCTGTCACAAAGTTCAGAGAGTCAAATTCAGTAAAGGGATTTGTGACGGTCCATCGTATCTACGACGGTCTGTGCTGCAGTTCCGTCATGAAGTTCAGAGAGTCGATCTCAGTACCCAGATTTCAGAGTTGAAGTATTTTAGAACAAAGACCCTCGACGTTCCGTCGTAACCATGACGGTCCATCGTGTGATCCGTCGACATAGTCAGTTATTATCAAAAATAATTCTACTGCTCGAAACAACTAAATAGGTCGTTACACATACTCCAACTTGTTTCAAAAGTTAAGATAGATAAGAGTGATTGATTCTATACCACCACATCGTTTGAATCCAAATGATCCAGGTTCCAGGCCAATAAAAGATGTGAGTATCATTTAGGGTCTAAGGTACAGCTCTAATAATTGTTGGACCTTGAAGGGGGTGATAGAGAAGCTAGTTGATCATGGAGTGGTCGTTGGGACGGATGATCAAAACACTCCCAATGTGACTAATAACCCACTTTCAATTCAAAACAATTAATTGTGTATGATTTGTGATGATAAAGAGTAAAAACTCCTTGGTAAAAAAAAGGGAAAGTGGTTTAGGAAGATCGAAGAGAAGACAAGTCGATAACGAGTTTAGAACCAGTTGCGTCTTGGAGTGTAGAAGGTGTTAATCTTGATACCAATGTTTTGTGTGTCCTGGAGGTTTTTAGGGGGAATGAAGTTCGAGCGGGTATGCCAAAGTTGTATCTATCAAAAGGCTTTTCATTAACACAACATGAACAAAGTTTCTTGGCAAGGGTGAAAGAACCTATATTTTTCAAGCCCGTCCAACAACTTTCGGTAACTAATCCAAAGGTTGTCCCTTGGAACTATAATAAAATCGATGTGGTTATCGAGGAAAAGAGATTGTTGAAAAGGTTGATCAAGCATGAGGGTTGACACTCTCCACAAGATGTTATTCTCCAAAAGAATTAAGAAAAGGGGAGATGACTCAAAATAGCCAAGTATCGTTTAAGAAAGACGTTACTAAGGAAGAACCAGATGATTTTCTAAAAGAAATTTAAGTTTCCAGATTACTCTGTTACAGAACAATTGAAGAAAACCTCTGAACATATTTCACTATTGTCTCTACTTCTGCACTAAGAAAATATAATCATGTGTTGAATAAGATTTTGAATGAAGCATATGTATAGAAGGAGACCATGGTAAATCAGTTAGAGAAAATGGCCAAGCATATCTTCAAGTCGGACAGCATCACTTTCACTAATGATGAGTTGCCAACGAGGGAAACGGACAAAACAGAGCTTTACTTATTATAGTGAAATGTGAAGGGTACAATTTAAAGAGGCCATAATAGATGAGGGATCTAGGGTAGACATATGTCCTCTCTCTATGCTGCAAAGCTCAAAAATTAACCTTAATAGAATTCGCCCCAGCAATGTATTTGTTTGAGGCTATGATGGTTGAAGGCAGGATACCATTGGTTAAATAAAGTTAAACATGACAATTGGATTGATGGACTTTATGATTGTGTTTCGAGTAATGGACATGGACACATATTATGAGTTTTTATTGGGAAGTCCATGGATCCACATGGCTCGGGCAGTCTTATCAACTCTGCAACAAGTTGTTAAGTTTGAATATGACCATCAGGAAATCATTGTGCATTGGGAAGATGATTTACCTATTTATAAAAATCAATTCATTCCATACATTGAGGCAAAAGAAGGATGTGATTTTACTGTTTACTAGTTTTTCGAGGTCATATCAGTCGATTGCTTTAAAGAATGAGATCCCATCATCAAACCATATCTCTCTGCTTCCTCTTCAATGGTATCAATGACGATGCTCAAATATGGTTATCAACCTAGTAAAAGTTTGGGATTATGTAAGCAAGGAATCGTGGATCGCTTTAGTTTCTTAGGAAACTAAGGCACCTCTATCCACGGATACAAACAAATCAGGAGAAATGGAGATAAGTTAATGAACCATAAAAGGACTGGCTAGGCGCTACCACAACCCATTCCATTTATTTATCATTCATTTATCAAGCCTCGGGGTCGGAAATGGAAGCTTCCATTACTCATGAAGACATTGTAGAAGTTATCCAGGATCATAGTTAGTTGTTTTGTGAAGTAAACATGGTCCAAGTTGATAAAGGTACAATTTATATTGATATGCAACTTGTGAGCTCAAAGATTGATCTAAACAATTGGAAAGTCATTCCTTTCCCCATAAGGAAGAAGTTTTGGTAGTTTTTTTTGCTACTCTTTTGTATTTTTATTTCAAAGTTGTGATCCACAGAGTTGAAATTGTTCTGTATTAATGTCAACTCTTCTATCATTTTTTTAATTTCAATTAAATGAAATTCCTTTTTCATAGTAAAATTTTGTATGTCCATTCCCCTAATTTGTATTCTATATTTTTCAGTTTTGTAAATGACGACATTAATAACATAACATGCATGAGGAATTCACTCTGACATCCCAATGTGTTTTCATTCTTGAATAACTGAGTCAAGAGTTTGAATATGATGAAAAAGAGGCTTTTAGGGAAATTTAAAGGGAATCGGAATAGTTTGAACATAAACCTAAGCCTAATCAAACTGAGGTAATAAATTTGGGAATCCATGAGGAAGTCAATGAAATAAAAATAAGTCTTCATATCAAGAAGGAAATTAGGGATGTCATAATACAACTTTTGTTTGACTACAAAGATGTGTTTGTTTGGTCCTATGACGACATGTCAAGTTTAAGTGTTGATTTAGGTTTCCATAATTGTCCACTCATCTTGATTTTCCACCCGTCTAGCAAAAAAAAAATTCAAACCAAACATGAGTGAAAAAAAAACTATATGCAAATTTTTTCCAAGATATTTGTTGCACTACTTGGTTGAAAATGTTTGTTATTGTGCCGAGAAAGGATTGAAAGACAAGAGTTTGTATTGACTATCAGGATTTGAACAAACCTAGTCCAAAAGACAACTTTCTCTTTCCCAATATCCACATTCTAGTTGATAATTGTTTCAAACATAAAATTCAATCATATGTAGATTGTTAAGCGGGGTATCATCAAATCTTGATGAACGAATAGGACGCTGAGAAAACTTCTTTCACAACTCCATAGGAACCTATTTCTACAGGATCATGTCATTCGGTCTTAAAAATGTTGGGCAACTTATATGAGGTCTATGACCATCATTATTCATGACATGATGCACAAATAAATTGAAGGATATGTCAATGAAGTAATCATCACATCTAAAATACAAGTTGACCAAGTGCAAGATCTAAGAAAATTCTTTGAAAGAGCACGAAGATATGATCTCATTTTTAATCCAAAAAAGTGTCCATTTGGAGTTCCATAGGGAAAACTTATGAGTTTTATTGTCAGTAGAAGGGGAATCAAATTCATCGTTCAAAACTAAAAGTCATTTGAGATTTTCCACCCCAGGAAAATAAGACCAGTTCATGAGTCTATTTGGGAGGTTAAACTACATCAACAGGTTTATTTTTCAACTCACAACCACTTGTGAGCCCATTTTCATACTTTTGAAAAAAGATGTTGTTTTCATATGGATGGAGGATTGTCAACATGATTTTGAAAAAATCAAGGAGTATTTGTCCAACACTTCTGTATTGGTCCCGCCTAAACCTGATAGGCCTCTCTTTTTATATCTTTCTGTGACAGATAATTCCTTAGGGTGTGTTCAAGGTCAACATGATTCCACAGGAAAAAATGAGCATGTTATCTACTACTTGAGCAAGAAATTCACTAGTTATGAGGTCAAGTACACACACTAGGAAAGTACATGTTGCGCCCTAAGTTGGTTAGCTCAAACTTTAAGGAATTACCTTTTGTCCTACACAACTTACCTCATTTCTAGGTGTATGATGGAAATTTTTCATGACATGGTATAAAATTTTGTGGAGGTATTTATGGATGATTTTTCCATCTTTGGGAAGTCCTTGAGGTATGTCACTAGAATCTTGATAAGGTACTTTCTAGATGTGAAGACACCAACTTAGTGTTAAACTGGGAGAAGTGTCATTTTTTGGTTAGAGAGGGGATAGTATAGGACACAAGGTGTCTAAATATGGTTTTAGAAGTGGATAAGTCCAAAGTATAAGTCATTGAGAAATTTCCCCCTCCTATTTCTATAAAAGGGGTGCATAGTTTTTTTGGCCATGCAGGTTTTTACCGGCGATTTATCAAGGATTTTCCCAAGATTGCATGACGTGCAGTCTCTTAGAGAAGGATGTGAAGTTTGATTTTGATATATTGTTTTTGAGAGCTTTTGAGTTGTTGAAATGGAGCTTAATTGAGGCTTCTATTCTAATTGCGCCAGATCGAGAGGTACCGTTTCAACTCATGTGTGATGTTAGTGATGTACCAATGGGTGCAGTGTTGGGAAAGAGAAAGAATAGAGTGTTCCACTCTATTTATCATAAAAGCAAGACTCTTGACTCTACACAAGCTAATTACACATTGACTGAGAAGGAGATGTTATCTCTTGTGTTTGCCTTCGTCGAGTTCATATCGTATTTGGTTAGCACCAAAGTAATTATATTTAGTGACCATGCAGCTATTAGGTACCTATTCAATAAGAAGGATGCTAAACAAATGCTAATTCGTTGGATACTGCCTCTCCAAGAATTTGACCTTTATATCGAAGATAGAAAAGGTATAGAAAATAGATAGCTGACAACTTATCAAGGTTGGAATATTTCTCACATGTGAATGACAGTGAGCAAATATGGGAAGAGCTACCTTTTGAGAAATTGATGGCTTTGGATATCTCTCAAGTGTCATGGTATGCGGACATTTTGAACTTAATAGTGAGTGGAGACTATACGTCGGGTGCAACCACCCAACAAAAGAAAAAGTCAAATCATGATGCCAAGTTCTACATTTGGGATGAACCATTCTTGTTCAAGCAAGGTGTCGATCGGTTAGTAAGCAGGTGAATTTCAGAAATCGAGGTTCACAAAGTTTTTGAGAGTTGTCATGCAAGCCCATATGGAGGTCACCATGGAAGAAAGCCTACATCTCATAAGGTATTACAATATGGTTTTTTTTTATTTCTATTTGTCTAAAGATTCTATGGCTTTTGTGAAGGGCTGTGATATGTGGAAAATACTGGGTACCATCTTGAAAAGGCATGAGATTCCCCACAACAATATTTTGGAGGTTGAAATTTTTTATGTGCGGGGTATTGAATTTATGGGTCCATTCCCACCATCGAATTGAAACCTCTATATACTTGTAGCGGTTGATTATGTGAGCAAATGGGTTGAGGTAGTTGCTCTTCCTTATAAAGACTCAAGGGTGGTTATCAAGTTCATCAAGAAACACATTTTCACTCATTTTGGCACTCCAAGAGCAATTATAAGTGATGGAGGCAAGCATTTCATTAAAAATCTTTTTTAAGAACCTCCTTGCTAAGTATGGTATTCACCATAAGGTTGATATATCTCATCATACTCAAACAAGTGTCCAAGCAGAGGTATCGATTTGAGAAGTTCAGCAGATTTTGCAGAAAATGGTGAATACACAATTAAAAGTTTGGTCTAGAAAATTGGATGATGCTTTGTGGGACAGGACTGCATACAAGACACCTATAGGGACTTCTCTCTACCACATCGTATTTGGAAAAGCATGTCACCTTCCGGCAGAATTGGAGCATTAACCTTATTGGTCTATAAAGAAGTTAAACTTGGACCCACAACTAGCTGACAAAAAGAGAGTTAATCAGTTGCATGAACTTGAAGAATTTCGGCTCGACTCCTATGACAATGCCAAGCTTTATAAAGAAAAGACAAAAAGGTGTCATGACTAGCACATAGTGGCTCGCATCTTTAATTTTGCAGATAAGTTATTACTCTTCAACTCGCGATTAAGGTTGTTCCGTACAAAAATAATTCAATGGTATGGTCCTTACGAAGTGGTGAGAATGACACAACACATGGTGTCGTTGAACTGCAAGGTGAAACTGGCCCCACACTCTTTGTCAATGGGCAACGAGTGAAACACTATTTTGCTTATGATCTGGATCATGATCATGAGCCTGTTGAGCTAAATGATGAATGACACAATATGCTTCGTGCCGTGACATTAAATCAAGCGCTACATGGGAAGCAACCCATGAATACTATGTAATAGATAAGTAGTTTTTTTTCAATTTTTAAAATTTAGTGTTTTTATCTTAGGTCTACATTTTTATATTATAGGTAAGTCTATGTACTTCAGAATTTTTCATTATTATAACTTAGTTTGTAAAAAAATGTAACCACGCACACTGGCAGGCGCGTCGCACATGGAATGAAAGTTCAAAAGACTTTTTTTGGCGCTTTCTTGGCACGTCACCCAACCATCGCGCCTGCATCTGCAGGATGGCGTACTGAGTGATGCGGATCGCCACGCTAAAAAGTTCTACAAACTTTTTCTGGCTCTACACTGACGCATCGTGCCTCCAACGCGCCCCTTCCTAAAATTTTCAAATTCTGGGTGGTGACCCGGATTTTGCCCGACACATTCCAATACAAACCCCCCAATGTCCCACATTCACCGACTTTCTCCACATTCCAACCGACCCACCCCCTAAATTCTCTCCCACTCTTCTTCTTCATCTTCCCCAACTTTTCTCCTCCCATCCATTATAACCTCCACTCATCCCCCTCTTCCCACATCCACTTATTAACCCACACCACCCATTACTTTTCAATTCCTCTTTTCTTCCCCAACTTTCACTCTATTCTCTTCCACCAAACACCCACAAATCCAACCCCAACAAATTTTCTAAGAAAAAATTCCATTTTCCTTTTCTTAACAGGATTCTAGGGCTCCTAAGACAGGTTCAAAAATAGGTAGAAAGGGTGAGGCATCCAGATCTAACACTAGGGAACCCCCTCGAAATTGGCAACAAAGTAGTGGAAGAGTATGGGCGCATGTGGTTTGATTGTCAACGGGAGGCCAAATATTTGGGAGATGAATATGTTCATGAGGTAAAATTGCAAACTCACTTTCCGGGCATATATAGGATTGTTATAGATCTAGGTTTGAGTTATATGTTTGATCATTCAGGGGAATGCAATTTATCGTTGGTGCAGGAGTTTTATGCTAATTGGTTGGATGAAATGAAACACACAATTGTGCCTATTCGAGGCAGTGATCTTAGATTTACTGTTGGAGTGCTCAATGAATTCTTGGGGTCCCCTAATTGTGATTCTGATGACTTTATACTTTGAAAGAGAAATGTCCATATAGAGATATCTGACATACTTTGTGTGAGGTAGAATCTACTGCTATGAGGGGACGAAGTAAAGATATCGGAAGATATAATACTCTTCACTTTTCCAATTTCAACCTAGTTGCTCGGGTGTGGTTGAAAATAGTTTGTAGTGTTTTTATTTCTACAAAGCATTTAACTTAAGTCACTAGGGATAGATTTGAACTTGTCTACATGTTAACGAAATGCATGCCCATTAATGTAAGGGCTAATTTGAGACAAAATATGATGAAGTTTCAAAATATTATGAGGTGATGTTTTTGTTATGGGGGGTTGATCACCCATTTTTTGAGGGCCCACAACATTGAGGAGGAGGCCTGAGACTTGACCATCGCCTTCCACCTGGATCTGACGGGTAAAATCGTCGATGTCACTAGAACCAAGGCCCTTGGTGCATCCCATGGACCGGTTCTATCTGACTAGGAGTGGCAAGCCCGCGATGATAGTATTATGGCTCGGATGTTCGCTATGGCTGAGCTACAAGTGAGGATTGGTGTCCGTCCGGTGAATGATGCTGAGATGGAAGAGATGGCAGAATGTTACCCCTTATCTGAGAGTGCAACATTTTTGTTGTAAAACCGGGCCCGCTTTTAAAGAGCCTCTAGATGATTATGTGGCCACTAATGAGGGGGCGATGTACGATAAACATGATGATGTTGACGCAGCTACTACAAGAAAACATGTTATTAGCTACGGATTTTAGCTAGAGAACTAATATTCCTCGCTAATCAAGACATTAGCGTCAGATTTAGATACAAATGTCTTGTTTCCTCGTAAGCTTTTTAGGCTGAAAATTTGGTCAAATAATAGATAGGAATGAGCTATGAACAATCCCTAGATAATACATTGCTTGGGACCGTTCCAAGCAAAATCTCTAGCTAAATTTTGACGGAAAATCAAAATTGGCGCCAATTCTTTTTTCAATTTTTTTTGCAGAAAAATCTAATCTGGTTCAATTTTTCTTTCTTTAAGGATTCTAGTTAACTAGGAAAATATTCCGTAGCGAATCCCCTAGCTATGTGTTAGCTAGGAAATATGCCTAGCCAAATTGATAGGTTTCTAGGGAAGTTTGTTGCAACTTCTATATTTAAGTTTTAGTAGGAATTGAGTAGTGTGTCCCATAAATATTTTTAAAAATCTTGAGAAAAATTATAATTCTATATTTTTGTTACTATTTTTATGTTTTTAAGACATGTTTTAGCTAGTAAACATGTACTTCACTATTTCAAGGATTGATGATGATTTAACTTTGTTTTTCATCTTATGTCAAATATAGAAAATTATATTTGTATTCGTCATATAATTTCTAGCTAGATTTATCTAGAAAATATCTCTAGTTATTTTTAGCTAGTAATTTAGCAAAGAAAAGAATCCAAGAAAAATTTGAAAAAATAGCTAGAGATTTGTTAGTTTAGATAGGCTAATTCCTTGCTAAATCTTAGTAAAGTCAATATTCACCAAGAAAATTTTGCTATGAGTTTAGCTAGAATATATCGTAACAAACTGTTTGCTACGGAATGATCGTAGCAGCGATATCATAATTAAATCAGCTAGGAATTACATAATTTACCAGCTAAAAATTAGCTAAGAGCTTATTAGATTTGAAGGTCTGCTAGGGTCATTTTCTTAGCTAAATTGACATTAGCTAGAAATTTTATCAATTTAGCTAGGATTTGCGTTTGTCGCTAAACGACTATTTTCTTGTAGTATATTGATGAAGGAAATGCCTTAATGGCATTCAATGAGGTTGATGATGAGGCCTAGAGGCCCATGGAGTATTGAGTACAATGCCTATCTTTCAAATGTGGGGTGGGGCTCTTTGTACATATTAGTTTACTTCTTTATCGAGTCTAGTGTTATTCATTATTTATTTTTTTATTTTTGCTTTTGGGTTCCTCAAAGTTTTTTTGGATACTTTTACTGAGGATTGTCCCTTTGAACCATATAGGATTAGTTTGTTGCTTTATTGAGTCCTAGAGTCGTCTTAGTAGTGACATTTCCCAATGATAGATGGATGACGACCATCTTAAGGGAAAATTAGTCACATAGAGGAGTAGAATGGACAAAACCAACTTTGGTCTTTTGAAGTTATGCCACAATAAGTTATCCAAGCTTCATAGGTAGTCATACTTGGAGAAACGTAATGACTAATTGGCCTTGTAATTAGCATGCGTTCTTAAGTTTGACTCAAATGTTGAAATATGGGCTTAATTGTGTAGTAGTATCGTAATGCAAGTTGTATGAGCATATTAGTTTATACATCTTTATATGTGCCATTATGCCATGTGTGGTGAAAATTTATTGCTTCTTTCTTAACTTGATATCTAGAACTTGTCTTGTGTGTTTAATGAGTGGTTAGTATGACTTAAGGAATGTGATTGAGGCATTTCTTTGAAATAGCCAATTCTTGACTCTACTTGTATGCCTACCATGAAATTTCCCCCTTGTGAAGCCCATTGAGCCTTTAGCCTTGTCCATTTGATAAGCCACATGATAAGACGAAACCTATTGTTTGATACCAAATCTTTTGATCCTAATTTGTCCCTAGTCCTTAGTGACAATGTGCACCTCGACTGAAATCGAGGGTGGCTAATTTAGGACAGCTCATAAAATTGCCCTTCATCCTATCAAGGATAATGTGTACCTTACTCGGATAAAACTTCTAGAGTTTGGGTGGCTAGTGAAATAGCATATGATTACAAAAAAAAAAGGCAAATGTGGAGCAATAAAGGGTGTTTAGTTATGAAGAGTGTAATAGAAGAAAAGAATAGTTTGAAGGATGGTATTTGCTAAACGATAACATGCGCATTAGGAAGGAATACTCATTATAATGAATTTAAAATATTCCCTCAATTATCTAAAGTCGACATTACAATCAAATAAAAGTCCTCTTGATTCCTTGAGAAGCACAATCTAAAAATCAAATAGATAATGGGCAAGCATATGGCATGTTGAGGAAAGCAAGAATTTCACTTGTGAGAGTGAGTTGATTGTTTTAAAAAATAGGTCTTGTGATCTTGACATTACTTGAGTGAAAGGTTGTACTAAAAACATAAACAAGTGAGGGCATCTATAGCATTTATAGGAGTATCTAATTGATGTGTTGGTATGAGCTTGCATTATCCCGGGAAATAATAAGAGAGTTATTCTTTGAGCATGTATTGTACCGGTGATATACCGTGGTTTCACGGTATTTTTAATGTTTTTTCTTTAAGTTTAGTGTGTGTCCAAAAGCCTTTTTGTATTAATTTTTATGTAAGTTTCTCTTTACTTGCAGGAAATCTTTCTAAAAGATGAACGCAGAAGCTTTTGAGCAAGAAATGCAGAAAAGTACCACCTACGGAGCTTGTGACGGTCCGTCGTGTCTGTGACGTTACGTAGGTGGCATCGTAGTGAAGCTGCTGAAGGAAGATTGGGAAGTCTGACCAAGTGTGCGATTACGAAGTGCATGACGGACCTTCGTAGCCATGACGGTCCGTCCTGCTGGTTTGTAATGAAGATCAAAGAAGTAGTTCCAGTACCCAAATTTCAAAGAGTTTAAGTGTTATGGAACGAACACCCTCGACGGACAGTTGTGCCTGTGACGATCCATCATACCTGCCGTCGAGGGTAATGAAGGGAGTAGCAGAAGAATTTGCAAAGTATGGGACAATGGAGTCCATGACAACCCGTCGTGACCACGACGATCCATCGTGAGGTCCGTCGACCCAGCCACGTTTTGACATATTTATAGCAAATAGATTCCTTCTTTGATTAGGTTTTAATTTTTTATAAATAGTTTTAAAAACCTGGTTTTTGGGGTTAGACTCTTGGTTATTAGACACTTTTATGTTATATTCTTTGTGAGGAGATTATTTTGATTACTACACTTTGAATTGTTATACTTTTATCTGGAGTTGATTGTTGGTGATTTTGTCGATTAATCAAGTAAATTTCTAGATTTTTTTCTTTCTCATTAAAGTAAGCGAATGAATTCTTATATCATATATATGAATATTGTGATTATAACTATGGGTAACTGATACGCTCAAACTTACTTCTCAAATGAGAAGTAAAGCGGTCGTGTCAAGTAAATAACCCAACTAGTGAGGTTGGGATCGTTCCCACGAGGAAAATAGTCTAGACTTAACTTTAACCTAGTATTACTATCGTTTGGTCAATAACTTTCTTGGAAAGTAAAAATATAAAAAGGGCGGTTTGTATTACCTAATGAGTAAAAATAACTAATGTAATTGAAAGAGACACTTGACAGCTTTTAAGATTGGGTTTTAATCAATGAATTAAAGTAACTAGGGTTTACGTGTTCCCCACAGGTTCATAACTTGATAATTCTAACTATAACAATTCTTTCCTAGTATCTTGCATGCAAAGTGATAAGTTATGTATTTCTAAATCCTTGGTCCGGCATCTAGAAAATCTCACTCCGCACCTTGGTCCGGCTACGTGTGTTGCTTTCCTAACTCTTATCTTTACCTCATATTAAGCATCGTATTCGATATTTGACTAAGTTATTACCTCGTTCCAATCAATACTAGCCTATTAGATAGTAGACACTAAATCTATGTTAATAATTCTTTTCCTATTATCTACCTCCTTGGTCTGGCAAGTAGCATTAAGGCGAGTTCTAACGTTGATCATCCGTTAAAAAGACTTCTAAGCGAAAGAATTATTAATACATGCAAGACACTATTCTAGAATTGTTATTTTAGCTAGGGTTTATCTCATTGTTTGCCTATGGTTCCCACAACCCTAGTTATGGAGTTTAGTTCCTCATAGCCATAAACACAATATTCAAATATGTTAAACAAGAATTCATGTACTTACTTTAATTAGAAAGAATAAAGTCCGAAAATATGCTTGATTAATCACCAAAAGTTACTTGTAAGAATCTCCAACAATCAAACAATCAAAAACCACGAAGTCTAATAATCACAACGTCTAACTATATGGAATTTGATAATCAAAGAGTCTAACCTCAAAAACGAGGTTTTTCGAACTATTTATAAAAAATAAAAACCTAATTAAACAAGGGTTCTAATTTCTGGAAATCTGCCAAAACGCGGCTGGGTCGACGGACCACGCGACGGACCGTCGTAGTCATGACGGACCGTCGTGGGCTCCGTCGTCCCATACTTGTCCAATTTCTTCTGTTGCTTTCTTCATTCCCCTTGACGGCAAGTGTGACGGACCGTCATAGGCACGACGGTCCGTCGAGGGTCTTCGTTTCAAAATACTTCAACTCTTGGAATCTGGGTACTGGGATCACTTCTCTGATCTTCACGACGGACCTGCAGGACGGAACGTCATGGCCATGACGGACCGTCACAAGCTTCGTAATCCCACACTTGGTCAGACTTCCCCATCTTCCTTCAGCAGCTTCTCTACTCTGCCACCTACGGACCGTCACAAGCACGACGGACCGTCATAAGCTCCGTAGGTGGTCTCTTCTGCAATTTTCGCTCAAAATCTCCGCATTCAGCTTTGGACAGATTCCCTGCAAAACAAAGAGAAACTTATATCAAAATTAGCAAAAAAAGGCTTTTGGACACACTAAACTTAAGGAAAAAGCATTAATTATACCGTGAAACCACGGTATATCAACACCCTCAACTTAAATTCGTTGTTTGTCCTCAAGCGACGCACTATGACTCACTACACAATCTTTGTACAATAGTATTCATGTTTTATCCTTTGCAATCATTTGGCTATCAATCCCAATTAATCCCATCAAATCTATGCATGCTATCACTATTAGGCTTGAATTTTGTGGGATTCGAACATGACACAGACTCACCATGCACCATCACCTATCCTCTTCAATTTCTCACCGAGGTGCTAACAATTCCGGTATTGCAACTAGTGTCCTCACTTTAGAACAAAATCCTCATTTTTCACACAATGATTTCAGTTTGAATATAAGGATTACATTTCAACACTCTCTCTCAGAACAAAGTCACACTCATTCATACCTATTGCCATAAGCTTGCCCTTATTTTCACTGCCTTAAGTTCGCTATACAACCCTTAGGATCACGATAGGACTTTTTTAGCTTGTAACGTAGGCTCAGAGTCAGGTAGGGTATATTTAGGTATACTTTAGTGACTTTTTGCCCTCCTTGACATATCGGCTAAACCCTCCACCCTATATCACTTTATCTCGCCCAGTTTCTCCTATTCTTTCACCTTGCTGTTCCCTTCTTTCTTCATTTGCGTAAGTGACTCTTTTCTTTTCTTGTTTGTAATTCTTGAATTTATTTTTTTTCAACGAGTTCTTGAGTCACTTTACTTTTGTTCTTTCTCTCTCTTTGTTCTTTCAACCCCACTTTCCAGAGCATTCCTCAAAACAGCCACCCTCAACTCATGGCTTTGCCATGAGTCAAGGTACACAATACCCAAAATCGGGTCAGGGCCATAACGAAGGTTGTTTATACATTAGCCACCCTCAACTTATGCTTTTGGCAAGCATAAGTTGAGGTGCACATGTCCAAGGAGGGACCAGGGCCAACATATTGTTCCCAGAAAAGATCAGTTGGGGTGAAAAAGAAAGGTCTAATTTTAAGCTCAAATTATTTGGATCAAAGAAGGATAACTTTCATTTGGTTCTTTATTTAGGCTAGAAATGGGCTATATTGAATAAGGGCCTATGATCATTTCCTAATTGTTTGTTACAGCTTACTTTTAGCAGGACTAACCAGGCAAGTTCTAGCTCAGTACCAATAGTGGGACTATTCAACTTTCCTCACACTCACTTGACATCTCATCACTATACAAGATTATCAGACACCTAGTTTGACTTGAAGATTTAGGGTAATGCAATGGTGTAACTCTATTTCATGTTTAGAGCCACACAATTATCAGTTACTACGCCTAGTCATGCAACATTTTCCAGTTTTATCGAGATATCATTTAAGCCATCATGATTCAGAGTTAAACTTACGTACAAAAGATATAACGTGCCGGTTCAACAGGAAAATAATCAGTCTTTTGGGGAAAAAGAACACAGGCAAGAAAACCCCAAAAGAGGATAGTGAGTTGGGCTACTCAGACTTCACCCTAACACTCACTTTCCATTTACCCCACCCCCAACAAAAAGCATGCAATTGTCCCCAATGCATAAAAAAAATCTAAAGATTAGAGGGGTAGGTGAAGCAAACCTGTGGCGCATAGCGCCGTCGATCAGCAAGCTGGTGGGTCCGTTTCCCGGAACCCACAGCCTCTGCAATCTGGACACCCTCAGTGGTGTCCTCAACAATCTGGACACCCTCAGTGGTGTCCTCAGCAACAACCGCACCCTCAGTGCCTCCTGCGGTCTCTACAGTATGGGAGCTAGACGCCCCAGCCGCTATCTGCGATGCTCGGATCCGGTGTGCCTCCGCCTCAGCAAGTGAGGCTCTCCGTGCAGCCTCCATCTCTCGGCGCTCCTTCTTCCTTGCTCGCGCTTCATCCTCTCCTCGATCCCTACGCCTCTTGGCACTCTCTGGAGGGGGGATGGTGGAATTTCAGAAGTAGTAAACAGTGCCGCCAACACTGTGTCCTCAGCAGGCTCGGCAGAAGGGGCCTCAGAATCCGGCACCCTCGACGCTAGTATCGTAGCGATGTCGGCACGAAGACTGTCGACTGCAGTCTGAAGAGTCGACACATCTACCGGAGGGGCTGGTCGAGCTAACACTCGCAACTCGAAGGCGTCTATACGCTGGTTAACCTCAGCAATCTTCCGCTGCATCATCCTCTCTGTACGTGCTTCAGACTCCGTAATAGACTTCTGCATCCACGGCTGGATATGATGCAGAAGAGTGGCCATTTGCGCCTCCAGTTTTTGGACCCTAGCAAGCGGGGCCAGTAACGGTAGAGGGGTTGTGTGAGAGGAGCTCGGGGCTGTGCTACTACCCGGGATAGACTCGACCGGGGTAGTGTCAGTAGATGCCTGTGTAGATGTCCGGGCCTGGGCAACCGTATCCACAAGATCATCAGCAAGAGGTGGCAGCTCTGGATGTGGCCCTCTGCGTGGTGCCAACTCATTGGCCTCGTCTCTGATGAGGCCGACATCAACGGTGCCCTGCGGGGTCTTCAACTGATCTATGTGCCACACGGGCACACCTGCAGACCTGCAAAGGGCAAAGATCATGCACGGAAAGGGGTAGGTGGTGGTGACCTTGAATGCCCTCTCGTGCATGACTACCTGGAGAAGCCATGCATAGTCCACCTCAAAGCCGGCTATCATCGCCGCCATCAGCACTACTCGATCCCAGGTGACTATGTTATCAGCAGCTGTGGGGGAAAGGCAGTGACGCACGAGCAGCCACAAGAACTTGGCGACGAACGTGAGGTTGGCCTTCTTGATGGCCCCCTTCGGCTCAGTGACCCAGTCGGCACCCTCTCCGTCGACTGATAGGTGCAAGGCCATCCACCTCTTGGTGGTCTCTCTCAGTGTCCGCTCGCGCATGAAGTGTCCATCCTTTACTATCTGCCAGCGATAGTCAAACTCGGCAGTGGTGGGGGTCCGAGTAGCAGCTGCACTCTTGCCGTATAGGAACCGGCGGATGGCGGGCAGGGAAATGTCGACCTGCACGCCCCGGACTAGAACCTGCTCCAATGGGGCCTGTTTCGCGGGAGCAGCCCGCCTGTCGATCTGTGATCGGAGAGTCGCTACGTAGGACGCGTAGAAATCTCGGACCATCTCTTCACTGTATCGTCCCAACGGACGGGCTGTCCACTCTAGGCGATGCCTGGTAAATATGTTGTGGATCTCCGGCATCGAGGGGAGACTCCCTGTAAGTACCCGCCGCTCCAGGGTGAGTGTTCGAGACATTACTCCTTTATCGGTCAAGAACTTCGCGTCGGAGTAAACCTGAAACTGGCCTTCAACGCACCACCGGTTTGGCTGGTCATAGGCTGGGGTGGGGACCGGGGCTGGTGCGCCGGATGTGGAGTCTGAACTGTCAGCCTCATCAGACGAGGCCGACGCTGCAGCAGTGGCGGGTGCGGGAACCTCAGCAGATTCTGAAGCTTCCTCGGACCAGGATACTCCTAAGGAGCCAGACGCTCCTTCCTCGTTTGTGGCCGACCCAGAGGGTGTACCGGTCAGTGTGCGCTCCTCATCAGACTGGGAGGCAGTGACTACGTCGGACGCCACCGTCTTCTTGGGTGTGGCTCGGGGGACACGTGCAGCACGGGAAGGTGCGGAAGTGCCTGGGGGCACATATTCAGGGTCCCGCTCATCATCAGACCTGATGATCAAGCGTGCAGACGGGGCAACAGACTTGGATCGCCCGCGTGCGTAAGCTCGGTCTTGCTTGGGTGCCATAGTCGATAGTACCTAAAAAGGATCACTATTAGTACGAGTAATGTCAAACAAGACAAGCAAGCCCATACAACATAAAACATTTAAAATAGTGTGTTAGTGATAGTGAAACTGTATCACACGACGGGACAGATGACGGCTCGTCGTAGATATGACGGACCGTCATGAGGTCCGTCGTGTTGTACTTGGTCGATGTACATATAAAGAACCCTGAAAGAGGGGTCTCTGACCATCATGACGGTCACGCAGGACGGACCATCGAGAGGACGACGGCCCGTCGTAAGTGTCCGTCGTAGGACACTTAGAAAAGTTTTAGAGACCCTTAGAAACAGGGTCTCTGACAACCATGACGGTCGTGCAGGACGGACTGTCGTGGGTGGGATGGTCCGTCGTAAGAGTCCATCGTAGGACACTTAGAAAAGTTTTAGAGACCCTTAGAAACAGGGTCTCTTACCGTCATGACGGTCGTGCAGGACGGACCGTCGTGGGTGGGACGGTCCGTCGTAAGAGTCCGTCGTGGGACACTTAGAAAAGTTTTAGAGACCCTTAGAAACAGGGTCTCTGACAACCATGACGGTCGTGCAGGACGGACCGTCGTGGGTGGGACGGTCCGTCGTAAGAGTCCGTCGTAGGACACTTAGAAAAGTTTTAGAGACCCTTACAAACAGGGTCTCTGACAACCATGACGGTCGTGCAGGACGGACCGTCGTGGGTGGGACGGTCCGTCGTAAGAGTCTGTCGTAGGACACTTAGAAAAGTTTTAGAGACCCTTAGAAACAGGGTCTCTGACAACCATGACGGTCGTGCAGGACGGACCGTCGTGAAGACAACGGTCCGTCACAGGCGTAGTTGGGCAGGGGTGCTAGGGCTTGTGCAACGGACCCTACGACGGTCCGTCGTGTGTGCGACGGGCCGTCATCGGGGTCTCGTTCTGAGTACCAGTGTTAGAACTGGGGGTACCCTACGCATCCCCGATGAACCCACATGGTTGTGTAGTGTTGTGGACCTATATGTGTCTATCCCAACGACCTAAGATACTACCAAAGCAAAATCACCTATGCCTAGGGTTATCAACATGGCACATACGAACATTTTGAACCTAGGTTTAGATATAAGCATATAAAATAAACAGTATACGATTAGGAACTAATCTAATACTAACTACAAAACCAAAATGCAAGATAAATGAGTATAAATTTAGAGACACATACCTTGGAAATGTAGAAAAAACAACTGGAGAATGATTCAGTTAGCAAGGTAGACACCTCACAGCAGCAGCACCGACTAGTGGATGATAAGTATAAGGTGTAGGAGGATTTTGGGGGCAATGATCAGTGGGGGGAAGTTGAAAAGAGAGGGGAGATGAGAGGAATGAGGAAATAATGGGGGAAATATGGAGGGGCGGGAGTATAAACGGTCAGATTTTGAAAAGGGTCCGTCCGGGTCGGGTCGGGTTAATTTCATTAATCGCGCGACGGTTCCCCGACGACGGTCTGTCGCACATGCGACGCCCCGTCGTAGTTGCCGTCGTGTGTGCCCTAATTTCAAAAAAATGACAGAAATACGTACCTAGTGTGACGTTGCATACGACGGTCCGTTTCAGTCGAGACGGTCCGTCGTGGTATCCGTCAGTGACTACTGCGGAGTAGTTTTCTGCAGAATTTCCTGGTGATGTGCCTGCAAATTTAAAACCCATTTATAGAAAAAAATGTTACCATTATTAAAAAGAGGATAAGTATTGGGTTGCCTCCCAACAAGCGCCAGATTTAACGTCGCGGCACGACTGGGGCCACTTGATTACTCAGACTTCATCAAGATGGTATGCCTCGATCACTTCATTCGCCGATTCAGCATGCCCTAGATAGATTTTTATGCGCTGTCCATTCACCTTGAACCGCACACCCTCCTTAGTTTCCAACTCAACTGCTCCATGAGGGAATAGTTGGGTAACCGTGTAAGGACCAGTCCATTTGGACTTGAGTTTGCCTGGAAACAAGCGCAATCTGGAATTGAATAGAAGCACTAAATCCCCGACCATAAACTCTCGTTTTTCAATTTTGTTGTCATGATACTTCTTCATCTTTCTTTATATAGGGCTGAGCTTTCATAGGCTTTCAAGCGAAATTCATCAAGTTCATTCAACCCATTTAACCGTTGCTCTGCAGCTTCGCTCCAATCCAATTTTAACTTCTTCATAGCCCACATGGCTTTATGCTCTAACTCAACCGGAAGATGACAAGCTTTCCCATATACAAGTTGGTATGGAGACATACCTATGGGAGTCTTATAAGCTGTCCGGTAGGCCCAAAGAGCATCATCAAGCCTCCTTGACCAATCTGTTCTACTAGCATTCACTGTTTTGGACAATATCTGTTTGATCTCCCGATTCGATACCTCAACTTGCCCACTAGTTTGAGGGTGGTAAGGCGTGGCCACATTATGGCGAACACCGTATTTCTCCAATAACCCCTTGAACAATCTGTTGCAGAAGTGGGAACCCCCATCACTAATAATGGCCCTTGGAGTGCCAAAACGGGAGAATATATTCTTTTTCAAGAATGCAGTGACACTCTTCCCTTCATTGTTTGCGAGAGCTATGGCTTCGACCCATTTAGATACATAATCAACTACTACAAGAATGTACTTCATCCCATGAGAACTCACGAAAGGGCCCATAAAGTCAATACCCCACACATCAAATAACTCAATCACAAGAATGGGGTTTAGAGGGAGCTCTTGCTTTCTTGAAATACCACCATCTCGTTGACATTTGTCACATGATTTAGCAAACCCATGAGCATCTTGATGAAGAGTTGGCCAATAGTAACCACATTGTAATATCTTGTGAGCGGTTCGGATACCACTGTGATGTCCGCCAACAGGTGAAGAATGGCATGCCTCCAATACACTCAACATTTCACATTCTGGCACACAACGCCGAATAAGCCCGTCGGCACAACTCATATACAAGTATGGTTCATCCCAAAAGAACTTCTTCACATCGTACATGAACTTTTTCCTTTGATGAAAGGACAAGTCTGATGGAACAATATCACTAGCCAGATAGTTCGCAAAATCTGCGAACCATGGAATCAAGTCTTGTGAAGCAGCCAATACATGTTCATCGGGGAAAGTATCATCGATGTCAGTCTTATCCCCTAACTCTCTCATGGCTTCATCCTCTAGACGGGACAAATGATCAGCAACTTGATTTTCAGTCCCTTTTCTATCCAGCACTTCAAAGTCAAATTCTTGCAGCAGTAATACCCAACGAATCAGCCTTGGTTTCGCATCCTTTTTCGCCATCAAATATCTCAGTGCTGAATGGTCAGTATGCACTATGACTCTAGTACCTAGCAAATAGGAGCGAAATTTCTCAAAAGCAAAGACTACTGCGAGGAGTTCTTGCTCAGTCACTGTGTAGTTCTTCTGGGCTTCATTTAGGGCTTTACTAGCATAGTAAATTGGGTGAAGGATTTTTTCTTCTCTGTCCCAATACTACACCAAGAGCCACCCCACTAGCATCGCACATTACCTCAAATGGACTGTTCCAATCCGGAGAAATAATGATAGGTGCAGACACTAACTTCTCTTTTAGCTCACTGAATGCTTTAAGACAGGACTCATCAAAACAAAATTTACATTCTTTCTCCAGTAATTTGCACAATGGATGTGCAATCTTTGAAAAGTCTTTGATGAATCTCCGATAAAAACCTGCATGCCCAAGAAAGCTTCTCACACCTCTCACAGAGATCGGCGGGGGAAGTCTCTCTATTACCTCAACTTTAGCTCGATCAACCTCTATACCCTTTTCTGAAATGCGATGACCCAACACAATACCCTCTTTCACCATGAAATGACACTTTTCCCAGTTTAGTACCAGATTGCAGTCTTCACATCTCTTAAGAACCTCAGATAAATTGGTCAAGCATCGCTCAAATGAATCACCAACCACAAAAAAATCATCCATAAAAACCTCTATAGTATCCTCCACCATGTCAGAAAATATTGACATCATACATCTCTGAAAGGTTGCGGGTGCATTGCACAACCCAAACGGCATTCTTCTGAACGCAAAAGTCCCATATGGACAAGTGAAAGTGGTTTTCTCTTGATCTTCTGGTGCGATAGAAATCTGATTATATCCCGAATACCCATCAAGAAAACAATACCACCCTTTTCCGGCAAGTCTATCCAAAATCTGATCCATGAAGGGCATAGGAAAATGGCCTTTTTCAGTCCATGAGTTCAGTTTACGGTAATCCATGCTCACCCTCCATCCAGTAACCGGTCTCATCGGAACAAGTTCATTCTTTTCGTTGGGGACCACAGTCATTCCCCCTTTCTTAGGTACACACTGAACCGGGCATACCCAACTACTATCGGCGATTGGATAGATTACTCCAGCATCCAACCACTTTATAATTTCCTTCTTCACAACCTCTTGCATAGGAGGATTCAAGCGTCTCTGGTGCTCAATACTCGGCTTATGATCAGGCATGAGTTGGATTTTATGAGAGCAAATACCAGGAGGGATCCCAATAATGTCCGCAATGGTCCACCCAATAGCTCTTTTGAACCTTTTTAGTACCTTCACCAAACTCTGAACCTGTTGTTCATCTAGGTCTGATGCAATGATTACCGGCAAAGTGTCACCATTTCCTAAGAATTCATACCTAAGATGAGGTGGGAGAGCTTTTAATTCAACTTTTGGAGCTTCCTCTATAGATGGTTTAGCGGGTGGGGACTCGCGATTCTTCATATCAAGCTCAAATTTCTTCGGTTTAAACCGAACATCACCTCGGTTAAGAACCGCTACTAATAACTCATACTCTTCAATGCAATCGCTATCAAAGTTCATTATCACTGCCGCTAATGCTTCGACACCTAGACGTTCTTCTATTTGTGTCTCAAAGGTCTCACCCATGTTGTAGGATATAGCAGATGCCGATTGGAGCTCACCACTCTGCCTCATGGACCTACAAATGTTAAAGGTCACCTCCTCATTGTTCAACCGAAATTTCATCTGCCCCTTTTCCATGTCTACTAAGGCTCTTCCCGTAGCTAGGAATGGCCTCCCAAGGATAATAGGCACTTCAAAATCAGCCTCACAATCAAGAATAACAAAATCGGCTGGAAAGATGAATGACTCCACTTTTACTAGCACATCGTCGAGTATTCCTATAGGTCGTTTTACTGTTCGATCAGCCATCAGTAGCTGCATCGCAGTAGGCTTTGGGTCACCCAAACCCAACTTCTTGTAAATCGAGAGGGGCATGAGATTTATGCTTGCCCCTAGATCACATAATGCTTTCGCAAAATGTAATAGCCCGATTGTACAAGGAATAGTAAATGCGCCCGGATCTTCTTTCTTTTGGACCAGAGATCTTGTAGCAATAGCACTACAATGCTGCATTCTAACATCATCCTCAAAAGTTACCGATCTTTTCTTTGTAACCAGATCTTTCATAAATTTGGCGTAACCGGGCATTTGTTCTAAAGCTTCTACCAAAGGGACATTGATAGAAAGTTGCTTCAACATTGTTATAAAACGCCGGTATTTCGGTCTTTTTCACTAATCTCTGAGGAAATAGGGGTGGTGGCCTAGGCATAGGAGTTACCTTTTTAGGCACTTCAGCATCTTTTGCAGTGTTATCCTCTAATTCAGCATCAACTTCTACCACTATATCAGATTCTGTTGTCACCTTATTCTCATCAAATGGCATAGGTGGATCAATGGTTTGCTTGCCACCGCGAGTAGTAACTGCCATACAATGTCCATCATTTTTCGAATTTTGGACAGTGTTGCTAGGAAGAGTGCCCGGTTGCCGTGTGTTCACAGTTGCAGATAATTGGGCCAATTGTAACTCAAGTTGCTTAATTGATATTGCATGGGTATCAACTTTTTGCCCAATACCCGCTAGATCATTCCTCAACTCTTTATTTTGCTCATCACTAGCATCGAACCTCCTCATCATTTTATGCAACATATCCTCAACTCGCGACATACTACCTCCACCATCCCTAGGAGTAACTTCACGATTTTGAGGAGGAACATAAGGTCCATTTCTGTCGTTTCTGTTACCATAGCTACCCCTGTTGAAGTTGTTGTCGCGATTGTAGTTTCCATCTCGGACATAATGACCCTCACGATTGTAGTTACCATAGTTCCGACCTTGGTTCCCTTGACCTTGGCGCCAATTTTCCTGATTAGAGCCTTGGGCACTTGGTCGGAAACCCCCCATCTGTTCATTTACTGCATAGGAATCCTCCTCATAATAACACTCATCGATTGGAGGTGGTGGTTTAGCCAAATAGTTGACTGCATTAACCTTTTCTGCACCCCAGTGACATGTTTTAGTACCAACCCAAGCTCAGTTCTCATCTGAGCCATTTCTTCCCTAATATCATCTGTGGATGGGTTGTGAGTGGACTGCACTGCGAAGGTGTTTCTCCCTGTATCGGACTTCCTAGTACTCCAAGCTTTGTTGTTACGGGAGATTTTCTCTAATTTCTCAGCAATCTCAGCATAAGGGCATTCTCCATAAGATCCACCTGCTATAGTGTCCAACACCGCTTTATTGTTATCATCCTGTCCCCGATAGAAGTATTCCTTCAGAGACTCATCATCAATACGGTGATTTGGAACACTTCTCAAGAATGAGGTGAATCTATCCCAAGAACTACTAACTGACTCTCCTGGTAGTGCCACAAAGTTATTCACCCTGTCTTTGTGGTTTAATTTCTTGGAGACCGGATAGTAGAGTGCTAAGAAGACATCCCGTAATTGGTTCCAAGTGAAGATGGAGTTGTATGGGAGCTCAGTAAACCACATAGCAGTCTCTCCCGTCAGTGAGAGAGGAAACACTCTGAGACCTATTACACTGCCCTAACCTTAGCTATATGGGCATGTGGATCCTCAGAAGGTAGCCCTGAAAACAAACCTCTGGCAGTGAGCATTTGCATCAGACTACTAGTTACCACAAAAGTGTGGCCTGTGGGTAGAGGAGGCAAAACCAGTGGCCCATCCGAATCTGCTATGTTATCATAGCCTCTGTAGTATGCTTGGGGCCGTGGAGCGGGATTCTGTCCCCTCTGTTGATGTTCACCCGGAGCATTGGGTAACATCTGACCATGAACATCAGCAGGAGCTGGGATGTTCTGGTTTGGGTCCTCATCATTGATTCCCAAGTTTTGATTCATGTTGCGCAGTGTACGCTCTAACTCACGATCGTAGGGAAACAATGGTTCTCTTCCGCTCCGTGTATTTGGCATACAGGGAGAATAGTTCTGAAAAGAAATCAAAAACAATAAAACAAAGTAAAATCAAGAAAATATCAACTAAACTATAGTAATAAGTTCAAGTTAATCTAAAAGCTAAATTCCCCGGCAGCGGCGCCAAAATTTGATACGCTCAAACTTACCTCTCAAATGAGAAGTAAAGCGGTCGTGTCAAGTAAATAACCCAACTAGTGAGGTTGGGATCGTTCCCACGAGGAAAATAGTCTAGACTTAACTTTAACCTAGTATTACTATCGTTTGGTCAATAACTTTCTTGGAAAGTAAAAATATAAAAAGGGGGGTTTGTATTACCTAATGAGTAAAAATAACTAATGTAATTGAAAGAGACACTTGACAGCTTTTAAGATTGGGTTTTAATCAATGAATTAAAGTAACTAGGGTTTACGTTTTCCCCACAGGTTCATAACTTGATAATTCTAACTATAACAATTCTTTCCTAGTATCTTGCATGCAAAGTGATAAGTTATGTATTTCTAAATCCTTGGTCCGGCATCTAGAAAATCTCACTCCGCACCTTGGTCCGGCTACGTGTGTTGCTTTCCTAACTCTTATCTTTACCTCATATTAAGCATCGTATTCGATATTTGACTAAGTTATTACCTCGTTCCAATCAATACTAGCCTATTAGATAGTAGACACTAAATCTATGTTAATAATTCTTTTCCTATTATCTACCTCCTTGGTCCGGCAAGTAGCATTAAGGCGAGTTCTAACGTTGATCATCCGTTAAAAAGACTTCTAAGCGAAAGAATTATTAATACATGCAAGACACTATTCTAGAATTGTTATTTTAGCTAGGGTTTATCTCATTGTTTGCCTATGGTTCCCACAACCCTAGTTATGGAGTTTAGTTCCTCATAGCCATAAACACAATATTCAAATATGTTAAACAAGAATTCATGTACTTACTTTAATGAGAAAGAATAAAGTCCGAAAATATGCTTGATTAATCACCAAAAGTTACTTGTAAGAATCTCCAACAATCAAACACTCAAAAACCACGAAGTCTAATAATCACAACGTCTAACTATATGGAATTTGATAATCAAAGAGTCTAAACTCAAACGAGGTTTTTCGAACTATTTATAAAAAATAAAAACCTAATTAAACAAGTATTCTAATTTCTGGAAATCTGCCAAAACGCGGCTGGGTCGACGGACCACGCGACGGACCGTCGTAGTCATGACGGACCGTCGTGGGCTCCGTCGTCCCATACTTGTCCAATTTCTTCTGCTGCTTTCTTCATTCCCCTCGACGGCAAGTGTGACGGACCGGCATAGGCATGACGGTCCGTCGAGGGTCTTTGTTTCAAAATACTTCAACTCTTGGAATCTGGGTACTGGGATCACTTCTCTGATCTTCACGACGGACCTGCAGGACGGAACGTCATGGCCATGATGGACCGTCACAAGCTTCGTAATCCCACACTTGGTCAGACTTCCCCATCTTCCTTCAGCAGCTTCTCTACGCTGCCACCTACGGACCGTCACAAGCACGACGGACCGTCATAAGCTCCGTAGGTGGTCTCTTCTGCAATTTTCGCTCAAAATCTCCGCATTCAGCTTTGGACAGATTCCCTGCAAAACAAAGAGAAACTTATATCAAAATTAGCACAAAAAGGCTTTTGGACACACTAAACTTAAGGAAAAAGCATTAATTATACCGTGAAACCACGGTATATCAGTAACTAAACTCCATAACTAGGGTTATGGGAACCATAGGTGAATAATGAGGTAAAACCTAACTAAAATAACAATTCTAGAATAGTGTCTTGCATGTATTGATAATTCTTTCGCTTAGAAGTCTTTTTAATGGATGGACAACGTTAGAACTCACCTTAATGCTACTTGTCGGACAAAGGAGGAAGATAATATGAAAAGAATTATCAACATAGATTTAGTGTTTACTATCTAATAGGCTAGTATTGATTGGTACGAGGTAGTAACTTAGTCAAATATCGAATACAATGCTTAATATAAGGTAAAGGTAAGGGTTAGTATAGCAACACACGTAGCCGGACCAAGGTGCGGAGTGAAATTTTCTAGATGCCAGACCAAGGATTTAGAAATACATAACTTATCACTTTGCATGCAAGATACTAGGAAAGAATTCTTATAGTTAGAATTATCAGGTTTGGAACCTGTGGGGAACACGTAAACCCTAGTTACTTTTATTAATTGATTAAACTCCAACACATGAATTTGTTAGTTGTCTACTTTAATTTAGCTAGTTATTTTCATTCATTTAGAAATAAAACCCCCCGTTTTTATTGTCTTTGTTTTCTAAGGAAATAATTGACTAAATAGTAGTAATAATAGAGTGAAGTTAAGTCGGAACTATTTTCCTTGTGGAAACGATCCTAACCTCATTAGTTGGGTTCTTTACTTGATACGACCGCTTTACTACTTATTTGAGAAGTTTGACAAATCAAATTTTGGCGCCGCTGCCGCAAAAAGTAGCTTTTAGATTAACTTAAACTTATTACTATAGTTTAGTCGATACTTTCTTGATTTTACTTTGTTTCTTGTTTTTTTTATTCTTGCAAAACTATCTTCCTTGTATGCCAAATACACGAGAGGAAAATAACCTTTGTTTCCCTATGATCACGAATTAGAGCGTACACTACGCAACATGAATCGAAACTTGGGTATTAATGATGATGATCCAAACTTGAACATCCCAGCTGCGGTTGATGTTCATGGTCATTTGTTACCCGATGCTCCGGGTGAAAACCAACAGAGGGGACAAAATCCCGCTCCACTGCCCCAAGAATACTACAGAGGCTATGACAATATAGCAGACTCCGATGGGCCACTTGTCTTTCCCCCTCTACCACCCGGCCACACCTTTGTGGTAACTAGTAGTCTGATGCAAATGCTCACTGCCAGAGGTTTGTTTTCAGGGCTACCTTCTGAGGATCCACATGCCCCTATAGCTAAGGTAAGGGCAGTGTGTAAAAGTTGTGTAGGGAGGCCTGACTTGGACTTGGATGTAATAGGGCTAAGAGTGTTTCCTCTCTCACTGATGGGAGAGGTTTCTATTTGGTTCACTGAGTTCCCTTATAACTCAATTTTCACTTGGAACCAACTATGGGACGTTTTCTTAGCACGCTACTACCCATTCTCCAAGAAACTAAACTACAAAGACAGAGTAAACAACTTTGTTGCACTACCATGAGAGTCAGTTAGTAGTTCTTGGGATAGATTCACCTCGTTTTTTAGAAGCGTCCCAAATCACCGTATATATGATGAGTCACTAAAGGAATACTTCTATCAGGGATCGGATGATAATAATAAAGCGGTGTTGTATACTATAGCAGGTAGTTCTTATGGGAGTGTCCTTATGCTGAGATTGCTGAAAAGTTAGAGAAATCTCCCGGAACAATAAAGCTTGAAGTACTAGGAAGTCACGTACTGGGAGAAATACCTTTGCAGTACAATCCACTCACAACCCAGCCACAGATGAGATTCGTGAAGAGATGGCTCAGATGAGAACTGAGTTTGGTTTGGTATTAAAACATATCACTGGGGTGCAGAAAAGATAAATGCAGTTAATTACTTACCTAAACCACCACCACCAAATGATGAATGCTATTATGCGGAGGATTCCTATGCAGTAAATGGGCAGATGGGGGGTTTTTGATCGAGTGCCCAAGGCTCAAATCAGGAGAATTGGCACCAAGGTTAAGGAAACCAAGTTTGGATCTATGGTAACTATAACCACGAGGGTCATTATGTCCGAGATGGAAACTACAACCGCGACAACAACTTCAACAGGGATAATTGTGGTAATAGAAATAATAGGAATGGGCCCTATGTCCCTCCTCAAAATCGTGAAGTTACTCCTAGGGATGGTGGAGATAGTATGGTGCGAGTTGAGGATATATTGCACAAAATGATGATGAGGTTCGATACTAATGATGAGCACATTAAAGAGTTAGTGATTTAGCGGGTATTGGGCAGAAGTCGATACACATGCAATATCAATTAAGCAGATTGAGTTGCAAATGGCCCAATTATCTGCGACTTTGAACACACGACAACCTGGCACTCTTCCTAGCAACACTGTTCAAAATCCAAAAAATGATTAACACTGTATGGCAATCACTACTCGAGGTGGTAAGCAGCATTGACCCACCTATGTCGTCTGAGAAAAAAAGTGATAAAAGATAATGATAAGGTGATAGAGGGTAGTGGTGAAGTAGAAGATAACACTGGAAAAGATGTTGAAGTGCCTATAAAGGTAATTCCCATGCCTAGACCCCCCCCCCCCTTTCCTCAAAGATTAGTGAAAAAGACCGAGGATGGTAAATATCGACATTTTATAACAATGTTGAAGCAGTTTTCTATCAATGTCCCTTTTGTAGAAGCTCTAGAACAAATGTCCAGTTATGCCAAATTTATGAAAGATCTGGTTACAAAGAAAAGATTGGTAACTTTTGAGGGTGATGATAGAATGCAATCATTACATTTTGCGAAAGCATTATGTGATCGGGGGCAAGTATAAATCTCATGCCCCTCTCGATTTACAAAAAGTTGGGTTTAAGTGACCCAAAGCCCACTGCCATGCGGCTACTGATGGCCGATTGAACAGTGAAAAGGCCTATAGGGATACTCCACGATGTGCTAGTAAAAGTGGAGTCGTTCATATTTCCATTAGATTTCGTCATTCTTGATTGCAAAGTCGATTTTGAAGTGCCTATTATTCTTGGGAGGCCATTCCTTTCTACGGGTAGAGCCTTAGTTGATATGGAAAAGGGGCAGATGAAATTCCGGTTGAACAATGAAGAAGAGACCTTCAACATTTGTAGGTCCATGAGGCAGAGTGGTAAGCTCCAATCGGTATCTGCTATATCCTACAAAGAAAAGATGAAGAAGGATTATGACCTAAAAAGTGAAAAATGAGAGTTTATGGTTGGGGATTTGGTGCTTTTAGACAATTCTAGGTTGTGTTGGCTTCTGGCAAGCTCAAGTCCAAATGGAATGTCCCTTACTTGATTACCCAATTATTCCCTCATGAAGCAGGTGAGTTAGAAACAAAGGAGGGAGTGCGGTTTAAGGTGAATGGAGAACGAATAAAACTCTATTTTGGGCATACTGAATCAGCAAATGAAGTGATTGAGGCATACCATCTTGATGAAATCTGAGTAGTCAAGTGTCCTCAGTCGTGCTGCGACGTTAAATCAGGCGCTTGTTGGGAGGCAACCCAATACTTAGAGTTTTTGTTTCTAGTAATGGTAGCATTTTCTACTAATGGGTTTTAAATTTGCAGGCACATCACCAGGAAATTTTACAGAAAATCACTCTACAGCATTCACTGACGGACCCATCGACGACTCGTCATGAACTCGACGGACCATCGCATGAATCCTTCGTGCCAGGTACGTCTTTTAGTTATTTTCAAAACTAGGACACACGCGACGGAACCAATGATGGACCGTCCCAAGTGCGACGGACCGTCATTGGGGACTAGTCGCATCATAAATGAGCGTACCCGACCCGACCCAGCTGGAAACTTCTAAAAAATTTCAACCTATAAAACCCCCCACCCCTTCATTTGAACAGTTTCTTTCCCTCTTTCTCCCATTCCCTCCCTTTTAAACTTCCCACTTCCTACCTCTCTTTCAACCGATCATTTCCCCAATTCCTAAAATCAACTCTTTACTAGTCGGAGTCTGCTGTTGTGGTTATCTTCTTGATCACCAAGTACCTTCCTCGCTTGTTTTTCTCAAATTCTCAGGTATGTGTCTCTGATTTCTACCCATTTACATTGAATTTTTGTTTATCAATTAGTATTAACCTATTTCTTATTGATGGTTTCATTCTTTAATACAAATTCTATCTGAGCTAAATTGAGAATCCTCAAAATTGCCTTGTTAAAACTCTAGAATAGGTGCTTTAGCATTGATAGTTTACTAGGTATTTGGGTTAGACACATGTAGGTCAAACACTAAAAATTTCATTTTTGGGTCATAGCTGATGATTGTGGCATCCCCAGTTCTATCACTGAATGACAGAATGAGACCCCGATGATGGACCGTCGTACCTACGACGGACCATCATAGGGTCTGTCCCAACATCCCCAACACCCTACTGTCCAATTTTCTCCAAGTGTCCACCAACAGACACATGCGACAGACAATCGTTCCTACGACGGTTCGTCCTGCACAACCGTTTTGGTTGTTAGAGAACGTATTCCTAAGGGTATCTCACTTTTTCTATCCTCTTAGGGACATATACGACGGACCGTCATACCCTCGACGGTCCATCCTGCACAATCATTCTGCTTGTCAGAGACCCTGTTCCTAAGGGTCTCCAACTTTTTTCAAGGGTCCTCTTACGGGCATCTACGACGAACCTTCATACACTCAATGGTCCGTCCGTCATATCCGTCATGACGGTCAGAGATCCCTCTCCTGAGGATCTCCATACTTGTTCTAAGTGTCCCACGACGGACATCGATGATGGACCATCATCATAACAACTGTCCGTCTTGCTTATTTATCATAACTGTCAGAGACTTTCCTTCAGGGGTCTCCATATAAAAATAGTTTAAGTAAGACATGACGGACCCCATGACGGTCTGTCGTACTCACGACGAACCGTCGCCTGGTCCGTCATGTTTCACTGTTACTATATAAATGTCATTACATCTTGACTCTTTTATTTATTTTCTGTCGTTTTGCTTGTCTTGTTTGCTCCTTCTACTACTAATATTGATTCCTTACACATACTATCTCTAATGGCACCAAAACAAGATCGATTCTACGCACTGGGCGATCAAAGTCTGTCGCCCCGTATACCCGCCTGGTCATTGGTTCTGATGATGAGCGTGACCCCGAGTACGTTCCCCAATGCACTGCCACCCCATCCTGAGCTCCACGTGTTGCAAGAGCCACACCTAAAAAGGTGGTCTTCAGCGTAGTCACTGCCTCCCAGTCTGATGAGGAGCGCACGCTGACCGGCACACCTTCTAGGTCAGCTACTGATGAAGAAGGAGCATCTGGCTCCTTAGGAGTTTCATGGTCGGAGGAAGCCTCTGGATCAGCTGAAGTCCCTGTACCCGCCACAGCTGCACAGTCTGCCTCGTCTGATGAGGCTGACAGTTCTGAATCCACGCCCGGCTTACCGACTCGTGCTCTCACCCCGATTGTTGATCATCCCAATCGGTGGTGTGTCGACGGACAGTAACAAGTTTATTCAGACGCGAAGTTTCTGAATGAGAAAGGAGTCATGACACGGACCCTTACATTGGAGAGGAGGGTCCTTACAGGAAGTCTCCCTACTATGCCAGAGATCCAAAATCTCTTCACCGGACACCGACTGGAGTGAAAAGCGTGTTCTTTGGGCCGTTGTAGTGTAGAGTTAGTCTGAGAGTTCTACGTCTCCTACGTGGCTACTCTCAGATCACAGATTGATACGCGGGCTGCCCCCACCAAACAGGCCCCACTGGAGCATGTCCGAGTACGTGACATTCAGGTTGATATCTCCATGCCTGCCATCCACCGGTATCTATATGACGAGTATGTTGATGCCAACCGGACCCCTCTCACCGCTGAGTTTGACTACCGGTGGCAAATTGTCAAACATGGCAAATTCTTGCGTGAGCCATCACTGAGAGAGACTACCAAGAGGTGGATGGCCTGCACTTGTCTATTGATGGAGAGGGTGCCGACAGGGTAAACGAGTCAAAGTGGGCCATCAAAAAGGCAAACCTGACCTTTACACCGAAGTTTTTATGGTTGATTGTCCGCCAGCGCCTTTCCCCCACATCCGCTGATAATATAGTCACATGGGATCGTGAAGTTTTGATAGCGGCGATGATAACCGGGTTTGAGGTGGACTTTGCTTGTCTTCTACAGGCGGTCATGCACAAGAGGAATTTTAATGTCACAACTACATACCCTTTTCCGTGCATGATATTTTCTTTATGCAGGTCATCAGGTGTGCCCATCTGGCACATTGATCAGCTCAAGACCCCGCTTGGCACTGTTGATGGTCTCATCAGGGATGAGGGCAATGAGTTGGCTCCACGCAGAAGGCCCCATCCAGAGTTGCCTCTACTTGGTGACAATCTGTATGATATGGTAGCACAGGATCGCACGGCTATGCAGGCTGCTTCTGAAATCACTGACACTACCCCAGTCGAGTATATCCCGTGTAGTAGCACTGCTCCAAGCTCCTCTCGCTCAGCCTCTTTCCCCGCTCTGGTCCCGCTTGCTAGGGTCCTAAAACTAGAGGCATAGATGGCTACACTTCTGCAGTAGATCTAGCCTTGGATGCAGAGGTCTATTGCTGAGGCAGAAGAGCGCTTGGAGCGGAGAATGGTCCAGCACACATAGAGGAAGATCACTGAGGTTCATCAGCACTTGGACGCTTTTGAGTTGCGGGTGCTAGCCCGACCATCCCCTCAGGTAAATGTTGTCGACCCTTCAGGCTGCGATCGAGATTCTTTGAGCAGACATTGATATGATCCTAGAGGCTAGGGTGCCTGATTTTGAGGCCCCTTCTGCAGAGCCTGCTGAGGACACAGTGATGGCGGCCTTATTCGCCACTTTTGAGATTCCACCACCTCCCCCTCGAGAGCATGCCAAGAGGCGTAGAGGTCAAGAGAAGGATGAGGCTAGAGCGTGGAATAAGAAGCGCCATGAGATGGAGGCTACGAGGAGAGCCTCACTTGCTGATGAAGAGGCGCGTCGGATGAGGGCTATAGAGTCAGCTGCTGGGGCATCTAGCTCCAGAAATATGGAGATAGCGGGAGGCACTGCTGATAGTGTTGTTGATGATGAGGACACTATTGAGGGTGTTCAGATTACAGATGTAGTGGGTTCCGGGGAACCGAACCCACCAGCTTGCTCATCGTCGGCGTTTTGCGCCCCAGGTTTGCTTCACCTACCACTCTCGTATTTCAATTATTTTATGCATTGGGGACAATTGCATGTATTTTTGTTGGGGATGGGGTAAATGGAATGTGAGTGCTAGGGTGAAGTCTGAATAGCCCAATTCACTATCCTCTTTTGGGGTTTTCTTGCCTGTGTTCTTTTTCCCCATGAGACTGATTATTTTTACTGTTGAACCAGCATGTCTATATCTTGTGTACATAGTCTAACTCTGAAGCATGATGGCGAAAATGAGATCCTGATGAAATAAAAATGATGCATGAGTAGGCATAGTAATTGATAAATGTGTGGCTCTAAGCATGACATAGAGATACACCACTGCGTGACCCTAAGTCTAAAATTCGAACTAGGTGTCTAATAATCTGGTAGAGTAATGAGATGTCAAGTGAGTGTGAGGAAGATTTGAATAGTCCACTATTTGTACTAAGCTGGAGCTTGCCTGGTTAGTCCTGCAAAAAGTAAGTTGTAATAGACAATTAGGAAAAGATCATAGGCCCTTGTTCAATATAGCCCATTTTTAGCATAAATAAAAAAACAAACAAATGAAATTAATCCTTCTTTGATCCAAATGATTTGAGTTTAAACTAGACCTTTCTTTTTCACTCCAACTGATCTTTTCTGGGAATAATGTGTTTGCCCTGGTCCTTCCTTAGACATGTGCACCTAAGATTATGCCAAAAGCATAAGTTGAGGATGACTAATGCAGTAAAAAACCTTTTTGTGGCCCTGAACCAACATTGGGTATTGTGTACTTTGACTCATGAGAAAGTCATGAGTTGAGGGTGGCTATTATGAGGAATGCTCTGGAAAGTAGGGTTGGAAGAACAAAGAGAGAGAAAGAGCAAAAGTAAAGTGACTCAAGAACCAGTTGAAAGAAAAGTGAAAAAAATAAGAATAAAAAAAATTACAATAAATACAAGCAAGAAAAGAAGAGAGTCACTTACACAAATGAAGAAAGAAGGGAAAATAGCTAGGTGAAAGGATATGAGAAGCTGGCAAAATAAAATGATAAAAAGTGGTATTTTTAGCTGATATGTCAAAGAGGGAAAAAAAGTCACTAAATTTTACCTAAATATACCCTACCTGACCCTGAGCCTATGTTACAAGCTAAGAAAGTCCTATCATGATCCTAAAAGTTGTATAGCGAACTTAAAGCAGTGAAAATAAGGGCAAGCTTATGGCAATATGTATGAATGAGTTGTGAATCTGTTCTGAGAGTGAGTGTTGAAAATTAATCCTTATACTCAAACTAAAATCATTGTGTGAATAATGAGGATATTGTTTTAAAGTGAGGACACTAGATGCAATACCGAAAATATTAGCACCTCGATGAGAAATTGAAGAGGATAGGTGTTAGTGCATGGTGAGTCTGTGTCATGGTCTGATTCCACATCATTCAAGCCTAATAGTGATGGCATACATAAATATGATGAGACTGATCGGGATTGAGAGCCAAATGATTGCGAAAGATAAACCATGGATACTATTGTACAAAGATTTTGTAGTGAGTCATAGTGTGTCGCTTGAGGAAAAACAACGAATTTAAGTTGAGGGTGTTGATATACCGTGGTTTCATGGTATTTTTAATGTTTTTTTATTAAGTTTACTGTGTGTCCAAAAGCCTTTTTCGATTAATTTTTATGTAAGTTTCTCTTTATTTGCAGGATATCTGTCTAAAAGATGAACGCGGAAGTTTTTATGCAAAAAATGCAGAAAAGTACCACCTACGGAGCTTGTGACGGTCCATCGTGCCTGTGACGGTCCGTAGGTGGCATCGTAGTGAAGTTGCTGAAGGAAAATGGGGAAGTCTGACCAAGTGTAGGGTTACGTAGTGCATGATGGACCGTCGTAGCCATGATGGTCCGTCCTGCTGGTTCGTCGTGAAGATCAGAGAAGTAGTCCCAGTACCCAAATTCGAAAGAGTTTAACTGTTATGGAACGAAGACCCTCGACAGATCGTTGTGCCTGTGATGATCCATCATACCTGCCGTCGAGGGTAATGAAGAGAGCAGCGGAAGAATTTGCAAAGTATGGGACGACGGATTCCATGACGGCCCGTCGTGACCACGACGACCCGTCGCGAGGTCCGTCGATCCAGCCGCGTTTTGACAGATTTCCAGCAAATAGAGTCCTTCTTTGATTAGGTTTTTGTTTTTTATAAATAATTTGAAAAACCTCGTTTTTGGGGTTAGACTCTTGGTTATTAGAAACTTTTATGTTATATTCTTTGTGAGGAGATTATTTTGATTATTACACTTTGGATTGTTATACTTTTCTCTGGAGTTGATTGTTGGTGATTTTGTCGATTAATCAAGTAAATTTCTAGATTTTATTCTTTCTCATTGAAGTAAGTGCATGAATTATTATATCGTATATATGAATATTGTGATTATGACTATGGGTAACTAAACTCCATAACTAGGGTTGTGGGAACCATAGGCGAATAATGTGGTAAAACCTAACTAAAATAACAGTTCTAGAATAGTATCTTGCATGTATTGATAATTCTTTCGCTTAGAAGTCTTTTTAACGGATGGCCAACGTTAGAACTCGCCTTAATGCTACTTGCCGGACCAAGGAGGTAGATAATAGGAAAAGAATTATCAACATAGATTTAGTGTATACTATCTTATAGGCTAGTATTGATTGGTACGAGGTAATAACTTAGTCAAATATCGAATACAATTCTTAATATGAGGTAAAGGTAAGGGTTAGTATAGCAACACACGTAGCGGGACCAAGGTGCGGAGTGAAATTTTCTAGATGCCGGACCAACATAACTTATCACTTTGCATGCAAGATACTAGGAAAGAATTGTTATAGTTAGAATTATCAAGTTAGGAACCTACGGGAAACACGTAAACCCTAGTTACTTTTATTAATTGATTAAACTCCAACATTTGAATATGTTAGTTGTCTACTTTAATTTAGCTAGTTATTTTCATTCATTTAGAAATAACCCCCCCCCCCTTTATTGTCTTTGTTTTCCAAGGAAATAATTGACTAAATAGTAGTAATAATAGATTTAAGTTAAGTTGGAACTATTTTCCTCGTGGGAACGATCCTAACCTCATTAGTTGGGTTCTTTACTTGATACAACCACTTTACTTCTTATTTGAGATGTAAGTTTGAGCGTACCAACCTGGCATATGTGTGTAAAATTGTTGCATCTAATATAAACTGCACGATCATGATTAAAAAAGTTTTGTTGGTTTTCAGGTGAGTTGATAAAGTCAAGGGTTATGAAAAAGAGTTGATAGTCTAAAGATTGTTTGAGAACAACAAAAGTCTAAGTGTGGGGGTGGTGATCTTAGGCATATTTATATGGCTAAGTAGTAATAGCTTAATTTTTTGTATACTTGTGATTATCTTTGCATTTACACACATGATTAGTGATTTCAGGAACTTCTAGAGAAATTGGAGTTGTAACCGAGAAATAAGAAGAAAAGATGCCAACAAATTGACCAAGTATGAAGACTCCAGAAGCTGGCGTACTGAGTGGCGCATTGCGCCAATGTGTGAAGATCAGAAGGAATTTTTGGGCGTACTGTGAGGCATGACGCGCCATCCATAAAAGATCAGAAGAAGAATTTTGGTGTATTGGCACGCGCGTCGCGCCAAGGTGATTATTGGTAGACGACATGTTTGCACGATAAGAGGCGCGACGCCCCAGCCCAATTCTAAAGTTCCCAAAGTTGTCCCACAGGAAACAGAGTTCTCAAATTTGAAGCTTCGTACTCTTTTGAAAACGGACTACACTGTCTCAACCACCCGCCTTTCCCTTCTTTTGTTTTTTCTGGACCCGAAAATGCCCGTTCATAAATGTCCCCTAGAATTTCTAATTTGAGTAGGATTTGTCTAAACTTTATCTACTATTATAAATAGATCATAGGACTGTCTTTATTTGAGTTCGACGTTTGTTTAGTGTACAAGGGCAAGAATCAAGTTTTTAATCCTCCTAACTCTTCTATTTCACAGATTTGTTTATAAACAATTATCTTTACTTGATTATTTTAATAGCATGAGTCACTAAACGCCTAGTTTTGAGGCTGTAGTTATGAATCGATTGTTGAATATTTGAGGCTTCATGAATTAATCTTCGGTTGTCAATTCGGATTACTTTTTCATTCTTATTTTATTATTTCTTGACTGACCATCTAGAGATAAATATAGTGTCTAATCTTGAATTGATCATAAGAGACATTAGATAGACTAGAAAATATAAAGAGCTTGGTTCGCCTATTAAATTGAGGAAATTAATATTCATGATGCCCGGAAGACGAACACCTTGCTTGGTTACGAAATAGGATGATATAAATGCTCACCAGTTAATCTATTTATCCCTGCTCAACAATGTAGTTAAATAGATAACTAAGGTAGGCAACGAGAAGTGTGTAACTCAAATCATATTAATTCTATAAATAAGAAATTTGATAACTGAAGTTAGTTCAAAGCCGATAATATGATGCAGGACATTCATTATATGTAGCAGCTCTGGGATCGTGTTTAATCTTGCTTGAAACATTATCTCAAAGTCGTTCACCATTATTTACTTTAAATTAGTGCATATTATTCTTAGTTAACCATAAAACAATCAACATGTGAAGTAGTTGCATTTCTTTTTTATTGTGAAATTAAGTGTGAATATAAGTTGTCATAAGTCTCTTGGGAATGACAACTCGCTTCTAAAAGAAACTGTATTGCTTGCGAGACCATGTACACTTGTGTGTGCAATTAAGAGCAACAATACAACCAGCATTCATTTGTTATATGCACCATATTTCCGTATTTCAGTGATACATCAATATTAGGTCAATCCACAAAGAGAACTTTTTATTTGAAACTCTCAAAGAAATACACCTCATTTCTCCTTTTCTTTCTAGGGTCATACGTCCTAGTTCAAGATTCTTATTTTTTTTCTTCCCTAAAAGAAACACATCTTTTTTCGGTACTTCATTTTGTGATCTTGAGTTTTGCGTTTCAACCGCCAACTCATGTTAAAATATGTACCTGAGAATGATCAAAAAGACGCCAATAGAGCATGAAGACAAACTCATAAATAACGCACAGAGCAATTCTAAGATCAAGATAAGACCCTAAGAGAAAACATCAAATAGGGATCTTGTAATTCTTATAATGTACGGAGACATAGTTCTCTAGCTCTTTTTTAAACTATTGACAATATATGATGACAAGCAGTATGAAACAATCTTTTTACCATAATTTTTTATAGTTTCGGCTATCAAAGTTTCTACACTGGCCTGATTTCATTTTAATCAAGGATATGTAGGTAACCTTTGAACCAAGGTTTAGTCATCTTTTCCAAAATGAATTCATCAAAGTTTGAAACAGGAAAAAAATTAGTCACTTCGTTCACTTTCTTTGCTTGAAAACTCTTCATGTTTCAAAGAAAAGAGGGGCATGTTGTGAACACCTAATTTTTGACGTGTTTATTTTACTCCTATAATATAGAAATGTATTTTCTTATATTTTATTTGTATTTTGGGTTGTTTGTCTTTGTTTGTATTTAAATTACATAAATCTCATAGTTTTAATAGGAAATTACAATCTATCCCTAATAACTTTATAATTACATCAAGTCCTTAAAAATTAAAAAATCAGATACAATAATTGAAGTTCGTATACATTAAATATTGTCCTGGATACATTTAAATATTGTCTCAGATACATTAATATGTAGCTAGGATACATCATATGTAGCTCAGATACATTAATTATTGGCTCGAATACATTACTATGCAACTCGGATACATTAAAAAATTAAGGAATCTCGAAAAACTTTAAAGTAATAGGGAATAATGGAAAAAAGTGAAACAAAAGGCGTGTATTTATATAAATTGTCCTAGCTTTTTTATCGGTCCAAATGACCTGATTTTGATTGGATTGGTCTCATTTAAACCATATTTTGATAACCCAATCAATTTTGACTCGGTCCAATAGAAATGGTCAAGATTGAATGTCAACCATTCATGATATTTTGATCCAAGGGCTCTTATGGGATACTACCAAAAAAATAAAACTTCAACAATAAAAAAAAATTATTGCATTTTATTTCTTCTCCCCTTTGCTTTCACTTGCACCGGGCGGACACTGCCACCGCCGCCACTGCCATTGGCGATCACCATCCCTTGGCCAGAAAAATCTCCAAAAGTTTTACGATTTCTTTTTCTAACCCTCCCTGCACAAATCCGTAAACTATTCATCCTTATCCATAACAAAACTCTGTACATCTGAGAAAAAACAAGCATAAATTTTCACTTTTTTCTTTAGATTTACGAAGTTTATGTCATCTCATCCTACACCCTTTACATAAATCTGTAGAGCTCTTAAAGGAATAACCTTTAAATTTTATGTCCAAAACCCATCAAAAAAAAATCTGGCAAAGTTTTTTAGGGATCCTCATTCACCCAAAAATTTATGGCAATCCTTTCCCCCTCTCATCCTCTATCCAAATCTGTCATTATCACACTTTGTTAATCATATAAGTCATTTTGGTGCCGGATTGTATTGTTTTGTTAGTGTTTTTTAATTTATCATAAAGTTTTTGCTTGAATTTTTTTTTATTTTCTGCCCTACTTAAGGTGTTTGATCTTGAAAATACTTTAGATGTTTAAATTTTGTGTTAGTGGACTGATTTTCTTTTGATCATTGGATTTTGATCAAATGGGCCTATACTTTGGGCATGTTTTAATTTTCATATGACCCATTTATCTATTATTCAATAAATAAATAAAAGAAATGGGTCATCTAAAAAGGCATTTTGGGCCTATTTTAATTTTCAGATGGCCAGTTTAGCTATTATTTATTTCATGAATAAATAAAAGAAATGGTTAACTAAAAGGGCAATGCAGTCTTTTTTAATTAATTTTATCTTGAAAAAAAAATTATATTGGTTATCTTGAGTCGCACATTGGGAAGACAAAGAGTACAATACACTCTTAAGTTTTCAAGAAGAGTGGCGTTAGTATTCACCATCTATTTAAACTCATTCTTCTTTCATTTCAAGGAGGAACAAGAAAGAAAAGAACAACAAAAAAGGAAGAAGAATAAAGAAGAGAAGAGACAAAATAAGAAGAAAAAAATCATAAAAATAGATAGTAGAAAATTTTCTTCTAAAAAGAAAAAAAATACTTCATTTTTGTTTGAGTTTGTGGGTTAACTAATTTGCCTTCACTATTTGTTTGTCATTTTACATTTCACAATGTAATTTTAAATTAATATTTCATGTTACTTTATTTGATTAAAGCAAGTCTATTGTGATTCTTATATGATTATGTTTTATTATTATTTACATATATGTATATTACTAATTTGGTGTTTAGTTTAATTTTAGCTCATCGTAGAATTGATAAGTAAACTCATGATCTGCTAAATAAATAAAAAATCTCAAGGTCTATTGCTTTTTAATTTTTGATCATTTTAAGAAAAGAAAAAAGTGATTGTTTATGGAAAAAAAAACACAAATCTTGTCATTTTTGCAGAAAAAAAAAAAGTAAATCTAGTCACTTTTCAAAAAAATGTAAGTTTGGTCAATTTTACAAAGGATGTAAATTTGATAACTTTTGCGTGTGTGCGTGCACATGTGTGTGTGTGTGCGTGCGAGTGGGCGTGGGTGTGGGTGTGGGCGTCGGCATGGGCGTGCACGTGTGCGTGTGCGTGTGTGTGCACAATAAAAATATATTAATTAGTCATTTGCACAAAAAAAAAGTAAAAAATAAAAAAAGGATCATTTTATATCTCTATATTACAACAAGTTCATTTATTCAGTAACTTTTTAAAATTATTAAATAAAATTTGAGTCACTAATTATTATTTTTTAAAAAAAAAATAAATATCACCATGTGTTCGGTCATCTTTTATGTGTATTTTTTCTTTTTTTAAAAAAGGCTCGCGCTCCTAGGCCAATCATTTTAAGAAAAACAATTATTAACACAAATTTACTCTTTTTTGTTCGAAATTATTTTTGTCAAATATGAGTTAATAAAGCGACCGTGTTAGGACCACGTGATTCAGAATCCTCACACCTTTCCTTTGGTAAAGAAAATTCCTTACCCAATCTTTATTTTTGTAGACTAAATTTTTTTTTCTTTTAAATTAGGAATTACTAGGTGACTTGGTACACCTAAAAAACTCGATTTCAAATGGTGACTCTAAAAAGTTATTTAACTTTTATTTTTTAAAAGAAAAAATCATCACATCCATAACAATTGTAAAAAAGTAAGAGATGTGATTGGTTACTAAATCGATAGTCTGATCACCGATTTCATACCACAACTTATATCGTATAATGTATAGTTTGTTTATAATTTTATAAATTTATTTATCCAACGAATAATTTTATACCAGTACAACAAACACCAACGTTTTTATTACCTTTACTGTTCCAACTCTAGAATGAACAACACCATATTTTGAGAAATGTAAATTTTCATAATTTCAAGAAAGCCTAAAAATTAGGCATAATGAAGTACAAAGATAAAAGATTATCAAAAACAATTAATTTTATCCCACTGCCAATACCTAGGTTCTTTCTAAAGATTATATTCATAGAACTTTTTTTTGTTCATGATAGTATAAATCAAAGAAAAACACAATCTTATTTCAAAATATTGGTAATTTTGTGGTTGGGAGTTGGGGGGGGGGGACATATTAGATCTCCATTCCTTTCGATATGCCTTTTTAGAACTCGTCTAAGTATTGTGCGTAGTACAAAGTTCATGATGCAGAACTCATTTGGTTCATCCTATTAGTGTGACCCATCCAGAAGAAGTATCTTCCAACTAAATGTGAGAATTCAAATGATTCCCTAATTGTCTTTTGTTATTAGGTTGCTACAACATAGGCGTCAATAAAGCCAAAGAGGCTGTCTAAATCCATATCTTCACATTTATCCATTCATACAGGCTCTCCCCCCGCCATTGGAAAGTTTTTCATAACATATAGATATAATGAGTTAACATCATAGTAATATAGTTCTTTGTCGTAAGGTATGTATGTATCGTTATGGCCGTTGTAGTACCCACGACGAATGAATGTATCTTCATTCCTATTGGGTATATAGATAGGCCATTTTTTGGATTGTACTAGAGAGTGCGAAAAATATCGAGATTGGCACAACCTACGGGCTAAGTAGCGCCTCAATGGGAGTCTTTTTTTTCCTCCGTGATATTGTAATACCAAGACTAGTAAGAGAGAAAGGACTTCATCCATTCGGACAAAACCCATGCCCCCCTAACCAGGCTTTGAAAAACTTCGAGATCACTGAGTTTCTCGAAAATCGAGGGGTCTAGAGCCTAATCAGATCCCCTCACCATACCTTGTTGATAAGAGGTTAAGTGTTTATCAGTGGTTCCGCTTAACCAGATCCAAAAGGTGAGAGGACACTCACCGAACTGAACCAAAATACTTAATGAGAAAAGATAAGATTGTCTTAATCGAAAACTGTTTCTGGGAGTATTGTCCATAACAATTTTTATACTCATAATCGATTTTTTTTCAAGAAGCAAGTTGTTAGATGATTTTGAAAAGAAGAAAAGGGAATGAAAACAAATTGTTACTCGATATTTTCAAGAAGGATAGACAAATTCTCTGACTTGGTAAAGATGATATTGAAAAATGAAAAGAAAATGCAACAATTCTCATGAAAAGGGTTACAAGATAGAGAAAGAGGGATATTTTTTGTGATTGAGATTCTAAAAAAGTAAATAAAATAAAAATTAAAATATGAGTCCTATAAAATCGACCCATTACATCAATAAATTAAGTCTTAAATGTCTGCTTATGTATTTTGATAGAATATAATAGAATCGATAATTCATGTTTTGATGATAGACAAGAAGCGCAAATAATCAGTAGCAAATGTACGCAACAAAAGAAGCCAAGCTCGAGTCCAAGATCGAGTAAAATGGGTCAACCAAGTAATCAAGAAAATATAGTTATTTGTCAAAGCCAAAAATAATATATTAAAGGTATAAGTTGATACAAATAAGGAAAACCTTAAATATATTATTAAGGAAGGAAGTTGTATATAATAAGGATTGTACTTTAAAAGGGAATCCTTGTAAAACAATAACTTCCTTACCTTATCTGATAAGGATTTAAGGCAAAAGAAACTCTATAAGAAGAGGACGATGCTGATGAAGAATCCCACGACTTCACAAAGAGAGAAAAGTGAGAATTATTCATCAAACTGAAGTCTTCAAGATCAATAGGTTTGCCAAGTTTAAAACGTTCTTGAGTGAGAAGGTTTTTAACGTGTAGAACTATCTTCTTGTTTTGTTCTTCATTGTAATTTACAAATGATTGTACAAAGGGTGGGTTTGGCTCTTTGTAGGGTTGAGTTTCAGTGAGGGTTGTAACAAAAGGTGGGTTTGGCCTTTTGGAGAGATCGATTGGAGTCAATCGAGAGAGGTAGTAGAGTTAAGGCTTTTTGATTATTGAGTTGTAATCACAAAATCTTATAGTTGAATTAATAAACTGAGGTTTTTCCTTCCTTGAGTAAGGAAGGTTTTTAATTTAATAAGTGTTTGTGTCTTTACTTAAAAGCAACTTACAAGAACCTGGTTCTTGTCCTGGGGTAAGGTTTCTTCAATTGGTATTAGAGCAGGTCTTTTCGATAAAAGATTCACACCTTGAAAAGACTCAATGGCAGCACCACCTACCCCACAAGAAGGAGCTTCACAAACACGACCACCACTGTTCAATGGAAAATATTATGGATGGTGGAAAATGGCAAAAACCCTGATCTATGGGGAGTAATTCTAGATGGCCCAACCATACCTATGAAAACCGCAACTAATGGAATCACCAAAATCCCAAAGGAAAGAAAAGAATGGAATGCTGAAGACAAGCTTGCAATTCAAAACAATGCCAAAGCTAAGAAAATTCTGATCTGTGGCATAGGACAAGACGAATACAATAGAATCTCGTCTTGTCAAGATGCCAAAGCCATATGGGAAACACGACAAACTGCTCATGAGGGAACAACGCAAGTCAAGAAGTAAAAAATTGATAACTTAAACAGGCAATATGAGCTGTTCAGGATGGCAGAAGGGGAGACTATTCAAGACATGCACACCAGGTTCTCCTCCATCATTAATGAGATGTACTCCTTAGGAGAGATAGTTCCTAATGGAAAGGCAGTAAGGAAACTCTTCAGTGTCCTTCCTGAAACTTGGGAAAGCAAAGTCGAGGCTATCACTGAAGCCTGCGACCTAGACTCACTGGCCATGGATGAGTTAATTGGTAATCTCATCACATACGAACTCAAGAAAAACCAAGAAAAGGAAATTGGAGGAAAAAGAAAGAAAAGGAACCTGGTTCTAAAGGCTACTACATCAAATGATTTTTAAGATGAAAATATTGCCCTCATAACCAAAAGGTTCACCAGAATGCTAAAGAGAGGGCAGGCCTTTCAAAAGAAAACTTCTCAAAAACCATCTGAAAACACTAAAGACCAGGTTTGTCATAAGTGTGGGAGCCCAGATCAATTCATCCAATTCTGTCCACTTTGGGCCTTAGAGCAGAAAAAGGCAAACTTTGAGAAGGGAAAAGACATCAAAAAGGATAAGTCTGTCCCCTCAAACATAAGAATGACAACTCAAGAGGCAGATATTTCAATGAAGAGGGCCTTTGCAGCAATGGGGAATTCATCTGATGAAGAGTCTGAGGGTGATGAGACAGAAAACAAGTCCTTCTTGTACAAGAACAAGAAGATGATTATGACTTTCTTGCTCTTGTAGCAGTGGAAACCAAGGAAGAAAAGGAAACCTGCAGATCACAAGAAACCATACTAGCACTCATGGCTGGATCAGATTTTGAAGAGGATAAAGAAGAAGAAGATATGAATGAAAAGGTTAGTCTTCATCACATACAAGACAATCTAAACTCATACTTAAAAAGGGAGCTAGAATCTTTACTCTACACTCTCATTGATGCATATAAAACCATATACTCAAAAAGGAATTGATAATGGAAGACTATGCATCTCTAAGAGAAGAAAACAAGATTCTTGAAAAACAAAATCTTCATCTTTTATCCAAGAATACTGAACTACGTAAAAACCTAGACTTGGTAACCAAAAGGAATGAAGCACTCTCAAAAGAGCTTCTTGTGACTAAAACTGAAGTAGAAAATGGAATGAGATGGACCAGGTCCTCCATACTGCTTGACAACATTCACAAGAATCGTACATCTGAGAAACATGGGATAGGTTTTGATAGAACTAGCTCTCAAGTAAAAAATGCCAACATAGATTGTCTATGCATGCACTGTGGGCTGGTAGGGCATAAAAGTCATGATAACTGCTCATAACAAAAACTTGAAGTCTTTGAGAAAACCTCATCATGAGAAACTCAATGAGCAAAAGCAAATTCCTACAGTCAAATCTCTTCCTAGATGGGCCAGAAGAAATCTTATCCATCCATTCCCTAAGCATAAATCAAAGTGGATTTGGGTACAAAAATCTAATCCCCAAAATTAAATTGCAGGGATCAGTGAAGAGGAAGCAGCAACAATGGTACATGGATAGTGCATGTTCCAGACACATGACTGGAGATAAAAGAAGCTTCCTCTCACTCAAGAACATCAAAGGAGGAAACGTTGCCTTTGGTAATGGAAAAAGTGGTGAAATTCAGGGAATTGGAAAGGTTGGATCAATGGATACTCATGCAATTGAGAACGTATATTATGTGAATGGCCTACAACATAATCTATTGAGTGTATCTCAAATATGTGATAAAGGAAACAATGTTCTCTTTACAGAAAAGGAATGCAGAGTAACAAACTCAGTGACTGGGAACCTGGTTCTACTAGGTAAGAGACACAAGAATGTGTACAAAGCCAAGCTTGTTGACTCCAAGGAAGATACTCTTAAATGTCTAAGTGAGTCTCTGATTGCTCCATGCTATGGCACAAAAGAATGGGACACATTAGCATGACAACTATAAACAAGCTCATATCTAAAGACCTGGTTAAGGGACTGCCAACCAAAAGTTTTAGGGACAACCAAGTATGTGGAACCTGCATTCAAGGAAAACAGGTTAGGTCATCCTTCAAACCAAAGTTGACAGTAAGTACTACCAAGCCACTAGAACTGCTTCACATGGATTTGTGTGTACCAATGCATGTACAAAGCAGGGGTGGAAAAAGATATGTGTTTGTAATAGTTGATGACTACTCAAGATTCACTTGGACATTGTTTCTTGCAACAAAGGATGAGACATTCACTATGTTTGAAATCTTCGCAAAGCTGGTTCAGAAGAAATTCAACAAAGAAATAATCAGCATCAGATCTGATCATGGGCTGGAGTTTGAGAACTCACAATTCCTACAATTTTGTACTACAAATGGAATTGAGCATAACTTCTCAGCACCTAGAACACCACAACAAAATGGTGTTGTTGAGAGGAAAAATAGAACACTGGAAGATATTGCAAGAACAATGTAATCTCAAGCAAACTTCCAAAATTATATTGGGCTGAAGCAGTGAACACAGGATGCTATCTAATAAATAGATGTATGATCATATCAGTGTTAAACAAAACACCATATGAGCTGCTAAAAGGAAGAAAACAAAATTTAGCACATCTTAGGGCCTTTGGGTGTGTATGTTTTATACACAACAATGACAAAGACAATTTGGGAAAATTTGATGCCAAGAGTGATGAAGGAATTTTTCTGGGCTACTCATCACAAAGCAAGGCCTACAAGGTACTGAATAAAAGAACAAACCGTGTAGAAGAAAGTGTCCATGTTGTCTTTAATGAACATACTAGTGAAGTTGAAGGAAATTCAGAGGATGAACAAAATGAGGGAACCTGCTCCAAGCCATCAGAACCAAAAATATGGGAAAAAGAACCCATACTCTCTGATAAAACATCTGAAATAGTAGATAAGTCTACTAATGAAACTGGTTCGTCTGCACCTCAAGAACCATTAAGTATTCCAACTCACAGTTGGAAACATCAAAGCTCTCACCCTTTGCAAAACATTCGTACTCCTCTTAACTCAGGCATATCTACAAGATCCAAACTACGTAGTATGTGTGCATTCTCTGCCTATGTGTCCCTGATTGAGCCTAAAAATATAAAGGAAGCACTGCTAGACTCCGATTGGATTAGTGCCATGCAAGAAGAACTCAACCAGTTTGAAAGAAGCAGAGTGTGGAACCTGGTTCCAAAACCTCAAAACAGGACGTAATAGGAACTAGGTGGGTGTTCAAAAACAAGCTCGATGAGCAAGGACAAATAGTGCACAACAAAGCTAGGCTAGTTGTACAGGGATACAACCAAGAAGAAGCTATAGATTATGATGAAACCTTTGCACCAGTAGCAAGAATTGAGGCAATTAGAATATTGGTCGCATATGCTGCTCACATAGAGTTCAAACTCTACCAAATGGATGTCAAAAGTGCCTTTTTAAGTGGTTACCTACAAGAAGAGGTGTATGTAAAACAACCCCCAGGTTTTGAGAGTACCATATATCCTGATCATGTATATAAACTGGACAAAGCACTCTATGGGCTAAAACAAGCACCTAGAGCATGGTATGATCGATTGTCTACTTTCCTTCTTACACATGGATATACAAGAGGAAAAATTGATAATATGCTATTTCTTTGAAAACAAGGGAAAGATCTGTTCATAGTCCAAGTATATGTAGATGATATCATATTTGGAGGAACCAATGACTCACTAGGAGTAGAATTTGCTCAACTAATGAATAGTGAGTTTGAGATGAGTATGATGGGAGAGTTAAACTTCTTTTTGGGACTCCAAATTAAGCAAACTCCAGTTGGAACATCAATTCATCAACAAAAGTACATCAAGGAATTACTGAAGAAGTGTGATATGAATGAAGCTAAGTCAAATGACACACCCATTGGGACAACAACAAAGCTTGATAAAGATGAACCAGGTTCACCAGTCAATGACACTAGATATAGAGGTATGATTGGATCACTCCTATACCTCACTGCCAGTAGACCTGATATAGTGTTCAGTGTTGGTCTATGTGCAAGGTTTCAGTCTTGTCCCAAGGAATCACATCTAAAAGCTGTCAAAAGAATCTTGAGATATTTAAAAGGCACAATGAACCTGGTTCTCTGGTATCCAACTTGTGACTCTTTTGATCTAAAGGGATTTGCTGACGCAGATTATGCAGGACATATGGTTGATAGAAAAAGTACCTCTGGGATGGCACACTTTTTAGGACCATGTTTAATATCTTGGGCAACTAGAAAACAAAATTCAGTGGCTCTATCTACTGCAGAGGCTGAGTATGTTGCAGCTGCTTCATGTTGTGCCCAACTTCTTTGGATAAAACAGCAGTTTAAAGACTTTGGTATAGAAACAGGTTGTATTCCTATTCTATGTGATAACACAAGTGCTATGAACATGGCCAAAAACCCAGTTCAACACAAACGCACCAAACACATAGATGTTAGACATCACTTTGTTCGTGATAATGTTGAAAAAGGAAACATAGTAATGGAGTTCTGCAAAACTGAGGATCAAGTTGCTGATATTTTCACCAAGGCACTAGGAAGAGAGTCATTTCAGAAAAATAGACTTAGGGCTCATCTTTTTAGATTGAAATTCTGTCCAACCAAGCTCTAAGGAGATATGAACCAGGTTCAGTCAAGTTGGTTCTACAACTGCTTTATACTTAGCTGTCAAAAATAAGAAGAAAAAAAAGGGAAACAATTCCATCTTCTCTCTCATATGTCACGCTCTAAAAAGCAGGTGCAACCGTCAAAGCACACGTCTCCTCAATGTCAATCCCCCATAATTACTCAAACCCCTCGAATACAACATCAAAACAGTTCCCAATAAAGCACTCTCTCTAAACAAGCAACCAACTTTTTCTCATCTTCATTCTTCAAAAAAAAAGAAAAAGAAATCTCCTCTATCACCATGGTTAATCCATTCGTTGCTTACTCAGATGATGAAAACTCGTCTGACAGTGCATTTTCTCTGGGGGGAAGAGAACCCAGTTGTTGATGTTGTGCCTAATCGAGGGGAAGAAAGCCAACTCCTAACCAAACCATCTACACCCAAATCAGATCCGTCTAAATCTCCACCACCACCCATCATAGAATCTCCACCACCACCAGTCCAAGAAACCCCATTATCACCAGTCCAAGAAACCCCATTACCAAGAAACCCCATTATCACCATTCCAAGAAACCACATTATCACCAAACCCAGAAACTCCCACAACCACTGTCCCAAATAATCCCCCTTCTTCCCCATCTCACAAAACCACTCTTCAAAATCCACCACCATCTCCAATCAATGATGATATTCTTTTGAGTACCCTTCACCCTAAAAAACCAAGGCGGCCAAGAAAGCACATTGCAGTTAAACAGGTTCGTCCACACAGGCCAGTGACACGGAGTGCAAATGTGGGCAAACCAACTGATGATGCAACCTCTAGTATAAAGCGTCGACGATTGGGTAAGTCTCATGTTCGTTCATCCGTTTCTCCTATGAATCTTGATTTTGAAACTGATGTCTCTGAGGGTAAACATTCTGCAACTCCTCAATCAAAATCAAAATCTGCAAAAAGAAATGCAGATAAATTTCTCAAAGTGGGAAAGAAAAAGTACTTCCAAACCAAAACAGTGCTTAGGGGTAGAACTTTTCACCCTGATATACTCTCAATGGATATAGTGAAGCATGTTTGTGAACTACTAAGGCTTCAGGGGTGGGAGGAGTTATTCCTTGAACCCAATTTGATTTATGAACAGGAAGTGGTAGATTTCTATACAAACTTGGTAATCTTAGAAGGAGATGTGGTATCGTCTAGTGTAAGGGGGGTTGACATTGTCTTTGATGCAACTAAACTTGGAGAAATCTTGCATATACCATCTGTGGGGATTAATGAGTACAATTGGGGTTTTGATGAATATTCTAGCTTGCCAGCCAAATTATCTCAAGGTAGAGTCAATTCTAGGGCACAAACTGTTTTAAAGGGCATTATGAGATCTTTGCATAAGCTTCTTTTCGAGATAGTTCATAAGGTGATACTGCCTAGAGGTAACCAACGTCACATTGCCTCCATAAGAGACATGAGACTTATGAATGCTCTTGAGTGCAAGGAATGCATTGACTGGCCCACACTGATTATCAAACATCTTGCTAGAATTGTTGATCCTAAACTAGGTTCTCATCAGTTAGCTTTTGGAAATCTGTTAACTAGAGTGTTTGATGCATTTGAAGTACCATTGGGAGAAGGCAAGATTTTAACTCATGCAGATATGTTCACTCAAACCATCCTTGCTGATTGTGGCATTCCCATGGAGTCGGAGCATGTTGCAACTGCGTCTCCACGTACATTTGGTCTTGTTGCTCAGTTACTCAGGGAACTTAAAGTAGCTGAAGACAAGTATGCCACTCTTGAGTCAGAAAACCAGAAGTTACGTGCTGAACTTGACACTTCGAATGTAGAAATTCACAGGTTGAAGGATCAGTTAGTGCAGCAGCAACTTGCTAACAATGCAAGAGTTGACAGAGTTCTGGATATGCTTGCTTCTGCTTCAACTAAGCCTGGTCAACCTTCACATTGAAAAAGCATCTTGTTTGAACCTGGTTCTCTTAGTTGTTTAAACTCTGTGTTGTTACTCTTTGTTTTGTTGCCAGAACATTTTATTATGCTCAACTGGCTGGGCTTATATTGTTGCTATGGATGTTTATTGGGTTTGTTTAGCCGCTGTTGGATTCTTTTTTATTTGTCAAAAGGGGGAAGAGTATTTGCGCATGCATCACACAGAAAGATTTGTTTGTCTTCATCAAAAAGGGGGAATATGATAGAATATGATAGAATCGATAATTCATGTTTTGATGATAGACAAGAAGCGCAAATAATCAGTAGCAAATGTACGCAGCAAAAGAAGCCAAGCTCGAGTCCAAGATCGGGTAAAATGGGTCAACCAAGTAATCAAGAAAATAAAGTTATTTGTAAAAGCCAAAAATAATATATTAAAGGTATAAGTTGATACAAATAAGGAAAATCTTAAATATATTATTAAGGAAGGAAGTTGTATATAATAAGGATTGTACTTTAAAAGGGAATCCTTGTTTAACAATAACTTCCTTACCTTATCTGATAAGGATTTAAGGCAAAAGAAACTCTATAAGAAGAGGACGATGCTGGCGAAGATGAACCTGGTCCTTGCGTTTCTGTGACGAAGGCCTGCGGTTTTTCTCCAGAAAATACTGCTCTCAAGATGATATATTTCGTGAATATGCAATGGCAATTGTCATATTTGTAATTAAAATGTTAATATTGTAATAAAAAGACTAGAATAATATTATGTAATTAAGGTCTTCAATAGTATAGTTTTACATTTCCTCCGTTTCACAAAGAATGACCTAGTTTGATTTGGCACGGAGTTTAAGAGAAGAATATTTTTGAATCTTGTGATCCTCAATTAAAGTTAGATCAACTGTACAAGATTATCATTTGATCTTGTGGCCTTAAAAATGTCACGTGAAAAGCTGAAATTAAATGTTATTAAAAGAAGAAAGAAATCATTATTTTTGAAACAAACTAATGAAAAAGAGAGGTCAATCTTTTTAAAATAGAGAGAATAATTTTTTAAAATCAATACAATTGAGATGATCTTTAAAAGTAAAATTATCATTCACTTCATCATCATCGATCTCCACATCTTTTTATTTTTCCTACCATGACACTCGCTCCAAAACGCCTTTATATATTTATTTCTTATGACTTGTTCATTTTATCATTATTCTATGCATGTATATCCAAATGCTAAAAGGACAGGGACGTAGTAAGAATTCTTGATATTAATTGTTAAGTACTATAGCAATTTTGAAAATCTTTTGCTTCCTTCAAGAAACAAGCACTTCTAATTTGCTAGTTGATACACATGTAAGCTGACATTTTTTAGTTAGTCCATGAATTATATAATAGACATATCACCTAACTAATTTCATTGCGTGTTGGGCATGTCATCACTCTTTATGTGCTAATTAGGTTAATTACTATTTTACTACTTTTAATTTTGTAAAGAAATTTCTACCTGTTTAAAAACCTTGAACAATTGTATTTCCTTTTACTCATTTACTATAAATTGCTATAGATATCATTTGCTACAATTATATATTTTGTATCAAGAACTTTTACTATCACAACTATATCAGAATTATTTTTGTAGTTATAAGTATCACATATTAGAGATGGAACTTTTAGCGAAGTTATATTTACCACGAATGCTACAATTTTTTTGTACATTATTATTATTATTATTATTATTATTATTATTATTATTATTATTATTTATTATTATTATTATTATTATTATTATAAATGTGATAATTAACTATAAAATTATAATATATGATACAAAATAATAACTAATTATTCACTTTTTATCAAAAAATTATATTTCGTGTTTAAATGCATGAGCAATATACTTTTAGTGACGAAATATGTAATTTCATAATAAAGTTTATTCATTAAAATTTTCTGCCAAAAAATAATTTTAAGCCATTTTATTGCTCTTGATTTTGTTGAAACGCCTTCAAACCTATTAGCATGATTTAGTTGCAGAATTTTTTATTCATACTTCTCATCAGCCATGAGGAGGAATGTTTAGACGACACTGCACATGTGTTAATTTTTAATTTAATAATGTTCAGTATAAATAAACCACTACATGCTATGAAGTAAAAGATATTATTTAGTAATCATAATTTTTTTTGTTTATATATTTTCAAATTAATGAAACTTAGCTAGTTAAATAAAAATGGTAAATAGTGTCACTACGAATTTATATGTAAGATGCATGTCATTGGTGATAACACTTTATCTTAAAAAGATTAATTTGTAAGTTGCAATTACATATTTGTCGTAAATTTTTAGGGGAGTCAATGAGACGGTTTGGATGGTTACTTTTAAAAAAATTATATCATCTCAATATTTGGATATTTAATAATGTATAATTAAAATTAGATTTTTATACAATCATTCCAATCATATCGATTTTTTTTTATATCGGTACAATTCGATTAATTCTCTATTTTTTTTACTTTTACAATTACACCTTAAAATTATTATATGTAATAAAATTTTATATTGTGGAAGACCACTACACCAAGAAGTTACTTTCATCCATTATTTTCCTCCGTTATGAAGGTAACCATAACCTCCATAACCTTCAACTTTATAACAATTATTTTTGTAACCTTTCACTTACATAACCTCCTCCATTATATTCATGTTAATGTCATGCTTATGCCATTTGTATGCTTCTATGTACACTATAAATAGAGGCATAAGAGTTTATATCGTATACACTTCACCTATTGTCTCCCTATTTCTATTATTTTTATTTTCTATATTTCTTGTCTTATTTTGTTTTACTTTTACAACATGTTATCAGCACGGGTAGCTCATTCTCCGTCAAGAATCAACGATAGGTACTTCTTGATTTTTATGAATTATCTTATAATTCTTCGTTGCAAAGTATATTTCATATCCTATATATTATTTCTACAAAGATTGTTGTGTGGTTATATTGAAATGGTTATTAAATTATGATAATCTTCATAATAATATTGAGAAGGAACGCTCAAAGATTTTAATTTATTTTAACTTGTGACTTTTATATGATTCTAATATGTTGTTCTAATTAATTGATTTTGTTCATTTCATGTACTTTAAGTCCACTTCAGATTATATTTATGACTTTCAATAATTAAATATTTTGATAACATATTTGGTTCATCAAGACATTGATTGAGGGTAAGACGGTGAATTCAGGTTTTACTGCACCAAGTGGGTAAGACAGAGTTAAAGTCTCGGTGCAAAATGATAATTAGAAGTTGTTTCAAGTCCCATTGATTTATGACCAAAGATGTTTTTATATAGATAAGACATTGAGTTTAACTCATAATGCACTATAGTAATATATGATGATCACTAACATAAAGTTGTATACTTTTGACTGAAAGCCATGAAACTTCACACAATTAATTTGCTTCATTCTCTTATGTGAATGTGATAGCAGTGCATAATATATGTCTGAAAAATAACAAGTGGTTGAATGTATGAATATGGTGTGGTAAAATTCATCATTGTGGTAATTAAAAGGAAGAACTTTGTGGGTTCTTAAGATGATCCTTAAATGTGAAGGTAAGAGTTATTGGGCACATTGTTGTTGGTACAATTCAAATGTGAAACGTTTTATAAATTCTCCATCAAAATAAAGGAATACAGAGTGATAATACATTTGACCTCTTAAAGTGATGTTGAGGTGAGTCATATGAATTTGATAATGTCAAAGCATGACAATGAGTTTCTAATAAAAAATTATGGAGTAAGTACATATGGTTATGGTCCATTTCTTGGAAAAATGTGACTTAAGAACATGTTCATGTATTGTTGGATAAATGTCACATCTCACCTCTACAGGAGGTATGAAAGATTGGAAAAATATATTTTGACATAAATGATTGTTTTGGCCATATACTTTGAGTACTACACAAATATTGAGGTATATTTTATTATGAACTATTGGAGGACAAAAGAAAAAAAAAATTCTTCTCTATAAAGATTGTGGTCATGATCAAAATAAATGTTGTTGTGTGACAACACAAATTTGTCATTGATCATCAAGAATAAGTTTGCATGTAATAATTTTAACCATGACAATAATACTAATTTTCTCCTTGAAGGAGATGGTCACCAAAAAAATGGCGTTGTGAAATTTGTGGCAGTAAACAAACATAATTAAGAATTTGAAAGAACTAATTTGTTACTATCAGAAAATGGAAATAGTTCATAATATTGAGATTTTAGTAAGTCTCAAAAGAAACTTTTTAAGTTTCGGAGGAATTGAAAGTATATTATATAAGATTGTAAATTATTAAAGATTAAATATCTTCGAATTACTACACTCAAAGTGGGTTATGAATATTTACATAAAAGGTTACCCGCCTTTCTATCGGTTGTTGTATACAAATCTAGGTATGATGATGGAATCACATGCAAAGCTAAACTAGAAGTTTACTATAATAAATATCAGTTGGCATAATCGGTTGGTCATTTCGGTTCAAATGTGATACAAAAGAAATTGAGAATTCACGTGGCGATATGTTTAAAGAAATAAAATATTCTTCAAGAATTCCCTTTTGTTGTTTATTACCTCATGATAAAATTATCAATGTACCAGCTAAGGTTGGGATTGTATCTCCTGAAATTATATACAAAGTACAAAAAGTGAATATGGGTTCGTTTACCTTATATGTGGACCACTTACTATTATGATTTAATAGATGCATCTATGGTATGGTCACATGAGCATTTGTATCAACTAAAAAATAGGTTTTGTAAGGTTGTTTCCTCGAATAATCAAATTAAGAGCACAATTTCAAACTATAAAATAATATTGATAATGCTGGTTTGTTTAGCATAAATTATATGCCTTCAATTATAGCTAGACCATTGATAATGCGAACAAATCTCTCAAATAAAATTTGGTATGAGATGAGTTTATTTTACATGTATGCATAAAGCCAACAAGATTGCCCTATCACAAATGGTTCAGAGATAGGAACCAAATAATTTTCATCTAAAAATTTAGATGAGTGCACATATGATATTATTGCTCTACCACCCACAATGATGAATCACCAAATGAGGTTCGCGGTAAATGTTAAGATTTCCTAACATTAGGGGGAGACATGTTTAGCAGCTAAAAATTATATATGAGGTAACTATCTATATCCTTGTTAAAAAAATGTGAACGTGAAGTTTAAGAGACAATTTATTTGTAAAATGTTGCAAATAATATGCCATATATATTGCTGACCCAATAATTTAATAAAACTTTAAATACTCCAATAAATGGTCCTTAATCGTACGCCAAAAGTGTAATAGAGCAATCAATTTCAATGTAAGACTCCTTGAAAATGGAGAGAAGCAAATTATCAAAATGATCATAATAATGAGGTAAATGTTTTGAAAAAAAACAGTATGACATAAAACTTCATAAAACATTGGCAAAGGTTCAGGTACCTAAAAATGATGAAAAATGAAGAGATCTAGATAAGTTATGTCGTATTAGAATCGAATCAAAATGACAGTCGACTGTATCTTTGATATCAAATAGCACTCAATTCTATAAATGGTTACGAGGATCTTGAATTATAATTTGTCATATAATGTAGACAGATAGATGATTGACCAAATAAAATGCGCTATTCAAGTATATTTTGTTTCACTTAGAAAAATGATGTTTTTAAAGTTACAGTTCATGATAAAAATATATGTCAATGGGGTACAAATAAATCATTGTGCGAAAGTATAACTGTAAGATATAAAGTACGTTTAATGCCTCAAGCATAAAGGTTTTTTGCAAAAGTTCTAACATTATCAAAAGTAGATATATTTTCTTGTGGTGGATCCAATGTGACTTATTTTGGTCTGGCAATAGATGAAATACTTCAATATGTATAATGAATGAGTATCATGTATAACTATACAATGGTGGTTATATGAAAATCCTTGAAGAATTTAAAAGGTCTTAAATGAATTTCATTGAGTACCCAATGATTTTGAGACTACTTAAGACAGAATCTTTTTGATCTCATGAAAATAATTTAAAATGTCATGCATTAGTGCAATTTGTGCACTTATAAATTGCTGCTTATGCAAATGTTAGAACATTATTTGATATACATAACAAAAGTTATATGAAAGGATTGTCATGTTATTATTCAAGTTATGACAAGAAACTAACAAAGCAAGTGACTCTACACATATAAAATGTGTGATTTTCTTTGCGAAAAAATGACGAGCTTCAATAAAATTGAAATGATCAATCTCCAAATTAGAAATAAATCAATTATGTAGATGCAGAATATTTATTTGATCTTCATGCATAAAGCTCGGTCGCAAATGGACTATTTCTTTGCATATGGGAGCATAACAAAATCTTGACATTCAAAAAATCAAATCATGCAGATACAATATTGATCTATAAAGAAAGTCGGGAGTGTGTTTGAATGAAATCATGATCTATCATATTAACAAAATATGTGATTTTCTTTTCAAAAAGATATTTCAGCCACCATATACGAAAATGATATATATCGCAATTGAAGGAAAGATACAATTAAGGAGATCAGACAATATATTTCACCAAAAGTCTTTTCCACACATGTTCTTCAACAGAATAGTGAAATAGACGTTGAAAGACCTATTCAAGTGATAATCTTGTAAACTTATTCACTAAGGATTGTCAATATCAATATTTGAGAAGTTGTGATTTAAGATTGGAATGCATCGTCTCCGAGATATCAAGTAGAGTTTTTATCAAATGGAGAAAATTACACATTGTACTCTTTTCCATAACCGTGGTTTTATCCCAATTGGAATTTTGTGGTAATATTTTTTACAAGGCAACATTCAAAGTGTATTAAAAGATATGTGTACTCTTTTTCCTTCAATATGATTTATTCCCACAAAATTTTTTCATAGTAAGGTTTTAACGAGGCATATTATCTATGAAAATTCAAGGGGGATTGTTATAAAATATTATATTGTGGATGTCCACTACACCACTAAGTTACTCTCACCCATTATCTATATTACTTTCCTCTATTATGAAGATAATCATAACCTCCATAACCTTCAACTTTGTAACAATTATTCTTGTAACCTTTCACATTCATAACATCCTACATTATATTCATGTTAATATCATGTTTATGACTAACCTTTTGTATGCCTCTAGTTACACTATAAATAGAGGCATATGGGTTCATGTTGTATACACTTGGAGACTTGAAATAATAAGAAAAGCTCTCATCTCTTGTCTTCATATTTCTATTGTTTTCATCTTCTATATTTCTTTTCTCATTTTGTTTTAGCTTTTGTCATGATCGGAACCACCGTATTTTGCACCCACACTGACACTCTGGTGTGAGAACCATTACTACCATTCAACTAAAGTAAATAATCTAAAACTAAGATATTTAAGTTAAGAAAGCAAGTTAAATAAACTAAAACAATGCGAAAAAATCCGCCTATAACCTGAAAGTTAATGTACCAAAACTCTAATAACGACAAGCCTAAGAACAAAGGGTAAAACACCAAAACTAAACAACACATTAAATAATAGTTTCAGTCCGAAGAGAGTGGACTTAAACAAGGAGAACTCAAGGCATACTCCAAGAACTAGTTCTCCCTTGAATTCAAAACGGTCAGTGAATCATCTAAACGAGGTCTGACAATAGCCGCCGAAAGATGCCTTGTACTCTACAAAAGTAACAATAAGTACAAAATCAGTATACAACCACCGTGTACTGTAGGATCACACGGATATCCCAATAAGTGAAACATATATAAGTAATTATAACAATATAACCACGTAACATATCGAATATCAACAACATTGATTTACACAATCTTCATAGCATAAAAGAACCAAACCACAACAAATCTTAAAGTATACTTGTGCAATGCATGAATAATGTCTTGTTTCATCATTCACACTAAATAAAACTTTTTTAGAAGTCATAAGTCATAGTCCGTACAAAATGAGTATAATTATCACAAGTAGTTGATCCTTTCACAAAACTCGAAGTTAAACTATTTCCATATCAAAACATGGCAATCTGATCCAATTTTTATTACGAAATATGACAATTGATCTCAGTTAGCATGTGAGAACCTAGCAATACAATCCAAGTTTTATATCTAAACGTGGCAACAGATCCCAGTAAGTGTACCAAAACGTGGAAATTCGATCCCAATTACACATCACAATCACATCATCAAGATTATACAACAAGAGGTGATTTATGAATTACATTTATTTGTTCATACTCATTTACATATTGTGTGATCAATAATGGAACATTCTCATGCATACATGCATTATAATGAAGCAATAACAAAGATATATCACACCAATATGAAATCACAATTATCAACTATCTCGAATCAAAGCTTGAATTCCCTACGGCACTTGAATCTTCCTTTTCCAAATTCTTTTCGCTTGTTCTAGGTCTACAATAATTAATATACGCAAGGATTAACAATCAAAGATCTAATTATTTGACTTATAACAATACCCAAATTAGGATTTTTCCACCATAATTATCATATCAAAACCCTTCTCTATCGATAATAACCCAAGAAAATAGGTTATAAGGATTGAAAAACGAATTCAAAGGTGAAAACTGTTAAAAACTCGTATGGAGCCGCCTCGTTAGCTCTAAAAGTCAAAAAATACAAAATATGGTCGTTTTAGAATTTATTAGTGACTTTATAACGCATTTAGCCTGCTCTAGCAGACCCATCTTGCTATAGCGGCGCCACTCTGGCGGCTCGGCAGAGGCAGAATGTACCCCCTTCACTAAAACATCATTTTGGGGAATTCTACTCATCCAAATTTGATTTTGTAAAGTGGTACGGATTTGTTATCATCTTATCTATCCACTCATGTAACAAAATTCACAATTAGATCTATTATATATTAATATATTTTTTGTACACCATAATAAATATGATTTCTTCTAAATTAGGACTAGGTTGGGTAATTTCAAGCTACTACAAAAGAGTTTTTTTGGCCCCAATTCTTTCTTCATTGACTTTTTCATAGTCACGAAATTAGGTCGTTACAGTATATACCAATTTATCCATCACTCGTCCCCAAGTGAACAACTAGGAAATACTTGGGTTAAATAAAGATAGAGTAGTACTGAAACATCGAATTACTAGGGGTACTTTTCTTGCATGCCCTTCTTACCGAATCTCATTATCCCCTAAGGGTTTCACATATCCAACCTCAAACAAAATGATTAATACTTACACATCCTCCCTTACCATGCATCAATGAAGTCATCTCATACTCGAGTGATGCGTATTGTTGTATATAAACTTAACTAATCAACAAAAAAGAATTCAACAACAACAAAAGTTGATCGTGCACACGTCTGCCACATGTTATCAAGGATCTTCACATAATCTTAAGGACTTATCCTTTCTCTCATAACCATGATAAAATTCTAAACACAAAAACTTTCCACAATCAGAGGTGAACCTAAACCAACCAACACATGCTCATAATACCCAAACAATCATCATTCTTATCAACATCTCACTACACCATTTTAGGCTTACGATCACACTAATTCTTGACAACACTTGTAAAGTATTGCCTAAAATATTTTTGGGAACACTTTCAAAGCGTAGCTCAAATTTTTAACTTTTAGATACACTTTATATTGACAACATTTGAAAAGTTTACACTTTAATGGTATAAACTACACTTTGTAACTGTTGTTATAATTGACAACAATTATTAGCATACATTGTCACGCTTCTATAGTGTCCAATTTTTATAATTATAAAAACGGAAAAGGGCCTAAAATACCCTCAAAGTATTCAAAATGGTACAAAATTACCCTCCATCCACCTATTGGCTCCAAAATACTATTTCCACCCACCTATTGGGTCCAAAATACCCTTGTCATCCACCTTTTGGTTCAAAATTGATCACTTATTATTTAAACTATTTAAATATTTTTTAAAATACGTGGTGCTCAACTATTTGTTATAATGTAACTTATTAGTATAATTTATATATCAATCCATTACCCACCCATTACTAATTAAATTCCTCTTAATAAACCCGTCACATTATTAATTCAAGTGGCTAAATAAAATTACCGATAAACTTAAAAATCTGACTATGTTCATCTTAATTATTCTTACGTCTCAATTATGTGATGTTACTTCATATGCAACTTTTTTTTCAAAATAATATATTAAAGGTTTTAAAACAAATCATAAATATTTATAAAATTATATTTAAAAAAAATACATGAATTAATTCGGGATGTATATACTTCTTTATCTTTAATCATAAATTTCTAATTCAATTTTGAAAGAAAGTGTCCTCCTAGATAAGCGGCTCAACCTAAATTTAATTGGAGTTTCGATTCGGACTCGAATAATTTTGGATGTCATTTTCAGGAATCTATAATTTTATCGTGTTTTAGTAGTGCTTATGACGATTTTGATATTATAATTGGATCATTAATTGAGTGAGGTTTAGTTAGTAATGAGTGGGTAGTGAGTTGATTTTTAAATTATATTAATAAATTAAAATTATAATCAATAGTTGAACACCAAGTATTTTAAAAAATATTAAAAGAGTTTAATTTTAAAACAATTAAAAAATTGGTCAATTTTGAACCCAAAAGTGACTGACAAGGGTATTTTGGAGCCAATAGGTGGATGAAAAAGACATTTTGGAGTCAATAGGTGGATGGAAGATAATTTTGTACCATTTTCAATACTTCAAGAATATTTAAGGCCGTTTTCCGTTTTAAAAATAACACATTACAGGCCTTAAAATTTTGACCAAAATATTACATTTCTCCCAAAATTTTTACTATCCTTCCCATTTTTATTGGCCAAAAATAATAATTCATAAAATATTTATTTTACTAATACATAAAAATATTTGTGAGAAAAACATGTGTGGGTTCTCTTTCTCAGAAGAACGAGCTAAAGAGTTGATGTCGATGAACTCAATAGATGAAGAACTGAGCTGAATGAGTGTTCTCCCATACTGATTCTCTTCTCCAAGAATGATTTCGGCACGCGTGAGTTTGATTCTCTTCTCCGATAACAATTTCGTAAAGCGTGAGTTTGATCCACTATTCTGTAAGTACTAAAAACAGCTTCTAGTTATTGATTGATTTTTTGTTTTGTGTTGAGAAGAGGAGATTAAGAAGGAATTGATTAGTTTTGGGTTATTGGCAAGACGAACTGATGCTAAGTCCCATCACTCTTTTCTCTAAAAATTCTCACTAAAGAACACCATCTCAGACAGATTTTTAGCTGAAGGAGAGTTTTGCTGAAGGAAACGATTTGCATCATAGTTTTCGCAGAAAAAATGATTTTGTTGGAATAGGATTTATCAGGTAACAAATTCTATCTTTTAAAGTCTAAATTTTAGCTTTAGCGTTTTGGTATTCTTATGTTTTTTATATGATTTTTAGGAGTGTATCTCGTTTTTTAGCTTCATCTGTTTATTCTTTGTCCTGGGCATTAATCACTAAATAAGTATAAGTGGGCTGATTCTTCACTTGAGAATGTCTTTTATATTAGGCTTATAAGCCGATTAGGGCTGAAATGGTCAATCATAGTTTAGCAGTTTTAGTTCATGTAATCGATTTTGAACTCTTACAGTGAAGGTTAGTTGTTTCTGTCATCGCCTTTTTTTTGGGTGGGTGAATTAGTTGGAGTGAAGGATGGAGAATTTACTAAACTTAAGTGTCTTATATGTTTTGTATTAGAATAGTTACAAGCACAAATTATGTCTTTAGGTTTGCTGTATTGGGCAATCAAAAGCACTCACTTGTTTTAATCATTCCTGAGCTTAATTTTTTAGTGCAGAGTTATAATGTTGGACAAAAGGAAGAAGCCTTGCAAGAACTTCATCATCTTATTACATCAAGGAGATATAGAGAATGGTAAAAGACACATAAGAGAAAAATGTTCAAGTTTATAGAGTTATGTGTTGACATGAGAAGGGGGAGGTTTTCCATGGATGGCCTAATTCAATACCATAGTTTCTGTCAACAAGTGAACACTAGTTCGCTAGAGGAGGTCATAAAGCATTTTATGCATTTAGCTACTGAGCGAGTTGAACTGGCTCGCAGTCGAGCACATACATTAGAGGAAGCTTTGAATGTGGATGACTTAAAAGCTTTTAAAAGACCTTAAAAATCTTATGTTGAGTTATGTTAGTGGGAGAAAGGTAAAGATAGATCTGATCGTGGACTGGTCACACCCTGGTTTAAGTTCTTGTGGGAGACATATAGAACTGTTTTACAGATCTTGCGCAATAACTCAATGTTGGAGGTTCAGTATGCTGTAAGTACCCCTACCCCTCTCCATTTTTTTATTTCTTTATTTATTGTTCTTCTTTTCTTCTAGGATTTTTGAGTCAACCTGATATTGTGTTTATCTCGTCGGTACAGAAGGGATTTCGTTATCTTAACTTTTCACTATCTTGTTTAGATAGTAACTTACTGAGCAAGTTGTTTCAATGTTATTAAAGCTATTGCTCTGTCGCGTAAATTGATATACCGATACAAAGTGACGTGCTTCGTAGAAGTATGTCCTTCATGGATGTGTTCGTTAACTTCATCAGGCTTTGAACAAAATGTGCTATCCCGCCCAAGATAACCACATCTTCTAGCAAAGGTACATTTTTCTTTAACCCACCCTTGCTGATATAATCCTTGACTCCTACTGATTATAAGTTAGGTCTAAATCTCCCACTATGAACTTAACTGGTACTTCTATTTTTGCCCCATCCATGGTGGCGTCTGTTCCAGTTTTTGGATTTCAAGAATATGATGAAACAATTATGAGGTGAGTAGCTATTGGTAACTTTGTCATTGATACTAAATGTAGGAACTTACAGATTATGTGCTCTGTATTAATAATTCAATCCCCCAGTGAAACCAGTGTGCTGATATATATGCATATACATGCCATCAATGATGTTGCTCTATCCTCTGTAAGTATTTATTTTCCTTTATACTTAATTTGTTTTAATTTATATGTCATAATTTTAATTTTAGCGGTTTAACGATAAAGATGTTTTAATTTCGAAAACCAAACCGTAAAGATTGTATGTTGAAATTTATAGACTAATTTTTAGTTTGAATCTCAAAATCTAAACTATGTGTGGAAATTGAGACGCGTAAAGGGAGTATAAACTTAAAATTTAACTATTTCAATTTTCCTTGTTTCCATGAGTTAAAGTGTGATACTTGGCTTTGTCATGACCAAAGATATGTATCAGTAGGTTCTATAGAGTGCAAATCTAAGTTTGATGATGAGCAATGGTTTATTTACTTGATTCTCTATTCTTTTCTTACTTTTATGGAGATGTTCCTTCAACCCATGCTTCAATGGATGCATCCCTTTCTTAATTCCCCTGGCCTTTTTTCTTAAGATAGCTAAGAAAAAGAACTAGTATTACTAGTATTCTATCAAAACTAGTTGACGACCACATTGTAATTGGATTTCAGTTAGTTACATAGTTAAAAACAAATAAGTGTATTTGTGTACCCATTTGCCAAAGAAGTAGTTGATCAGAATGAATTAAAGTATAATTGATACCAGTTTTTACTTGTTGCAGTCTCTTTGTTCATGATATCCTCTTAAGTGGCTGACGGCAGTCGATGCTCTCCAGTTCTTCCAGGTGGACAACTCTTTGCCATTTTTAAATTAATGTACGTAAGTCATTGTTTGTCTCTCTATTAAACTAGATGATATCATTTGTGATGTTGTAGAGTTGCTTTTACGTACCTCCATCACTACACACAAAGGTAGTTGTTGCTAAAACTCCTTCTTTTGGTTTGTATTGTCTTCTATATTACTAGTAAGAAGCTTAGATTTTATGTTACGATGAACTTAATTGGACTTTTTGATTATAGCTGGTAAGAAAAGTATTTCCCCAAGTTCATATAAGGAGATCATGGATCCTTTATTATCCAATGTGTGAGACTCTTCAACAAGATGTGGATAGTGGAATAGGAAAAATTAGACTTCTTTATTAAGTTGATTCAAGACTCACTATTTTATTGGTGACAACTTCACCTATCTTTTGGTTTATATATTTATTTATTATGTAAAGATTTGATCTTTATGGTGTTTCATAGTTGATAGATCTAGAGAAAGATGTGGATAGTGGAATAGGAGTTTGTTTCAAGACCCCAGTATTTATAGATGACCACTTCACCCATTTCTTGTTTTTTATATAAAAAGTTGATATTTATGGTGTATGGTAGTAGTTAATTGAGCTAGAAAAAGATGTGAAATTGGAAAAACTGGAAATTCTTGATATCTTGATTCTAGAGGTGAACACTTGATCCTTTTCTAGAAGTCTCGCCTTTGTTGCTGAAAAGTTTTGTTCTTGTTGTGGTGTATGGTAGTTGATACAACTAGACTGGGGTTCAAAATATTGGATATTTCATTGAGATAAACTATCTGATTATTGAAGTAAAGTTCACTGAATTCATATTTCTTCCCCATAAGTTAATTTTGTGTACTGATGTAAGGTCAGGGAGGTTGACCAGTCTGGTGACAGAATTTAATCCATCATAAATAATGTAGATAGTTTCTTGGCTGAGGGAAAACTATAAGAAGTTGTTGATGCCCTTGAGGATGGTTTAAAAGATACTCACGCAGCAGCAGTCGTTGATGATTGGGTTCAACGTGCTAGGAACAGAGTTATAACTGAGTAAGCACTAACCTTGTTGCAATCTTATGCCACCACTATTAACATATGAAACAACGATCCGTTATAGCAATAAGATGTCCAGTTTACATGACTTCTGCTATTGTGTATGTATGCCCTGGTGGAGATTTGAGTTTTTCAATCACTTCCCTTGTTATCTCATCGAATGTACGCAACTTGTAATTAAATCAAGGAGATTTGATGTGTAAGTTGTCTGTTAGTTTCTTTAGCTCAAATTACACCGAGTATAATAATATGGACGAGAACAAGGATCACTAGCAAAAAAAATGAATGTAACACATTGTTTCCTACAGAAGTACATGATGGGACAGAGACCGACAAAGTTGTCTTTACTCTTGCTAGCATTTCCAGCACTATATTTTAGCATACTGCAGCAGCTATATAAACTAATCCTATAGCTTGTACACTGATTTTAGAACCTGCAGACATACAATCCTAGCAGGGTACCTGGAGCCTCAACTACGCAAACAAATCAACAATCAAATCAGGAGAAGACAAATGGGTCTTGTTAACTATAACCTTGATAATAAATAATAATATTTGAACAGATTGAATAAATTGTCTAGCGGGAATATGAAATAATTGGGTTATCTGAAAGTTTTTGATTAAGTTGATCTAATTATACTCCTTTTGTAATGAAGTAAAAGATCTGACTGTACTTGTTTCTTTGAATAGATCAAGGAGTTCAATGATGTTAACAGTGAGCTCAGGATATTTTTGCTAAGCACCCGGGCTGGTGGCCTTGGCATTAATCTTATTGCTACAGACACCTGCATTTTATATGACAATGACTAGGTACCTTCATTGAGTTTTTTTGTTCTTTATCTACAATGCTAGTACTGTCATCTGGAGTTCCCTGGAGTTGTACCTCACACATTTATTGGCAAATTTTCTACTTCAGCTAAACTTATCAAAAGATTGTAATACTTATTTTTACCATGTCCATCTTGAATTGACAAATTACTACAAAAGATTTTTAGCTTGTTTCTTAACACCAATATCAAAAAATTTAATCAGAAAAGTAAGTAGCACTTATGCAGCCTGTTCAAGTCTTCCTATCAGTCACACTTATGCAGATGTTGTGGCTGTGATTTTTTTTTATGTCACAAACTTGTGCAGATATTCTGTGTGTATGTGTGTGTTACTTTGGACCTAGAAGTTCCCACCCCATAACTCCCATTCCCTGGGGATCAAAAGTATGTTTCCCGTTTCTCTTCTTTGGTGATTCAAACTCTCAATCATTTGATTGCAAATGGAATTCTCTTTCTACTGAAGCAGCCTCTCTTATCATTTATGCAGAGTGTTCACATCCTCCAACATAAACAACAATCCTAGGAAACTGCTTCTTCCGGAAGAGGTCTGTTCTTTCTATGTATAAGTTCATTTTCATAACTCATCCAATAGCAATGAAAATCTATCTAGTTTATATCTTTGTGAGGAAATGCCAGCTTCTATTGTTACCATTATCCTGCTAGTGTTACCTCAAGACTTGAAAGTCATAACAATGTCTTTTTTACCAATCATTTGAATTACTGCACAAAACTCTGGGTGTACAATTTCTTCCTATCTTGTGGTTCAGTGTCCTTCATATATTGTGACCCTTCTTTTGTTATATGTTGTTGTTTATACCAGTGTTGTGAAAGCGCGCTTCAAAGCGAGGCGACCCTTGTGCGCTTTTTTATCTTGAGGCGAGGCGATCTGAAAAAAGCTCTCGCTTCAGATGAAGAAGCGAGAAGCGACCCTAAGGCAAAAGCGCAATAAAGCGCGCTTTTTATAAAAAAGCGAAAATTAGGGTTTTTTTTATAAAAAAAGTTAGTTGTTTTTTTTTAAAAAAATAATCTGAAATATAACCTTCTCTCTCCTTACGACTCTTCTTTCACGACTCTTTCCCTTCTTTCTCTCCTCGCGACCCTTCTTTCACAATACTTCTTTCCCTTCTTTCTCTCCTGACGATCTCAACTGAGGCTGCTTCTCTCTTCAACCTCGACCGCGACTGCAGGTAACTTTTTGTTCATCTCTTTTTTAGCTAATGTTTATTAGTTCATCTCTATGAGTTTCTTTTCTCCTGAAATATACAATCTTCGCCTGTGCTTCATCTCTTCATCTCTCTGAGTTTCGACTACTCTAGTTTTTTCTTCTTCTCCTCTTCTTTTCTTCATCTCTGCTGCCTGCTCTGTTTCTAATTACTGACTGCCACCTCTGTTTTTTTTTCAATTCTTTTGCTTTTTATTTATTTTTATTTTGTGATCAGTCTAGCAGCCTTTGTTGAAGAATATGAGTTTGAATCTTTGTGATTTAATTATGTTTTTGACTTTTTGCTTTATATGTTATGACTTATGAGTATTTTTGCCTATGTAATTTCTTTCAATCTAAGACTATATTACCTCTATTTAGTTATTTAATATTTTTATATTTTTATACTAAATGTCGCTTTTTTAAAAAAAAACGCGCGCTTCGCTTCACGCTTCTCGCTTCTGTGAAGCAAGCCCTCGTCGCTTTTTTCCGCTTCTCGCTTCCCAAAACACTGGTTTATACCAAGTTTATTGTGATAAAGCATCTTTTAGAGTATTATGTCTTGTATTTGTTCTTGGTATCTGTTATGCTGACGAGGGGTAAATGATCTTAGAACCTCTCTCTTGATATGCAAAATTTGTTTCACTGAGCTTTATTGTTTTTTTGTTATGGGAGGGTGTATCTACAAAAACTTGGTATTCCTGTCAATCTCTTATGCATATATATAAGATTGTCAATTATTCTATTGTATTAGTAATACAAAATAGTTGAGTTCTGAACAACTTCACTCACTAACCCTTATTTGCTGGTGAGCTTGGTGTTCACATGTTGACAGATTGCATAGGCTATTTTTTTCCAAAGTTTAGTTGATGTTTAATTTCTTCACCAATTAATTATATTATCTGAGCTTTTCATGTTTGTTAGTTTGTATGTCGGCTTTCTGCCTTTTCATGTTTGTTAGTTTGTATGTTAGTTTCTCAATTGACTTATAGGTCGTTGGTAACCATTCATGGTGCAGTAATAAGACAGAGATGAAACGGCTTGCACGTGAGCATGTACAGAAGGTCCTAATGGAGCAAGAAATGTTAAGCTTAGAGCTGGAGAACAAGAAGAACAAGCTTGATCTTGGGGCAGAGAACTGAATAAACGTGAAGCCTTCACTGAGCGAGAAGAGAAAAAGCTTGATGAGGAGAAGAAACAGGTATCAAATTCTAGCATGAGTTAAAACTATATATAAATATTTCTCTTATCATGATAAAGTCGCAATGACTTACACTATTTTGGCGTTCCATTGTGCCCAATTTTCGGAGACGTGCTACTTCTGCTGAATAATATAGAGTTCTTGATGTATTGTATATACTGTCATTGTTAGAAATATTTCTTTATTGTTGTGCCATCATTATTCTAGGTTACATTAGCATCAGAATTCTGAAATATTGTTGGTCCCTTAAGATTCTAGACAGAAGATGCGTTTAACTCCACTTTGTCTAGTTGTTCTTCATTCAACTCATCCCCTGTTTTTTTTTTTCAATGTATCAAGTGGTGAAGATGGTTTTCCCTAGTATTTAATATGATCTATCTCTTTATGTATATGTTCAGTCTCTTCAGACTCCTTCAAAAAGAGTATCTGCCATACAAACTAACTACTGCATGTTTATCAATTAGTGATAAATAAGTTGATAATAATCCCTATTGCACACTCCTCTGTAATAGCTTACCCATTGTCTTTATTTTTTTATTTTTTTCGTATTATAGTATTAAACGAGATAGGAGCCTTAAAGTATTACTAACGGGAATGAAAATAATTGTGAAGGTTGTCTTTAAGTCTCTAGCTATTTAGTCGATTTCTTTTTAGTCATACAAAATATACATATACCAGAATAGTCTTCTGATGAGAATAAGGGACATAGTAGGCTAAATGTTGCCATTTTTACGGTGAATACTCTCCAATTATGCACTTTCACAGCTTTATTGTTATGAATTGACTTGGCTTACTGTGAATTTAAGCATATTAAATGCATGATTTATGTCATTAACTTATAATTTTATTTTGAATTTGCAGAAAAATGCCAGTAATTTAATTTGAATTGTAGCCAAGAGTAAACTCGATCTATTGTAGTGAATGATGAAGTGTTTTTGTACTATTGTCATATATGTTTGAATGCATTTGATTTTGTTGAATTTATTGATACTAGTTGTACAAGACATGTTTCTCGAAGTTTATCTGAAATATATCGCTTCAATTTGATTATTATTTAATTTTATGCTTTATAGCACTTGTATATTTAATTTTGGGATTATTGAATATATGCAAATAAAAATTATTATTATTAAAAATAAAAAATTATGGCTACAAAATTCTACCAATCGTTGCAACACTTCAAAAGTGTTGTTGTAGGATGTCCAAGAAAAGTTATACTTTATAAGTGTTGTTATAGATGAGATATAAAAGGCAACACTTTTTAAATGTGACCAATAACAAAGCAAAGATAATGCTTTTAAGTGTAGTAGAATAAAAAAAAAGGTGTTGTTAATGAATCACTACAAACCGTGTCCTTATACCTCTTTGGCAACGCTTTACAAGTGTAGTTGTGATGACTACATTTAAAAAATGTTGCGTAATGCTAAAGGTTACGCTTCTTTAGGTCACCACCTAAAAGTGTTGCCTAAAGTCCAAAATTGTAGCCTTTATCAACGGCCACACTTTTAGCTAGTTTAGGCTACACTTTAGTGGTGTGGTCGTAGGCCTAAAATGGTGGTGGATCTCCATATTTTCATAAGCTTAAATTATAGAAATTTTAATCTTTGGACATCAAATACTCCTTGAGAGATATGTCCAACAATACAACCCATCCAACAACACTATCGAAATTCTAGATTTAGTAATTATAAATAACATCTTAAAAACAATAGAATTAGATACAACGATCTCACATTGAATCACACACAATCAATACATGACCTCAACAACTAGATGAATATGAAGATTGTCAACCAACGATAATTACACATGATATCTCTTCTATAAACTCTCATAAGCAAGGTGGTACAAGTAAAACCATTAAAAAAATTTAACAACTACAAGTCCATACCACATAAGTCGTCTAAATAACCAATTCTTCCCAATCATCCCACTCATCAAAGAGAACATCGCAGTATCGATACATTTATCCACCACTAGGGATCATTTCTCAAAATAAAAGCACGTGTGACAATAGTTAGGACATCACACTCACAACCATGCACAAATCAAAATAGATGGTCACATAAGAATTTATCGACTACCTCGAAGGGTTTTTCTTTAAAGAGTTGATATCAACCATTTCATTCACTTGACTCTACATAATCTTCCAATCATTCCATTTGTGGTCATGATATACCGTGGTTTCACGGTATAATTAATACTTTTTCCTTAAGTTTAGTGTGTCCGAAAGCCTTTTTGTGCTAATTTTGATATAAGTTTTTCTTTGTTTTGCAGGAAATCTGTCTAAAGCTGAATGCGGAGATTTTGAGCGAAAAATGCAGAAGTGACCACCTACGGAGCTTATGACGGTCCGTCGTGCTTGTGACGGTCCGTAGGTGGCAGCGTAGAGAAGCTGCTGAAGGAAGATGGGAAAGTCTGACCAAGTGTGGGATTACGAAGCTTGTGACGGTCCGTCATGGCCATGACGGTCCGTCCTGCAGGTCCGTCGTGAAGATCAGAGAAGTGATCCCAGTACCCAGATTTCAAGAGTTGAAGTATTTTGAAACGAAGACCCTCGACGGACCGTCGTGCCTATGACGGTCCGTCACACTTGCCGTCGCGGGGAATGAAGAAAGCAGCAGAAGAATTGCACCAAGTATGGGGCGACGGAGCCCACGACGATCCGTCATGACCACGACGGTCCGTCGCGTGGTCCGTCGACCCAGCCGCGTTTTGGCAGATTTCCAGTAATTAGAATCCTTGTTTAATTAGGTTTTTATTTTTTTATAAATAGTTCGAAAAACCTCGTTTTTGAGGTTAGACTTTTTGAGATTAAACATCACATTATTAGATTTTGTTTTTTGAGTGTTTGATTGTTGGAGATTCTTACAAGTAACTTTTGGTGATTAATCAAGCAAATTTTCGGACTTTATTCTTTCTCATTAAAGTAAGTACATGAATTCTTCTTTAACATATTTGAATATTGTGTTTATGGCTATGAGGAACTAAACTCCATAACTAGGGTTGTGGGAACCATAGGCAAATAATGAGATAAACCCTAGCTAAAATAACAATTCTAGAATAGTGTCTTGCATGTATTAATAATTCTTTCGCTTAGAAGTCTTTTTAACGGATGATCAACGTTAGAACTCGCCTTAATGCTACTTGCCGGACCAAGGAGGTAGATAATAGGAAAATAATTATTAACATAGATTTAGTGTATACTATCTAATAGGCTAGTATTGATTGGTACGAGGTAATAACTGAGTCAAATATTGAATATGATGCTTAATATGAGGTAAGGATAAGGGTTAGGAAAGCAACACACGTAGCCGGACCAAGGTGCGGAGTGAGATTTTCTAGATGCCGGACCAAGGATTTAGAAATACATAACTTATCACTTTGCATGCAAGATACTAGGAAAGAATTGTTATAGTTAGAATTATCAAGTTATGAACCTGTGGGGAACACGTAAACCCTAGTTACTTTGATTAATTGATTAAAACCCAGAATTAAAAGCTGTTAAGTGTCTCTGTCAAGTTCGTTAGTTATTTTTACTTATTAGGAAATACAAACCCCCCTTTATGCTTTTACTTTTTAAGGAAGTCATCAACCGAACAATAGTAATAACAAGTTGGAGTTAAGTCTAGACTATTTTCCTCGTGGGAACGACCCCAACCTCACTAGTTGGGTTATTTACTTGACGCGACCGCTTTACTTCTCATTTGAGAAGTAAGTTTGAGCGTATCAAATTTTGGCGCCGCTGCCGGGGAATTTAGCTTTTAGATTAACTTGAACTTCTTACTATAGTTTAGTTGATATTTTCTTGATTTTACTTTGTTTTATTGTTTTTGATTTCTTTTCAGAACTATCCTCCTTGTATGCTAAATACACGGAGAGGAAGAGAACCGTTGTTTCCCTACGATCACGAGCTAGAGCGTACACTGCGAAAAATGAATCGTAATTTGGGAATCAATGATGAGGACCCAAACCAGAACATCCCAGCTCCGGCTGATGTTCATGGTCAGATGTTACCCGATGCTCCGGGTGAACATCAACAGAGGGGACAGAATCCCGCTCCACGGCCCCAAGCATACTACAGAGGCTATGATAACATAGCAGATTCGGATGGGCCACTGGTTTTGCCTCCTCTACCCACAGGCCACACTTTTGTGGTAACTAGTAGTCTGATGCAAATGCTCACTGCCAGAGGTTTGTTTTCAGGGCTACCTTCTGAGGATCCACATGCCCATATAGCTAAGGTAAGGGCAGTGTGTAAGAGTTGTGTGGGGAGGCCTGATTTGGATCTAGATGTAATAGGTCTCAGAGTGTTTCCTCTCTCACTAACGGGAGAGGCTGCTATGTGGTTTACTGAGCTCCCATACAACTCCATCTTCACTTGGAACCAACTACGGGATGTCTTCTTAGCACGCTACTATCCGGTCTCCAAGAAATTAAACCACAAAGACAGGGTGAATAACTTTGTGGCACTACCAGGAGAGTCAGTTAGTAGTTCTTGGGATAGATTCACCTCATTCTTGAGAAGTGTTCCAAATCACCGTATTGATGATGAGTCACTGAAGGAATACTTCTATCGGGGACAGGATGGTAACAATAAAGCAGTGTTGGACACTATAGCAGGTGGATCTTATGGAGAATGCCCTTATGCTGAGATTGCTGAGAAATTA